>CM074192.1:41194392-41342833 GCA_037179385.1 Holothuria scabra | reverse complement strand
GTGAAAGCCGAGCTCTCCGCATGGGTCCAAAAAGGACCCAAACAACGGTAAAGGGTTAAAATAAGCCCGTTGGCTGTGTTTACTGCACCGCGCTGATGCCACTGTCTCTGCCGTGTGTGCACGTAACCCTTTAGCCGAGTGGTGCAGGTATTTAAGATTAAAATAAGCCCGTGGACTTGCGTTTACTGCAAAGCTGATGCCACTGTCTCTGCGTGTGTCACACATGCACGTATACTTAATAGAGTGATGCAGGTATTTTCCAGATAAACCCTTAACCGTTGCGTAGCCCGCCCCGCATCAGCTTCCGTGGGCAATTGACCCCGTGACCTTAAACTATTGTCTCTCTCGTTGTTGTGACCGAATTTTTCCGGGTAGCTACTTCCGCAGTTTCCCGAGCTCCGCGTGGAACAGTAAAGATGAGTGAAGCAATGCCGAGCTCTCCACGCATGGGTCCAAAAGGACCCAAACAAGCACAAAGAGGGGTTAAAATAAGCCCCGTTGACTGTGTTTACTGCAACGCTGATGCCACTGTCTCTGCGTCTGCTGTGCACGTAACCCTTTTAGCCGAGTGGTGCAGGTATTTAAAGATTAAAAATAAGCCCGTGGAATGCGTTTTACTGCAAAGCTGGGATGCCGTTACTGTCTCTGCGTGTGTGCACGTAACCCTTAAGCCGAGTGGTGCAGGTATTTTTAGATAAACCCTTTACCAAGCATTGCGTAGCCCGCCCCGCATCAGCTTCCGTTGGCAATTGACCCCGTCACCCTAAACTACTGTCTCTCTCGTTGTTCTGACCGAATTTTCGGGTACCTACTCGCAGTTTCGAGCTCCGCGTGGAACAGTAAAGATGAGTGACAGACGAGCTCTCCGCATCTGTCCAAAAGGACCCAAACAACGGTAAAGGATTAAAATAAGCCCGTTGACTGTGTTTACTGCAACGCTGATGCCACTGTCTCTGCGTGTGTGCACGTAACCGCTTTTAGGGCCGAGTGGTGCAGGTATTTAAGATTAAAATAAGCCCGTGGACTGCGTTTACTGCAAAGCTGATGCCACTGTCTCTGCGTGTGTGCACGTAACCCTTAAGCCGAGTGGTGCAGGTATTTAAGATTAAATAAGCCTGTGGACTGCGTTTACTGCAAAGCTGATGCCACTGTCTCTGCGTGTGTGCACGTAACCCATAAGCCGAGTGGTGCAGGTATTTTAGATAAACCCTTTACCGTTGCGTAGCCCGCCCCGCATCAGCTTCCGTAGGCAATTGACCCCGTGACCCTAAACTATTGTCTCTCTCGTTTTGTGACCGAATTTTCGGGTAGCTACTCGCAGTTTCCCGAGCTCCTGGCGTGGAACAGTAAAGATGAGTGACAGACGAGCTTCTCCGCATGGGTCCAAAGAGGACCCAAACAACGGTAAAGAGGTTAAAATAAGCCCGTTGACTGTGTTTACTGCAACGCTGGATGCCACTGTCTCTGCGTGCGTGCACGCGTAACCCTTTAGCCGAGTGGTGCAGGTATTTAAGATTAAAATAAGCCTGTGGAAAGCGTTTACTGCAAAGCTGATGCCACTGTCTCTGCGTGTGTGCACGTAACCCTTAAGCCGAGTGGTGCAGGTATTTTAGATAAACCCTTTACCGTTGCGTAGCCCGCCCCGCATCAGCTTCCGTAGGCAATTGACCCCGTGACCCTAAACTATTGTCTCTCTCGTTGTTGTGACCGAATTTTCGGGTAGCTACTCGCAGTTTCGAGCTCCGCGTGGAACAGTAAAGATGAGTGACAGACGAAGCTTCTCCGGGCATGGGTCCAAAAGGACCCAAACAACGGTAAAGGGTTAAAATAAGCCCGTTGACTGTGTTTACTGCAACGCTGATGCCACTGTCTCTGCGTGCGTGCACGTAACCCTTTAGCCGAGTGGTGCAGGTATTTAAGATTAAAATAAGCCTGTGAAATGCGTTTACTGCAAAGCTGATGCCACTGTCTCTGCGTGTGTGCACGTAACCCTTAAGCCGAGTGGTGCAGGTATTTTACATAAACCCTTTACCGTTGCGTAGCCCGCCCCGCATCAGCTTCCGTAGGCAATTGACCCCGTGACCCTAAACTATTGTCTCTCTCGTTGTTGTGACCGAATTTTCGGGTAGCTACTCGCAGTTTCGAGCTCCGCGTGGAACAGTAAAGATGAGTGACAGACGAGCTCTCCGCATGGGTCCAAAAGGACCCAAACAACGGTAAATCGTTAAAATAAGCCCGTTGACTGTGTTTACTGCAACGCTGATGCCACTGTCTCTGCGTGTGTGCACGTAACCCTTTAGCCGAGTGGTGCAGGTATTTAAGATTAAAATAAGCCTGTGGACTGCGTTTACTGCAAAGCTGATGCCACTGTCTCTGCGTGTGTGCACGTAACCCTTTAGCCGAGTGGTGCAGGTATTTAAGATTAAAATAAGCCTGTGGACTGTGTTTACTGCAAAGCTGATGCCACTGTCTCTGCGTGTGTGCACGTAACCCTTAAGCCGAGTGGTGCAGGTATTTTAGATAAACCCTTTACCGTTGCGTAGCCCGCCCCGCATCAGCTTCCCGTGAGAATTGACCCCGTGACCCTAAACTATTGTCTATCTCGTTGTTCTGACCCGAATTTTCGGGTAGCTACTCGCAGTTTCGAGCTCCGCGTGGAACGAGTAAAGATGAGAGTGACAGACGAGCTCTCCGCATAGGTCCAAAGGACCCAAACAACGGTAAAGGGTTAAAATAAGCCTGTTGACTGTGTTTACTGCAACGCTGATGCCACTGTCTCTGCGTGTGTGCACGTAACCCTTTAGCCGAGTGGGTGCAGGTATTTAAGATTAAAATAAGCCCGTGGACTGCGTTTACTGCAAAGCTGATGCCACTGTCTCTGCGTGTGTGCACGTAACCCATAAGCCGAGTGGTGCAGGTATTTTAGATAAACCCTTTACCGTTGCGTAGCCCGCCCCGCATCAGCTTCCGTGAGCAATTGACCCCGTGACCCTAAACTATTGTCTCTCTCGTTGTTCTGACCGAATTTTCGGGTAGCTACTCGCAGTTTCGAGCTCCGCGTGGAACAGTAAAGATGAGTGACAGAGGAGCTCTCCGCATGGGTCCAAAAGGACCCAAACAACGGTAAATCGTTAAAATAAGCCCGTTGACTGTGTTTACTGCAACGCTGATGCCACTGTCTCTGCGTGTGTGCACGTAACCCTTTAGCCGAGTGGTGCAGGTATTTAAGATTAAAATAAGCCCGTGGACTGCGTTTACTGCAAAGCTGATGCCACTGTCTCTGCGTGTGTGCACGTAACCCATAAGCCGAGTGGTGCAGGTATTTTAGATAAACCCTTTACCGTTGCGTAGCCCGCCCCGCATCAGCTTCCGTAGGCAATTGACCCCGTGACCCTAAACTATTGTCTCTCTCGTTTTGTGACCGAATTTTCCGGGTACCAGCTACTCGCAGTTTCGAGCTCCGCGTGGAACAGTAAAGATGAGTGACAGACGAGCTCTCCGCATGGGTCCAAAAGGACCCAAACAACGGTAAAGGGTTAAAATAAGCCCGTTGACTGTGTTTACTGCCTTGCTGATGCCACTGTCTCTGCGTGTGTGCACGTAACCCTTTAGCCGAGTGGTGCAGGTATTTAAGATTAAAATAAGCCTGTGGAATGCGTTTACTGCGTAAAGCTGATGCGCGCCACTGTCTGCTGCGTGTGTGCACGTAACCCTTAAGCCGAGTGGTGTGGCAGGTATTTTAGATAAACCCTTTACCGTTGCGTAGCTTCCGCCCCGCATCCAGCTTCCGTAGGCAATTGAGCCCCGTGACCCCTAAACTATTGTCTCTCTCGTTGTTGTGACCGAAGATTTCTCGGGTAGCTACTCGCAGTTTCGAGCTCCGCGTGGAACAGTAAAGATGAGTGACAGACGGAAGCTCTCCGCATGGGTCCAAAAGGACCCAAACAACAGTAAAGAGGTTAGAAATAGGCCCGTTGACTGTGTTTACTGCAACTTTAGCTGATGCCACTGTCTCTGCGTGTGTGCACGTCAACCCTTTAGCCGAGTGGTGCGAGGTATTTAAGATTAAAATAAGCCTGTGGACTGCGTTTACTGCAAAGCTGATGCCACTGTCTCTGCGTGTGTGCACGTAACCCTTAAGCCGAGTGGGTGCAGGTATTTGTAGATAAACCCTTTACCGTTGCGTAGCCCGCCCCGCATCCAGCTTTCCGTAGGCAATTGACCCCGTGACCCTGAAAACTATTGTCTCTCTCGTTTTGTGACCGAATTTTCGGGTAGCTACTCGCAGTTTCGAGCTCCGCGTGGAACAGTAAAGATGAGTGACAGACGAGCTCTCCCGGCATATCCGGGGTCCCAAAGGACCCAAACAACGGTAAAGGGTTAAAAATAAGCCCGTTGACTGTGTTTACTGCAACGCTGATGCCACTGTCTCTGCGTGCGTGCACGTAACCCTTTAGCCGAGTGGTGCAGGTATTTAAAGATTAAAAAAATAAGCCTGTGGAATGCGTTTACTGCAAAGCTGATGCCACTGTCTCTGCGTGTGTGCACGTAACCCTTAAGCCGAGTGGTGCAGGTATTTAAGGAGATGAACCCTTTACCGTTGCGTAGCCCGCCCCGCATCAGCTTCCGTAGGCAATTGACCCCGTGACCCTAAACCCTATTGTCTCTCTCGTTGTTGTGACCGAATTTTCGGGTAGCTACTCGCAGTTTCGAGCTCCGCGTGGAACAGTAAAGATGAGTGACAGACGGAGAGCTCTCCTTGCATGGGTCCAAAGGCGACCCAAAAACAACGGTAAAGGGTTAAAATAAGCCCGTTGACTGTGTTTACTGCAACGCTGATGCCACTGTGCTCTGCGTGTGTGCACGTAACCCTTTAGCCGTGGAGTGGTGCAGGTATTTAAGATTAAAATAAGCCTGTGGACTGCGTTTACTGGCAAAGCTGATGCCACTGTCTCTGCGTGTGTGCACGTAACCCTTAAGCCGAGTGGTGCAGGTATTTTAGATAAACCCTTTACCGTTGCGTAGCCGCCCCGCATCAGCTTCCGTAGGCAATTGACCCCGTGACCCTAAACTATTGTCTCTCGTTGTTCTGACCGAATTTTCCGGGTAGCTACTCGCAGTTTCGAAGCTCGCGCGTGGAGACAGCGGTAAAGATGAGTGACAGACAGGCTCTCCTGTGTCCGCAAAAGGACCCAAACAACGGTAAAGGGTTAAAATAAACCCGTTGACTGTGTTTACTGCAACGCTGATGCCACTGTCTCTGCGTGTGTGCACGTAACCAGCTTTAGCCGAGTGGTGCAGGTATTTAAGATTAAAATAAGCCCGTGGACTGCGTTTACTGCAAAGCTGATGCCACTGTCTCTGCGTGTGTGCATGTAACCCTTTAGCCGAGTGGTGCAGGTATTTAAGATTAAAATAAGCCTGTGGACTGTGTTGCTACTGCAAAGCTGATGCCACTGTCTCTGCGTGTGTGCACGTAACCCTTAAGCCGAGTGGTGCAGGTATTTTAGATAAACCCTTTACCGTTGCGTAGCCGCCCGCATCGGCTTCCGTAGGGAATTGACCCCGTGACCCTAAACTATTGTCTCTCTCGTTGTTCTGACCGAATTTTTCGGGTAGCGCGTACTCGCAGTTTCGAGCTCCGCGTGGAACAGTAAAGATGAGTGACAGACGAGCTCTCCGCATGGGTCCAAAAGGACCCAAACAACGGTAAAGGGTTAAAATAAGCCCGTTGACTGTGTTTACTGCAACGCTGAAATTACACTGTCTCTGCGTGTGTGCACGTAACCCTTTAGCCGAGTGGTGCAGGTATTTAACATTAAAATAAGCCTGTGGACTGCGTTTACTGCAAAGCTGATGCCATCTATCGTGGACTGCGTTTACTGCAGCTGATGCCACTGTCTCTGCGTGTGTGCACGTAACCCTTAAGCCGAGTGGTGCAGGTATTTTAGATAAACCCTTTACCGTTGCGTAGCCCGCCCCGCATCAGCTTCCGTAGGCAATTGACCCCGTGACCTTAAACTATTGTCTCTCTCGTTGTTGTGACCGAATTTTCGGGTAGCTACTCGCAGTTTCGAGCTCCGCGTGGAACAGTAAAGATGAGTGACAGCCGAGCTCTCCGCATGGGTCCAAAAGGACCCAAACAACGGTAAAGGGTTAAAATAAGCCCGTTGACTGTGTTTACTGCAACGCTGATGCCACTGTCTCTGCGTGTGTGCACGTAACCCTTTAGCCGAGTGGTGCAGGTATTTAAGATTAAAATAAGCCCGTGGACTGCGTTTACTGCAAAGCTGATGCCACTGTCTCTGCGTGTGTGCACGTAACCCTTAAGCCGAGTGGTGCAGGTATTTTAGATAAACCCTTAACCGTTGCGTAGCCCGCCCCGCATCAGCTTCCGTAGGCAATTGACCCCGTGACCTTAAACTATTGTCTCTCTCGTTTTGTGACCGAATTTTCGGGTAGCTACTCGCAGTTTCGAGCTCCGCGTGGAACAGTAAAGATGAGTGACAGACGAGCTCTCCGCATCTGTCCAAAAGGACCCAAACAACGGTAAAGGATTAAAATAAGCCCGTTGACTGTGTTTACTGCAACGCTGATGCCACTGTCTCTGCGTGTGTGCACGTAACCCTTTAGCCGAGTGGTGCAGGTATTTAAGATTAAAATAAGCCCGTGGACTGCGTTTACTGCAAAGCTGATGCCACTGTCTCTGCGTGTGTGCACGTAACCCTTAAGCCGAGTGGTGCAGGTATTTTAGATAAACCCTTAACCGTTGCGTAGCCCGCCCCGCATCAGCTTCCGTAGGCAATTGACCCCGTGACCTTAAACTATTGTCTCTCTCGTTGTTGCTCGCAGTTTCGAGCTCCGCGTGGAACAGTAAAGATGAGTGACAGCCGAGTTCTCCGCATGGGTCCAGAAGGACCGCAACAACTTAAACGGGGTTAAAATAAGCCCGTTGACTGTGTTTACTGCAACGCTGATGCCACTGTCTCTGCGTCTGTGCACGTAACCCTTTAGCCGAGTGGTGCAGGTATTTAAGATTAAAATAAGCCCGTGGACTGCGTTTACTGCAAAGCTGATGCCACTGTCTCTGCGTGTGTGCACGTAACCCATAAGCCGAGTGGTGCAGGTATTTAGATAAACCCACCGTTGCGTAGCCCGCCCGCATCAGCTTCCGTAGGCAATTGACCCCGTGACCCTTAAACTATTGTCTCTCTCGTTGTTGTGACCGAATTTTCGGGTAGCTACTCGCAGTTTCGAGCTCCGCGTGGAACAGTAAAGATGAGTGACAGCCGAGCTCTCCGCATGGGTCCAAAAGGACCCAAACAACGGTAAAGGGGTTAAAATAAGCCCGTTGACTGTGTTTACTGCAACGCTGATGCCACTGTCTCTGCGTGCGTGCACGTAACCCTTTAGCCGAGTGGTGCAGGTATTTAAGATTAAAATAAGCCTGTGGACTGCGTTTACTGCAAAGCTGATGCCACTGTCTCTGCGTGTGTGCACGTAACCCTTAAGCCGAGTGGTGCAGGTATTTTAGATAAACCCTTTACCGTTGCGTAGCCCGCCCCGCATCAGCTTCCGTAGGCAATTGACCCCGTGACCTTAAACTATTGTCCCTCTCGTTGTTGTGACCGAATTTTCGGTAGCTACTCGCAGTTTCGAGCTCCGCGTGGAACAGTAAAGATGAGTGACAGCCGAGCTCTCCGCATGGGTCCAAAAGGACCCAAACAACGGTAAAGGGGTTAAAATAAGCCCGTTGACTGTGTTTACTGCAACGCTGATGCCACTGTCTCTGCGTCTGTGCACGTAACCCTTTAGCCGAGTGGTGCAGGTATTTAAGATTAAAATAAGCCCGTGGACTGCGTTTACTGCAAAGCTGATGCCACTGTCTCTGCGTGTGTGCACGTAACCCTTAAGCCGAGTGGTGCAGGTATTTTAGATAAACCCTTTACCGTTGCGTAGCCCGCCCCGCATCAGCTTCCGTAGGCAATTGACCCCGTGACCCTAAACTATTGTCTCTCTCGTTGTTGTGACCGAATTTTCGGGTAGCTACTCGCAGTTTCGAGCTCCGCGTGGAACAGTAAAGATGAGTGACAGCCGAGCTCTCCGCATGGGTCCAAAAGGACCCAAACAACGGTAAAGGGGTTAAAATAAGCCCGTTGACTGTGTTTACTGCAACGCTGATGCCACTGTCTCTGCGTGTGTGCACGTAACCCTTTAGCCGAGTGGTGCAGGTATTTAAGATTAAAATAAGCCCGTGGACTGCGTTTACTGCAAAGCTGATGCCACTGTCTCTGCGTGTGTGCACGTAACCCTTTAGCCGAGTGGTGCAGGTATTTAAGATTAAAATAAGCCCGTGGACTGCGTTTACTGCAAAGCTGATGCCACTGTCTCTGCGTGTGTGCACGTAACCCTTAAGCCGAGTGGTGCAGGTATTTTAGATAAACCCTTAACCGTTGCGTAGCCCGCCCCGCATCAGCTTCCGTAGGCAATTGACCCCGTGACCTTAAACTATTGTCTCTCTCGTTGTTCTGACCGAATTTTCGGGTAGCTACTCGCAGTTTCGAGCTCCGCGTGGAACAGTAAAGATGAGTGACAGACGAGCTCTCCGCATGGGTCCAAAAGGACCCAAACAACGGTAAAGGGTTAAAATAAGCCCGTTGACTGTGTTTACTGCAACGCTGATGCCACTGTCTCTGCGTGTGTGCACGTAACCCTTTAGCCGAGTGGTGCAGGTATTTAAGATTAAAAATAAGCCCGTGGACTACGTTTACTGCAAAGCTGATGCCACTGTCTCTGCGTGTGTGCACGTAACCCTTAAGCCGAGTGGTGCAGGTATTTTAGATAAACCCTTTACCGTTGCGTAGCCCGCCCCGCATCAGCTTCCGTAGGCAATTGACCCCGTGACCTTAAACTATTGTCTCTCTCGTTGTTCTGACCGAATTTTCGGGTAGCTACTCGCAGTTTCGAGCTCCGCGTGGAACAGTAAAGATGAGTGACAGCCGAGCTCTCCGCATGGGTCCAGAAGGACCCAAACAACGGTAAATCGTTAAAATAAGCCCGTTGACTGTGTTTACTGCAACGCTGATGCCACTGTCTCTGCGTCTGTGCACGTAACCCTTTAGCCGAGTGGTGCAGGTATTTAAGATTAAAATAAGCCCGTGGACTGCGTTTACTGCAAAGCTGATGCCACTGTCTCTGCGTGTGTGCACGTAACCCATAAGCCGAGTGGTGCAGGTATTTTAGATAAACCCTTTACCGTTGCGTAGCCCGCCCCGCATCAGCTTCCGTAGGCAATTGACCCCGTGACCTTAAACTATTGTCTCTCTCGTTGCTGTGACCGAATTTTCGGCTAGCTACTCGCAGCTTCGAGCTCCGCGTGGCACAGTAAAGATGAGTGACAGTCGAGCTTTCCGCATGGGTCCAAAAGGACCCAAACAACGGTAAAGGGGTTAAAATAAGCCCGTTGACTGTGTTTACTGCAACGCTGATGCCACTGTCTCTGCGTGTGTGCACGTAACCCTTTAGCCGAGTGGTGCAGGTATTTAAGATTAAAATAAGCCTGTGGAATGCGTTTACTGCAAAGCTGATGCCACTGTCTCTGCGTGTGTGCACGTAACCCTTAAGCCGAGTGGTGCAGGTATTTTAGATAAACCCTTTACCGTTGCGTAGCCCGCCCCGCATCAGCTTCCGTAGGCAATTGACCCCGTGACCCTAAACTATTGTCTCTCTCGTTGTTGTGACCGAATTTTCGGGTAGCTACTCGCAGTTTCGAGCTCCGCGTGGAACAGTAAAGATGAGTGACAGACGAGCTCTCCGCATGGGTCCAAAAGGACCCAAACAACGGTAAAGGGTTAAAATAAGCCCGTTGACTGTGTTTACTGCAACGCTGATGCCACTGTCTCTGCGTGTGTGCACGTAACCCTTTAGCCGAGTGGTGCAGGTATTTAAGATTAAAATAAGCGCTGTGGACTGCGTTTACTGCAAAGCTGATGCCACTGTCTCTGCGTGTGCACGTAACCCTTAAGCCGAGTGGTGCAGGTATTTTAGATAAACCCTTTACCGTTGCGTAGCCCGCCCCGCATCAGCTTCCGTAGGCAATTGACCCCGTGACCCTAAACTATTGTCTCTCTCGTTGTTCTGACCGAATTTTCGGGTAGCTACTCGCAGTTTCGAGCTCCGCGTGGAACAGTAAAGATGAGTGACAGAGGAGCTCTCCGCATGGGTCCAAAAGGACCCAAACAACGGTAAAGGGTTAAAATAAGCCCGTTGACTGTGTTTACTGCAACGCTGATGCCACTGTCTCTGCGTCTGTGCACGTAACCCTTTAGCCGAGTGGTGCAGGTATTTAAGATTAAAATAAGCCCGTGGACTGCGTTTACTGCAAAGCTGATGCCACTGTCTCTGCGTGTGTGCACGTAACCCTTAAGCCGAGTGGTGCAGGTATTTTAGATAAACCCTTTACCGTTGCGTAGCCCGCCCCGCATCAGCTTCCGTAGGCAATTGACCCCGTGACCCTAAACTATTGTCTCTCTCGTTGTTGTGACCGAATTTTCGGGTAGCTACTCGCAGTTTCGAGCTCCGCGTGGAACAGTAAAGATGAGTGACAGACGAGCTCTCCGCATGGGTCCAAAAGGACCCAAACAACGGTAAAGGGGTTAAAATAAGCCCGTTGACTGTGTTTACTGCAACGCTGATGCCACTGTCTCTGCGTGTGTGCACGTAACCCTTTAGCCGAGTGGTGCAGGTATTTAAGATTAAAATAAGCCTGTGGACTGCGTTTACTGCAAAGCTGATGCCACTGTCTCTGCGTGTGTGCACGTAACCCTTAAGCCGAGTGGTGCAGGTATTTTAGATAAACCCTTTACCGTTGCGTAGCCCGCCCCGCATCAGCTTCCGTAGGCAATTGACCCCGTGACCCTAAACTATTGTCTCTCTCGTTGTTGTGACCGAATTTTCGGGTAGCTACTCGCAGTTTCGAGCTCCGCGTGGAACAGTAAAGATGAGTGACAGACGAGCTCTCCGCATGGGTCCAAAAGGACCCAAACAACGGTAAAGGGTTAAAATAAGCCCGTTGACTGTGTTTACTGCAACGCTGATGCCACTGTCTCTGCGTGTGTGCACGTAACCCTTTAGCCGAGTGGTGCAGGTATTTAAGATTAAAATAAGCCCGTGGACTATGTTCATTGAAAGCTGATGCCACTGTCTCTGCGTGTGTGCACGGAACCCTTTTAGCCGAGTGGTGCAGATATTTTATCTTAAAATAAGCCTGTGAACTGTGTTTACTGCAAAGCTGATGCCATTGTCTCTGCGTGTGTGCACGTTACCCTTTAGCCGAGTGGTGCAGATATTTTAGATAAACCCTTTACCGTTGCGTAGCCCGCCCCGCATCAGCTTCCGTAGGCAATTGACCCCGTGACCCTAAACTATTGTCTCTCTCGTTGTTCTGACCGAATTTTCGGGTAGCTACTCGCAGTTTCGAGCTCCGCGTGGAACAGTAAAGATGAGTGACAGACGAGCTCTCCGCATGGGTCCAAAAGGACCCAAACAACGGTAAAGGGGTTAAAATAAGCCCGTTGACTGTGTTTACTGCAACGCTGATGCCACTGTCTCTGCGTGTGTGCACGTAACCCTTTAGCCGAGTGGTGCAGGTATTTAAGATTAAAATAAGCCCGTGGACTGCGTTTACTGCAAAGCTGATGCCACTGTCTCTGCGTGTGTGCACGTAACCCTTAAGCCGAGTGGTGCAGGTATTTTAGATAAACCCTTTACCGTTGCGTAGCCCGCCCCGCATCAGCTTCCGTAGGCAATTGACCCCGTGACCCTAAACTATTGTCTCTCTCGTTGTTGTGACCGAATTTTCGGGTAGCTACTCGCAGTTTCGAGCTCCGCGTGGAACAGTAAAGATGAGTGACAGACGAGCTCTCCGCATGGGTCCAAAAGGACCCAAACAACGGTAAAGGGGTTAAAATAAGCCCGTTGACTGTGTTTACTGCAACGCTGATGCCACTGTCTCTGCGTGTGTGCACGTAACCCTTTAGCCGAGTGGTGCAGGTATTTAAGATTAAAATAAGCCTGTGGACTGCGTTTACTGCAAAGCTGATGCCACTGTCTCTGCGTGTGTGCACGTAACCCTTAAGCCGAGTGGTGCAGGTATTTTAGATAAACCCTTTACCGTTGCGTAGCCCGCCCCGCATCAGCTTCCGTAGGCAATTGACCCCGTGACCCTAAACTATTGTCTCTCTCGTTGTTCTGACCGAATTTTCGGGTAGCTACTCGCAGTTTCGAGCTCCGCGTGGAACAGTAAAGATGAGTGACAGCCGAGCTCTCCGCATGGGTCCAAAAGGACCCAAACAACGGTAAAGGGTTAAAATAAGCCCGTTGACTGTGTTTACTGCAACGCTGATGCCACTGTCTCTGCGTGTGTGCACGTAACCCTTTAGCCGAGTGGTGCAGGTATTTAAGATTAAAATAAGCCCGTGGACTGCGTTTACTGCAAAGCTGATGCCACTGTCTCTGCGTGTGTGCACGTAACCCTTAAGCCGAGTGGTGCAGGTATTTTAGATAAACCCTTTACCGTTGCGTAGCCCGCCCCGCATCAGCTTCCGTAGGCAATTGACCCCGTGACCCTAAACTATTGTCTCTCTCGTTGTTGTGACCGAATTTTCGGGTAGCTACTCGCAGTTTCGAGCTCCGCGTGGAACAGTAAAGATGAGTGACAGACGAGCTCTCCGCATGGGTCCAAAAGGACCCAAACAACGGTAAAGGGTTAAAATAAGCCCGTTGACTGTGTTTACTGCAACGCTGATGCCACTGTCTCTGCGTGTGTGCACGTAACCCTTTAGCCGAGTGGTGCAGGTATTTAAGATTAAAATAAGCCTGTGGACTGCGTTTACTGCAAAGCTGATGCCACTGTCTCTGCGTGTGTGCACGTAACCCTTAAGCCGAGTGGTGCAGGTATTTTAGATAAACCCTTTACCGTTGCGTAGCCCGCCCCGCATCAGCTTCCGTAGGCAATTGACCCCGTGACCCTAAACTATTGTCTCTCTCGTTGTTCTGACCGAATTTTCGGGTAGCTACTCGCAGTTTCGAGCTCCGCGTGGAACAGTAAAGATGAGTGACAGACGAGCTCTCCGCATGGGTCCAAAAGGACCCAAACAACGGTAAAGGGTTAAAATAAGCCCGTTGACTGTGTTTACTGCAACGCTGATGCCACTGTCTCTGCGTGTGTGCACGTAACCCTTTAGCCGAGTGGTGCAGGTATTTAAGATTAAAATAAGCCTGTGGACTGCGTTTACTGCAAAGCTGATGCCACTGTCTCTGCGCGTGTGCACGTAACCCTTTAGCCGAGTGGTGCAGGTATTTAAGATTAAAATAAGCCTGTGGACTGTGTTTACTGCAAAGCTGATGCCACTGTCTCTGCGTGTGTGCACGTAACCCTTAAGCCGAGTGGTGCAGGTATTTTAGATAAACCCTTTACCGTTGCGTAGCCCGCCCCGCATCAGCTTCCGTAGGCAATTGACCCCGTGACCCTAAACTATTGTCTCTCTCGTTGTTCTGACCGAATTTTCGGGTAGCTACTCGCAGTTTCGAGCTCCGCGTGGAACAGTAAAGATGAGTGACAGACGAGCTCTCCGCATGGGTCCAAAAGGACCCAAACAACGGTAAAGGGTTAAAATAAGCCCGTTGACTGTGTTTACTGCAACGCTGATGCCACTGTCTCTGCGTGTGTGCACGTAACCCTTTAGCCGAGTGGTGCAGGTATTTAAGATTAAAATAAGCCCGTGGACTGCGTTTACTGCAAAGCTGATGCCACTGTCTCTGCGTGTGTGCACGTAACCCTTAAGCCGAGTGGTGCAGGTATTTTAGATAAACCCTTTACCGTTGCGTAGCCCGCCCCGCATCAGCTTCCGTAGGCAATTGACCCCGTGACCTTAAACTATTGTCTCTCTCGTTGTTGTGACCGAATTTTCGGGTAGCTACTCGCAGTTTCGAGCTCCGCGTGGAACAGTAAAGATGAGTGACAGCCGAGCTCTCCGCATGGGTCCAAAAGGACCCAAACAACGGTAAAGGGGTTAAAATAAGCCCGTTGACTGTGTTTACTGCAACGCTGATGCCACTGTCTCTGCGTGTGTGCACGTAACCCTTTAGCCGAGTGGTGCAGGTATTTAAGATTAAAATAAGCCCGTGGACTGCGTTTACTGCAAAGCTGATGCCACTGTCTCTGCGTGTGTGCACGTAACCCTTAAGCCGAGTGGTGCAGGTATTTTAGATAAACCCTTAACCGTTGCGTAGCCCGCCCCGCATCAGCTTCCGTAGGCAATTGACCCCGTGACCTTAAACTATTGTCTCTCTCGTTGTTGTGACCGAATTTTCGGGTAGCTACTCGCAGTTTCGAGCTCCGCGTGGAACAGTAAAGATGAGTGACAGCCGAGCTCTCCGCATGGGTCCAAAAGGACCCAAACAACTTTAAAGGGTTAAAATAAGCCCGTTGACTGTGTTTACTGCAACGCTGATGCCACTGTCTCTGCGTCTGTGCACGTAACCCTTTAGCCGAGTGGTGCAGGTATTTAAGATTAAAATAAGCCCGTGGACTGCGTTTACTGCAAAGCTGATGCCACTGTCTCTGCGTGTGTGCACGTAACCCTTAAGCCGAGTGGTGCAGGTATTTTAGATAAACCCTTTACCGTTGCGTAGCCCGCCCCGCATCAGCTTCCGTTGGCAATTGACCCCGTCACCCTAAACTATTGTCTCTCTCGTTGTTCTGACCGAATTTTCGGGTACCTACTCGCAGTTTCGAGCTCCGCGTGGAACAGTAAAGATGAGTGACAGCCGAGCTCTCCGCATGGGTCCAAAAGGACCCAAACAACGGTAAAGGATTAAAATAAGCCCGTTGACTGTGTTTACTGCAACGCTGATGCCACTGTCTCTGCGTGGGTGCACGTAACCCTTTAGCCGAGTGGTGCAGGTATTTAAGATTAAAATAAGCCCGTGGACTGCGTTTACTGCAAAGCTGATGCCACTGTCTCTGCGTGTGTGCACGTAACCCTTAAGCCGAGTGGTGCAGGTATTTAAGATTAAAATAAGCCTGTGGACTGCGTTTACTGCAAAGCTGATGCCACTGTCTCTGCGTGTGTGCACGTAACCCTTAAGCCGAGTGGTGCAGGTATTTTAGATAAACCCTTTACCGTTGCGTAGCCCGCCCCGCATCAGCTTCCGTAGGCAATTGACCCCGTGACCCTAAACTATTGTCTCTCTCGTTGTTCTGACCGAATTTTCGGGTAGCTACTCGCAGTTTCGAGCTCCGCGTGGAACAGTAAAGATGAGTGACAGACGAGCTCTCCGCATGGGTCCAAAAGGACCCAAACAACGGTAAAGGGTTAAAATAAGCCCGTTGACTGTGTTTACTGCAACGCTGATGCCACTGTCTCTGCGTGTGTGCACGTAACCCTTTAGCCGAGTGGTGCAGGTATTTAAGATTAAAATAAGCCTGTGGACTGCGTTTACTGCAAAGCTGATGCCACTGTCTCTGCGTGTGTGCACGTAACCCTTAAGCCGAGTGGTGCAGGTATTTTAGATAAACCCTTTACCGTTGCGTAGCCCGCCCCGCATCAGCTTCCGTAGGCAATTGACCCCGTGACCCTAAACTATTGTCTCTCTCGTTGTTGTGACCGAATTTTCGGGTAGCTACTCGCAGTTTCGAGCTCCGCGTGGAACAGTAAAGATGAGTGACAGACGAGCTCTCCGCATGGGTCCAAAAGGACCCAAACAACGGTAAAGGGTTAAAATAAGCCCGTTGACTGTGTTTACTGCAACGCTGATGCCACTGTCTCTGCGTGTGTGCACGTAACCCTTTAGCCGAGTGGTGCAGGTATTTAAGATTAAAATAAGCCTGTGGACTGCGTTTACTGCAAAGCTGATGCCACTGTCTCTGCGTGTGTGCACGTAACCCTTAAGCCGAGTGGTGCAGGTATTTTAGATAAACCCTTTACCGTTGCGTAGCCCGCCCCGCATCAGCTTCCGTAGGCAATTGACCCCGTGACCCTAAACTATTGTCTCTCTCGTTGTTGTGACCGAATTTTCGGGTAGCTACTCGCAGTTTCGAGCTCCGCGTGGAACAGTAAAGATGAGTGACAGACGAGCTCTCCGCATGGGTCCAAAAGGACCCAAACAACGGTAAAGGGTTAAAATAAGCCCGTTGACTGTGTTTACTGCAACGCTGATGCCACTGTCTCTGCGTGTGTGCACGTAACCCTTTAGCCGAGTGGTGCAGGTATTTAAGATTAAAATAAGCCCGTGGACTGCGTTTACTGCAAAGCTGATGCCACTGTCTCTGCGTGTGTGCACGTAACCCTTAAGCCGAGTGGTGCAGGTATTTTAGATAAACCCTTTACCGTTGCGTAGCCCGCCCCGCATCAGCTTCCGTAGGCAATTGACCCCGTGACCTTAAACTATTGTCTCTCTCGTTGTTCTGACCGAATTTTCGGGTACCTACTCGCAGTTTCGAGCTCCGCGTGGAACAGTAAAGATGAGTGACAGCCGAGCTCTCCGCATGGGTCCAAAAGGACCCAAACAACTTTAAAGGGGTTAAAATAAGCCCGTTGACTGTGTTTACTGCAACGCTGATGCCACTGTCTCTGCGTGTGTGCACGTAACCCTTTAGCCGAGTGGTGCAGGTATTTAAGATTAAAATAAGCCTGTGGACTGCGTTTACTGCAAAGCTGATGCCACTGTCTCTGCGTGTGTGCACGTAACCCTTAAGCCGAGTGGTGCAGGTATTTTAGATAAACCCTTTACCGTTGCGTAGCCCGCCCCGCATCAGCTTCCGTAGGCAATTGACCCCGTGACCCTAAACTATTGTCTCTCTCGTTGTTCTGACCGAATTTTCGGGTAGCTACTCGCAGTTTCGAGCTCCGCGTGGAACAGTAAAGATGAGTGACAGCCGAGCTCTCCGCATGGGTCCAAAAGGACCCAAACAACGGTAAAGGGTTAAAATAAGCCCGTTGACTGTGTTTACTGCAACGCTGATGCCACTGTCTCTGCGTGTGTGCACGTAACCCTTTAGCCGAGTGGTGCAGGTATTTAAGATTAAAATAAGCCCGTGGACTGCGTTTACTGCAAAGCTGATGCCACTGTCTCTGCGTGTGTGCACGTAACCCATAAGCCGAGTGGTGCAGGTATTTTAGATAAACCCTTTACCGTTGCGTAGCCCGCCCCGCATCAGCTTCCGTAGGCAATTGACCCCGTGACCCTAAACTATTGTCTCTCTCGTTGTTCTGACCGAATTTTCGGGTAGCTACTCGCAGTTTCGAGCTCCGCGTGGAACAGTAAAGATGAGTGACAGAGGAGCTCTCCGCATGGGTCCAAAAGGACCCAAACAACGGTAAATCGTTAAAATAAGCCCGTTGACTGTGTTTACTGCAACGCTGATGCCACTGTCTCTGCGTGTGTGCACGTAACCCTTTAGCCGAGTGGTGCAGGTATTTAAGATTAAAATAAGCCCGTGGACTGCGTTTACTGCAAAGCTGATGCCACTGTCTCTGCGTGTGTGCACGTAACCCTTAAGCCGAGTGGTGCAGGTATTTTAGATAAACCCTTTACCGTTGCGTAGCCCGCCCCGCATCAGCTTCCGTAGGCAATTGACCCCGTGACCCTAAACTATTGTCTCTCTCGTTGTTGTGACCGAATTTTCGGGTAGCTACTCGCAGTTTCGAGCTCCGCGTGGAACAGTAAAGATGAGTGACAGACGAGCTCTCCGCATGGGTCCAAAAGGACCCAAACAACGGTAAAGGGTTAAAATAAGCCCGTTGACTGTGTTTACTGCAACGCTGATGCCACTGTCTCTGCGTGTGTGCACGTAACCCTTTAGCCGAGTGGTGCAGGTATTTAAGATTAAAATAAGCCTGTGGAATGCGTTTACTGCAAAGCTGATGCCACTGTCTCTGCGTGTGTGCACGTAACCCTTAAGCCGAGTGGTGCAGGTATTTTAGATAAACCCTTTACCGTTGCGTAGCCCGCCCCGCATCAGCTTCCGTAGGCAATTGACCCCGTGACCCTAAACTATTGTCTCTCTCGTTGTTGTGACCGAATTTTCGGGTAGCTACTCGCAGTTTCGAGCTCCGCGTGGAACAGTAAAGATGAGTGACAGACGAGCTCTCCGCATGGGTCCAAAAGGACCCAAACAACGGTAAAGGGTTAAAATAAGCCCGTTGACTGTGTTTACTGCAACGCTGATGCCACTGTCTCTGCGTGTGTGCACGTAACCCTTTAGCCGAGTGGTGCAGGTATTTAAGATTAAAATAAGCCTGTGGACTGCGTTTACTGCAAAGCTGATGCCACTGTCTCTGCGTGTGTGCACGTAACCCTTAAGCCGAGTGGTGCAGGTATTTTAGATAAACCCTTTACCGTTGCGTAGCCCGCCCCGCATCAGCTTCCGTAGGCAATTGACCCCGTGACCCTAAACTATTGTCTCTCTCGTTGTTGTGACCGAATTTTCGGGTAGCTACTCGCAGTTTCGAGCTCCGCGTGGAACAGTAAAGATGAGTGACAGAGGAGCTCTCCGCATGGGTCCAAAAGGACCCAAACAACGGTAAAGGGTTAAAATAAGCCCGTTGACTGTGTTTACTGCAACGCTGATGCCACTGTCTCTGCGTGTGTGCACGTAACCCTTTAGCCGAGTGGTGCAGGTATTTAAGATTAAAATAAGCCCGTGGACTGCGTTTACTGCAAAGCTGATGCCACTGTCTCTGCGTGTGTGCACGTAACCCTTAAGCCGAGTGGTGCAGGTATTTTAGATAAACCCTTTACCGTTGCGTAGCCCGCCCCGCATCAGCTTCCGTAGGCAATTGACCCCGTGACCCTAAACTATTGTCTCTCTCGTTGTTGTGACCGAATTTTCGGGTAGCTACTCGCAGTTTCGAGCTCCGCGTGGAACAGTAAAGATGAGTGACAGACGAGCTCTCCGCATGGGTCCAAAAGGACCCAAACAACGGTAAAGGGTTAAAATAAGCCCGTTGACTGTGTTTACTGCAACGCTGATGCCACTGTCTCTGCGTGTGTGCACGTAACCCTTTAGCCGAGTGGTGCAGGTATTTAAGATTAAAATAAGCCTGTGGACTGCGTTTACTGCAAAGCTGATGCCACTGTCTCTGCGTGTGTGCACGTAACCCTTAAGCCGAGTGGTGCAGGTATTTTAGATAAACCCTTTACCGTTGCGTAGCCCGCCCCGCATCAGCTTCCGTAGGCAATTGACCCCGTGACCCTAAACTATTGTCTCTCTCGTTGTTCTGACCGAATTTTCGGGTAGCTACTCGCAGTTTCGAGCTCCGCGTGGAACAGTAAAGATGAGTGACAGACGAGCTCTCCGCATGGGTCCAAAAGGACCCAAACAACGGTAAAGGGTTAAAATAAGCCCGTTGACTGTGTTTACTGCAACGCTGATGCCACTGTCTCTGCGTGTGTGCACGTAACCCTTTAGCCGAGTGGTGCAGGTATTTAAGATTAAAATAAGCCCGTGGACTGCGTTTACTGCAAAGCTGATGCCACTGTCTCTGCGTGTGTGCACGTAACCCTTTAGCCGAGTGGTGCAGGTATTTAAGATTAAAATAAGCCTGTGGACTGTGTTTACTGCAAAGCTGATGCCACTGTCTCTGCGTGTGTGCACGTAACCCTTAAGCCGAGTGGTGCAGGTATTTTAGATAAACCCTTTACCGTTGCGTAGCCCGCCCCGCATCAGCTTCCGTAGGGAATTGACCCCGTGACCCTAAACTATTGTCTCTCTCGTTGTTCTGACCGAATTTTCGGGTAGCTACTCGCAGTTTCGAGCTCCGCGTGGAACAGTAAAGATGAGTGACAGACGAGCTCTCCGCATGGGTCCAAAAGGACCCAAACAACGGTAAAGGGTTAAAATAAGCCCGTTGACTGTGTTTACTGCAACGCTGATGCCACTGTCTCTGCGTGTGTGCACGTAACCCTTTAGCCGAGTGGTGCAGGTATTTAAGATTAAAATAAGCCCGTGGACTGCGTTTACTGCAAAGCTGATGCCACTGTCTCTGCGTGTGTGCACGTAACCCATAAGCCGAGTGGTGCAGGTATTTTAGATAAACCCTTTACCGTTGCGTAGCCCGCCCCGCATCAGCTTCCGTAGGCAATTGACCCCGTGACCCTAAACTATTGTCTCTCTCGTTTTGTGACCGAATTTTCGGGTAGCTACTCGCAGTTTCGAGCTCCGCGTGGAACAGTAAAGATGAGTGACAGACGAGCTCTCCGCATGGGTCCAAAAGGACCCAAACAACGGTAAAGGGTTAAAATAAGCCCGTTGACTGTGTTTACTGCAACGCTGATGCCACTGTCTCTGCGTGCGTGCACGTAACCCTTTAGCCGAGTGGTGCAGGTATTTAAGATTAAAATAAGCCTGTGGAATGCGTTTACTGCAAAGCTGATGCCACTGTCTCTGCGTGTGTGCACGTAACCCTTAAGCCGAGTGGTGCAGGTATTTTAGATAAACCCTTTACCGTTGCGTAGCCCGCCCCGCATCAGCTTCCGTAGGCAATTGACCCCGTGACCCTAAACTATTGTCTCTCTCGTTGTTGTGACCGAATTTTCGGGTAGCTACTCGCAGTTTCGAGCTCCGCGTGGAACAGTAAAGATGAGTGACAGACGAGCTCTCCGCATGGGTCCAAAAGGACCCAAACAACGGTAAAGGGTTAAAATAAGCCCGTTGACTGTGTTTACTGCAACGCTGATGCCACTGTCTCTGCGTGTGTGCACGTAACCCTTTAGCCGAGTGGTGCAGGTATTTAAGATTAAAATAAGCCTGTGGACTGCGTTTACTGCAAAGCTGATGCCACTGTCTCTGCGTGTGTGCACGTAACCCTTAAGCCGAGTGGTGCAGGTATTTTAGATAAACCCTTTACCGTTGCGTAGCCCGCCCCGCATCAGCTTCCGTAGGCAATTGACCCCGTGACCCTAAACTATTGTCTCTCTCGTTGTTGTGACCGAATTTTCGGGTAGCTACTCGCAGTTTCGAGCTCCGCGTGGAACAGTAAAGATGAGTGAAAGCCGAGCTCTCCGCATGGGTCCAAAAGGACCCAAACAACGGTAAAGGGTTAAAATAAGCCCGTTGACTGTGTTTACTGCAACGCTGATGCCACTGTCTCTGCGTGTGTGCACGTAACCCTTTAGCCGAGTGGTGCAGGTATTTAAGATTAAAATAAGCCTGTGGACTGCGTTTACTGCAAAGCTGATGCCACTGTCTCTGCGTGTGTGCACGTAACCCTTTAGCCGAGTGGTGCAGGTATTTAAGATTAAAATAAGCCTGTGGACTGTGTTTACTGCAAAGCTGATGCCACTGTCTCTGCGTGTGTGCACGTAACCCTTAAGCCGAGTGGTGCAGGTATTTTAGATAAACCCTTTACCGTTGCGTAGCCCGCCCCGCATCAGCTTCCGTAGGCAATTGACCCCGTGACCCTAAACTATTGTCTCTCTCGTTGTTGTGACCGAATTTTCGGGTAGCTACTCGCAGTTTCGAGCTCCGCGTGGAACAGTAAAGATGAGTGACAGACGAGCTCTCCGCATGGGTCCAAAAGGACCCAAACAACGGTAAAGGGTTAAAATAAGCCCGTTGACTGTGTTTACTGCAACGCTGATGCCACTGTCTCTGCGTGTGTGCACGTAACCCTTTAGCCGAGTGGTGCAGGTATTTAAGATTAAAATAAGCCTGTGGACTGCGTTTACTGCAAAGCTGATGCCACTGTCTCTGCGTGTGTGCACGTAACCCTTAAGCCGAGTGGTGCAGGTATTTTAGATAAACCCTTTACCGTTGCGTAGCCCGCCCCGCATCAGCTTCCGTAGGCAATTGACCCCGTGACCCTAAACTATTGTCTCTCTCGTTGTTGTGACCGAATTTTCAGGTAGCTACTCGCAGTTTCGAGCTCCGCGTGGAACAGTAAAGATGAGTGACAGACGAGCTCTCCGCATGGGTCCAAAAGGACCCAAACAACGGTAAAGGGTTAAAATAAGCCTGTTGACTGTGTTTACTGCAACGCTGATGCCACTGTCTCTGCGTGTGTGCACGTAACCCTTTAGCCGAGTGGTGCAGGTATTTAAGATTAAAATAAGCCTGTGGACTGCGTTTACTGCAAAGCTGATGCCACTGTCTCTGCGTGTGTGCACGTAACCCTTAAGCCGAGTGGTGCAGGTATTTTAGATAAACCCTTTACCGTTGCGTAGCCCGCCCCGCATCAGCTTCCGTAGGCAATTGACCCCGTGACCCTAAACTATTGTCTCTCTCGTTGTTGTGACCGAATTTTCGGGTAGCTACTCGCAGTTTCGAGCTCCGCGTGGAACAGTAAAGATGAGTGACAGACGAGCTCTCCGCATGGGTCCAAAAGGACCCAAACAACGGTAAAGGGTTAAAATAAGCCCGTTGACTGTGTTTACTGCAACGCTGATGCCACTGTCTCTGCGTGTGTGCACGTAACCCTTTAGCCGAGTGGTGCAGGTATTTAAGATTAAAATAAGCCTGTGGACTGCGTTTACTGCAAAGCTGATGCCACTGTCTCTGCGTGTGTGCACGTAACCCTTAAGCCGAGTGGTGCAGGTATTTTAGATAAACCCTTTACCGTTGCGTAGCCCGCCCCGCATCAGCTTCCGTAGGCAATTGACCCCGTGACCCTAAACTATTGTCTCTCTCGTTGTTGTGACCGAATTTTCGGGTAGCTACTCGCAGTTTCGAGCTCCGCGTGGAACAGTAAAGATGAGTGACAGACGAGCTCTCCGCATGGGTCCAAAAGGACCCAAACAACGGTAAAGGGTTAAAATAAGCCCGTTGACTGTGTTTACTGCAACGCTGATGCCACTGTCTCTGCGTGTGTGCACGTAACCCTTTAGCCGAGTGGTGCAGGTATTTAAGATTAAAATAAGCCCTGTGGACTGCGTTTACTGCAAAGCTGATGCCACTGTCTCTGCGTGTGTGCACGTAACCCTTTAGCCGAGTGGTGCAGGTATTTAAGATTAAAATAAGCCTGTGGACTGTGTTTACTGCAAAGCTGATGCCACTGTCTCTGCGTGTGTGCACGTAACCCTTAAGCCGAGTGGTGCAGGTATTTTAGATAAACCCTTTACCGTTGCGTAGCCCGCCCCGCATCAGCTTCCGTAGGCAATTGACCCCGTGACCCTAAACTATTGTCTCTCTCGTTGTTGTGACCGAATTTTCGGGTAGCTACTCGCAGTTTCGAGCTCCGCGTGGAACAGTAAAGATGAGTGACAGACGAGCTCTCCGCATGGGTCCAAAAGGACCCAAACAACGGTAAAGGGTTAAAATAAGCCCGTTGACTGTGTTTACTGCAACGCTGATGCCACTGTCTCTGCGTGTGTGCACGTAACCCTTTAGCCGAGTGGTGCAGGTATTTAAGATTAAAATAAGCCCGTGGACTGCGTTTACTGCAAAGCTGATGCCACTGTCTCTGCGTGTGTGCACGTAACCCTTAAGCCGAGTGGTGCAGGTATTTTAGATAAACCCTTTACCGTTGCGTAGCCCGCCCCGCATCAGCTTCCGTAGGCAATTGACCCCGTGACCCTAAACTATTGTCTCTCTCGTTGTTCTGACCGAATTTTCGGGTAGCTACTCGCAGTTTCGAGCTCCGCGTGGAACAGTAAAGATGAGTGACAGAGGAGCTCTCCGCATGGGTCCAAAAGGACCCAAACAACGGTAAAGGGTTAAAATAAGCCCGTTGACTGTGTTTACTGCAACGCTGATGCCACTGTCTCTGCGTGTGTGCACGTAACCCTTTAGCCGAGTGGTGCAGGTATTTAAGATTAAAATAAGCCCGTGGACTGCGTTTACTGCAAAGCTGATGCCACTGTCTCTGCGTGTGTGCACGTAACCCATAAGCCGAGTGGTGCAGGTATTTTAGATAAACCCTTTACCGTTGCGTAGCCCGCCCCGCATCAGCTTCCGTAGGCAATTGACCCCGTGACCCTAAACTATTGTCTCTCTCGTTTTGTGACCGAATTTTCGGGTAGCTACTCGCAGTTTCGAGCTCCGCGTGGAACAGTAAAGATGAGTGACAGACGAGCTCTCCGCATGGGTCCAAAAGGACCCAAACAACGGTAAAGGGTTAAAATAAGCCCGTTGACTGTGTTTACTGCAACGCTGATGCCACTGTCTCTGCGTGCGTGCACGTAACCCTTTAGCCGAGTGGTGCAGGTATTTAAGATTAAAATAAGCCTGTGGAATGCGTTTACTGCAAAGCTGATGCCACTGTCTCTGCGTGTGTGCACGTAACCCTTAAGCCGAGTGGTGCAGGTATTTTAGATAAACCCTTTACCGTTGCGTAGCCCGCCCCGCATCAGCTTCCGTAGGCAATTGACCCCGTGACCCTAAACTATTGTCTCTCTCGTTGTTGTGACCGAATTTTCGGGTAGCTACTCGCAGTTTCGAGCTCCGCGTGGAACAGTAAAGATGAGTGACAGACGAGCTCTCCGCATGGGTCCAAAAGGACCCAAACAACGGTAAAGGGTTAAAATAAGCCCGTTGACTGTGTTTACTGCAACGCTGATGCCACTGTCTCTGCGTGTGTGCACGTAACCCTTTAGCCGAGTGGTGCAGGTATTTAAGATTAAAATAAGCCTGTGGACTGCGTTTACTGCAAAGCTGATGCCACTGTCTCTGCGTGTGTGCACGTAACCCTTAAGCCGAGTGGTGCAGGTATTTTAGATAAACCCTTTACCGTTGCGTAGCCCGCCCCGCATCAGCTTCCGTAGGCAATTGACCCCGTGACCCTAAACTATTGTCTCTCTCGTTGTTGTGACCGAATTTTCGGGTAGCTACTCGCAGTTTCGAGCTCCGCGTGGAACAGTAAAGATGAGTGACAGACGAGCTCTCCGCATGGGTCCAAAAGGACCCAAACAACGGTAAAGGGTTAAAATAAGCCCGTTGACTGTGTTTACTGCAACGCTGATGCCACTGTCTCTGCGTGTGTGCACGTAACCCTTTAGCCGAGTGGTGCAGGTATTTAAGATTAAAATAAGCCCGTGGACTGCGTTTACTGCAAAGCTGATGCCACTGTCTCTGCGTGTGTGCACGTAACCCTTAAGCCGAGTGGTGCAGGTATTTTAGATAAACCCTTTACCGTTGCGTAGCCCGCCCCGCATCAGCTTCCGTAGGCAATTGACCCCGTGACCCTAAACTATTGTCTCTCTCGTTGTTCTGACCGAATTTTCGGGTAGCTACTCGCAGTTTCGAGCTCCGCGTGGAACAGTAAAGATGAGTGACAGACGAGCTCTCCGCATGGGTCCAAAAGGACCCAAACAACGGTAAAGGGTTAAAATAAGCCCGTTGACTGTGTTTACTGCAACGCTGATGCCACTGTCTCTGCGTGTGTGCACGTAACCCTTTAGCCGAGTGGTGCAGGTATTTAAGATTAAAATAAGCCCGTGGACTGCGTTTACTGCAAAGCTGATGCCACTGTCTCTGCGTGTGTGCACGTAACCCTTAAGCCGAGTGGTGCAGGTATTTTAGATAAACCCTTTACCGTTGCGTAGCCCGCCCCGCATCAGCTTCCGTAGGCAATTGACCCCGTGACCCTAAACTATTGTCTCTCTCGTTGTTGTGACCGAATTTTCGGGTAGCTACTCGCAGTTTCGAGCTCCGCGTGGAACAGTAAAGATGAGTGACAGACGAGCTCTCCGCATGGGTCCAAAAGGACCCAAACAACGGTAAAGGGTTAAAATAAGCCCGTTGACTGTGTTTACTGCAACGCTGATGCCACTGTCTCTGCGTGCGTGCACGTAACCCTTTAGCCGAGTGGTGCAGGTATTTAAGATTAAAATAAGCCTGTGGACTGCGTTTACTGCAAAGCTGATGCCACTGTCTCTGCGTGTGTGCACGTAACCCTTAAGCCGAGTGGTGCAGGTATTTTAGATAAACCCTTTACCGTTGCGTAGCCCGCCCCGCATCAGCTTCCGTAGGCAATTGACCCCGTGACCCTAAACTATTGTCTCTCTCGTTGTTGTGACCGAATTTTCGGGTAGCTACTCGCAGTTTCGAGCTCCGCGTGGAACAGTAAAGATGAGTGACAGACGAGCTCTCCGCATGGGTCCAAAAGGACCCAAACAACGGTAAAGGGTTAAAATAAGCCCGTTGACTGTGTTTACTGCAACGCTGATGCCACTGTCTCTGCGTGTGTGCACGTAACCCTTTAGCCGAGTGGTGCAGGTATTTAAGATTAAAATAAGCCCGTGGACTGCGTTTACTGCAAAGCTGATGCCACTGTCTCTGCGTGTGTGCACGTAACCCTTAAGCCGAGTGGTGCAGGTATTTTAGATAAACCCTTTACCGTTGCGTAGCCCGCCCCGCATCAGCTTCCGTAGGCAATTGACCCCGTGACCCTAAACTATTGTCTCTCTCGTTGTTCTGACCGAATTTTCGGGTAGCTACTCGCAGTTTCGAGCTCCGCGTGGAACAGTAAAGATGAGTGACAGACGAGCTCTCCGCATGGGTCCAAAAGGACCCAAACAACGGTAAAGGGTTAAAATAAGCCCGTTGACTGTGTTTACTGCAACGCTGATGCCACTGTCTCTGCGTGTGTGCACGTAACCCTTTAGCCGAGTGGTGCAGGTATTTAAGATTAAAATAAGCCTGTGGACTGCGTTTACTGCAAAGCTGATGCCACTGTCTCTGCGTGTGTGCACGTAACCCTTAAGCCGAGTGGTGCAGGTATTTTAGATAAACCCTTTACCGTTGCGTAGCCCGCCCCGCATCAGCTTCCGTAGGCAATTGACCCCGTGACCCTAAACTATTGTCTCTCTCGTTGTTGTGACCGAATTTTCGGGTAGCTACTCGCAGTTTCGAGCTCCGCGTGGAACAGTAAAGATGAGTGACAGACGAGCTCTCCGCATGGGTCCAAAAGGACCCAAACAACGGTAAAGGGTTAAAATAAGCCCGTTGACTGTGTTTACTGCAACGCTGATGCCACTGTCTCTGCGTGTGTGCACGTAACCCTTTAGCCGAGTGGTGCAGGTATTTAAGATTAAAATAAGCCCGTGGACTGCGTTTACTGCAAAGCTGATGCCACTGTCTCTGCGTGTGTGCACGTAACCCTTAAGCCGAGTGGTGCAGGTATTTTAGATAAACCCTTTACCGTTGCGTAGCCCGCCCCGCATCAGCTTCCGTAGGCAATTGACCCCGTGACCCTAAACTATTGTCTCTCTCGTTGTTCTGACCGAATTTTCGGGTAGCTACTCGCAGTTTCGAGCTCCGCGTGGAACAGTAAAGATGAGTGACAGACGAGCTCTCCGCATGGGTCCAAAAGGACCCAAACAACGGTAAAGGGTTAAAATAAGCCCGTTGACTGTGTTTACTGCAACGCTGATGCCACTGTCTCTGCGTGTGTGCACGTAACCCTTTAGCCGAGTGGTGCAGGTATTTAAGATTAAAATAAGCCTGTGGACTGCGTTTACTGCAAAGCTGATGCCACTGTCTCTGCGTGTGTGCACGTAACCCTTTAGCCGAGTGGTGCAGGTATTTAAGATTAAAATAAGCCTGTGGACTGTGTTTACTGCAAAGCTGATGCCACTGTCTCTGCGTGTGTGCACGTAACCCTTAAGCCGAGTGGTGCAGGTATTTTAGATAAACCCTTTACCGTTGCGTAGCCCGCCCCGCATCAGCTTCCGTAGGGAATTGACCCCGTGACCCTAAACTATTGTCTCTCTCGTTGTTGTGACCGAATTTTCGGGTAGCTACTCGCAGTTTCGAGCTCCGCGTGGAACAGTAAAGATGAGTGACAGACGAGCTCTCCGCATGGGTCCAAAAGGACCCAAACAACGGTAAAGGGTTAAAATAAGCCTGTTGACTGTGTTTACTGCAACGCTGATGCCACTGTCTCTGCGTGTGTGCACGTAACCCTTTAGCCGAGTGGTGCAGGTATTTAAGATTAAAATAAGCCTGTGGACTGCGTTTACTGCAAAGCTGATGCCACTGTCTCTGCGTGTGTGCACGTAACCCTTAAGCCGAGTGGTGCAGGTATTTTAGATAAACCCTTTACCGTTGCGTAGCCCGCCCCGCATCAGCTTCCGTAGGCAATTGACCCCGTGACCCTAAACTATTGTCTCTCTCGTTGTTGTGACCGAATTTTCAGGTAGCTACTCGCAGTTTCGAGCTCCGCGTGGAACAGTAAAGATGAGTGACAGACGAGCTCTCCGCATGGGTCCAAAAGGACCCAAACAACGGTAAAGGGTTAAAATAAGCCTGTTGACTGTGTTTACTGCAACGCTGATGCCACTGTCTCTGCGTGTGTGCACGTAACCCTTTAGCCGAGTGGTGCAGGTATTTAAGATTAAAATAAGCCTGTGGACTGCGTTTACTGCAAAGCTGATGCCACTGTCTCTGCGTGTGTGCACGTAACCCTTAAGCCGAGTGGTGCAGGTATTTTAGATAAACCCTTTACCGTTGCGTAGCCCGCCCCGCATCAGCTTCCGTAGGCAATTGACCCCGTGACCCTAAACTATTGTCTCTCTCGTTGTTGTGACCGAATTTTCGGGTAGCTACTCGCAGTTTCGAGCTCCGCGTGGAACAGTAAAGATGAGTGACAGACGAGCTCTCCGCATGGGTCCAAAAGGACCCAAACAACGGTAAAGGGTTAAAATAAGCCCGTTGACTGTGTTTACTGCAACGCTGATGCCACTGTCTCTGCGTGTGTGCACGTAACCCTTTAGCCGAGTGGTGCAGGTATTTAAGATTAAAATAAGCCTGTGGAATGCGTTTACTGCAAAGCTGATGCCACTGTCTCTGCGTGTGTGCACGTAACCCTTAAGCCGAGTGGTGCAGGTATTTTAGATAAACCCTTTACCGTTGCGTAGCCCGCCCCGCATCAGCTTCCGTAGGCAATTGACCCCGTGACCCTAAACTATTGTCTCTCTCGTTGTTGTGACCGAATTTTCGGGTAGCTACTCGCAGTTTCGAGCTCCGCGTGGAACAGTAAAGATGAGTGACAGACGAGCTCTCCGCATGGGTCCAAAAGGACCCAAACAACGGTAAAGGGTTAAAATAAGCCCGTTGACTGTGTTTACTGCAACGCTGATGCCACTGTCTCTGCGTGTGTGCACGTAACCCTTTAGCCGAGTGGTGCAGGTATTTAAGATTAAAATAAGCCTGTGGACTGCGTTTACTGCAAAGCTGATGCCACTGTCTCTGCGTGTGTGCACGTAACCCTTTAGCCGAGTGGTGCAGGTATTTAAGATTAAAATAAGCCTGTGGACTGTGTTTACTGCAAAGCTGATGCCACTGTCTCTGCGTGTGTGCACGTAACCCTTAAGCCGAGTGGTGCAGGTATTTTAGATAAACCCTTTACCGTTGCGTAGCCCGCCCCGCATCAGCTTCCGTAGGCAATTGACCCCGTGACCCTAAACTATTGTCTCTCTCGTTGTTGTGACCGAATTTTCGGGTAGCTACTCGCAGTTTCGAGCTCCGCGTGGAACAGTAAAGATGAGTGACAGACGAGCTCTCCGCATGGGTCCAAAAGGACCCAAACAACGGTAAAGGGTTAAAATAAGCCTGTTGACTGTGTTTACTGCAACGCTGATGCCACTGTCTCTGCGTGTGTGCACGTAACCCTTTAGCCGAGTGGTGCAGGTATTTAAGATTAAAATAAGCCTGTGGACTGCGTTTACTGCAAAGCTGATGCCACTGTCTCTGCGTGTGTGCACGTAACCCTTAAGCCGAGTGGTGCAGGTATTTTAGATAAACCCTTTACCGTTGCGTAGCCCGCCCCGCATCAGCTTCCGTAGGCAATTGACCCCGTGACCCTAAACTATTGTCTCTCTCGTTGTTGTGACCGAATTTTCGGGTAGCTACTCGCAGTTTCGAGCTCCGCGTGGAACAGTAAAGATGAGTGACAGACGAGCTCTCCGCATGGGTCCAAAAGGACCCAAACAACGGTAAAGGGTTAAAATAAGCCCGTTGACTGTGTTTACTGCAACGCTGATGCCACTGTCTCTGCGTGTGTGCACGTAACCCTTTAGCCGAGTGGTGCAGGTATTTAAGATTAAAATAAGCCCGTGGACTGCGTTTACTGCAAAGCTGATGCCACTGTCTCTGCGTGTGTGCACGTAACCCTTAAGCCGAGTGGTGCAGGTATTTTAGATAAACCCTTTACCGTTGCGTAGCCCGCCCCGCATCAGCTTCCGTAGGCAATTGACCCCGTGACCCTAAACTATTGTCTCTCTCGTTGTTGTGACCGAATTTTCGGGTAGCTACTCGCAGTTTCGAGCTCCGCGTGGAACAGTAAAGATGAGTGACAGACGAGCTCTCCGCATGGGTCCAAAAGGACCCAAACAACGGTAAAGGGTTAAAATAAGCCCGTTGACTGTGTTTACTGCAACGCTGATGCCACTGTCTCTGCGTGTGTGCACGTAACCCTTTAGCCGAGTGGTGCAGGTATTTAAGATTAAAATAAGCCTGTGGACTGCGTTTACTGCAAAGCTGATGCCACTGTCTCTGCGTGTGTGCACGTAACCCTTAAGCCGAGTGGTGCAGGTATTTTAGATAAACCCTTTACCGTTGCGTAGCCCGCCCCGCATCAGCTTCCGTAGGCAATTGACCCCGTGACCCTAAACTATTGTCTCTCTCGTTGTTGTGACCGAATTTTCGGGTAGCTACTCGCAGTTTCGAGCTCCGCGTGGAACAGTAAAGATGAGTGACAGACGAGCTCTCCGCATGGGTCCAAAAGGACCCAAACAACGGTAAAGGGTTAAAATAAGCCCGTTGACTGTGTTTACTGCAACGCTGATGCCACTGTCTCTGCGTGTGTGCACGTAACCCTTTAGCCGAGTGGTGCAGGTATTTAAGATTAAAATAAGCCCGTGGACTGCGTTTACTGCAAAGCTGATGCCACTGTCTCTGCGTGTGTGCACGTAACCCTTAAGCCGAGTGGTGCAGGTATTTTAGATAAACCCTTTACCGTTGCGTAGCCCGCCCCGCATCAGCTTCCGTAGGCAATTGACCCCGTGACCCTAAACTATTGTCTCTCTCGTTGTTGTGACCGAATTTTCGGGTAGCTACTCGCAGTTTCGAGCTCCGCGTGGAACAGTAAAGATGAGTGACAGACGAGCTCTCCGCATGGGTCCAAAAGGACCCAAACAACGGTAAAGGGTTAAAATAAGCCCGTTGACTGTGTTTACTGCAACGCTGATGCCACTGTCTCTGCGTGTGTGCACGTAACCCTTTAGCCGAGTGGTGCAGGTATTTAAGATTAAAATAAGCCTGTGGACTGCGTTTACTGCAAAGCTGATGCCACTGTCTCTGCGTGTGTGCACGTAACCCTTAAGCCGAGTGGTGCAGGTATTTTAGATAAACCCTTTACCGTTGCGTAGCCCGCCCCGCATCAGCTTCCGTAGGCAATTGACCCCGTGACCCTAAACTATTGTCTCTCTCGTTGTTGTGACCGAATTTTCGGGTAGCTACTCGCAGTTTCGAGCTCCGCGTGGAACAGTAAAGATGAGTGACAGACGAGCTCTCCGCATGGGTCCAAAAGGACCCAAACAACGGTAAAGGGTTAAAATAAGCCCGTTGACTGTGTTTACTGCAACGCTGATGCCACTGTCTCTGCGTGTGTGCACGTAACCCTTTAGCCGAGTGGTGCAGGTATTTAAGATTAAAATAAGCCTGTGGACTGCGTTTACTGCAAAGCTGATGCCACTGTCTCTGCGTGTGTGCACGTAACCCTTAAGCCGAGTGGTGCAGGTATTTTAGATAAACCCTTTACCGTTGCGTAGCCCGCCCCGCATCAGCTTCCGTAGGCAATTGACCCCGTGACCCTAAACTATTGTCTCTCTCGTTGTTGTGACCGAATTTTCGGGTAGCTACTCGCAGTTTCGAGCTCCGCGTGGAACAGTAAAGATGAGTGACAGACGAGCTCTCCGCATGGGTCCAAAAGGACCCAAACAACGGTAAAGGGTTAAAATAAGCCCGTTGACTGTGTTTACTGCAACGCTGATGCCACTGTCTCTGCGTGTGTGCACGTAACCCTTTAGCCGAGTGGTGCAGGTATTTAAGATTAAAATAAGCCTGTGGACTGCGTTTACTGCAAAGCTGATGCCACTGTCTCTGCGTGTGTGCACGTAACCCTTAAGCCGAGTGGTGCAGGTATTTTAGATAAACCCTTTACCGTTGCGTAGCCCGCCCCGCATCAGCTTCCGTAGGCAATTGACCCCGTGACCCTAAACTATTGTCTCTCTCGTTGTTCTGACCGAATTTTCGGGTAGCTACTCGCAGTTTCGAGCTCCGCGTGGAACAGTAAAGATGAGTGACAGACGAGCTCTCCGCATGGGTCCAAAAGGACCCAAACAACGGTAAAGGGTTAAAATAAGCCCGTTGACTGTGTTTACTGCAACGCTGATGCCACTGTCTCTGCGTGTGTGCACGTAACCCTTTAGCCGAGTGGTGCAGGTATTTAAGATTAAAATAAGCCTGTGGACTGCGTTTACTGCAAAGCTGATGCCACTGTCTCTGCGTGTGTGCACGTAACCGTTTAGCCGAGTGGTGCAGGTATTTAAGATTAAAATAAGCCTGTGGACTGTGTTTACTGCAAAGCTGATGCCACTGTCTCTGCGTGTGTGCACGTAACCCTTAAGCCGAGTGGTGCAGGTATTTTAGATAAACCCTTTACCGTTGCGTAGCCCGCCCCGCATCAGCTTCCGTAGGCAATTGACCCCGTGACCCTAAACTATTGTCTCTCTCGTTGTTGTGACCGAATTTTCGGGTAGCTACTCGCAGTTTCGAGCTCCGCGTGGAACAGTAAAGATGAGTGACAGACGAGCTCTCCGCATGGGTCCAAAAGGACCCAAACAACGGTAAAGGGTTAAAATAAGCCTGTTGACTGTGTTTACTGCAACGCTGATGCCACTGTCTCTGCGTGTGTGCACGTAACCCTTTAGCCGAGTGGTGCAGGTATTTAAGATTAAAATAAGCCTGTGGACTGCGTTTACTGCAAAGCTGATGCCACTGTCTCTGCGTGTGTGCACGTAACCCTTAAGCCGAGTGGTGCAGGTATTTTAGATAAACCCTTTACCGTTGCGTAGCCCGCCCCGCATCAGCTTCCGTAGGCAATTGACCCCGTGACCCTAAACTATTGTCTCTCTCGTTGTTGTGACCGAATTTTCGGGTAGCTACTCGCAGTTTCGAGCTCCGCGTGGAACAGTAAAGATGAGTGACAGACGAGCTCTCCGCATGGGTCCAAAAGGACCCAAACAACGGTAAAGGGTTAAAATAAGCCTGTTGACTGTGTTTACTGCACCGCTGATGCCACTGTCTCTGCGTGTGTGCACGTAACCGTTTAGCCGAGTGGTGCAGGTATTTAAGATTAAAATAAGCCTGTGGACTGCGTTTACTGCAAAGCTGATGCCACTGTCTCTGCGTGTGTGCACGTAACCCTTAAGCCGAGTGGTGCAGGTATTTTAGATAAACCCTTTACCGTTGCGTAGCCCGCCCCGCATCAGCTTCCGTAGGCAATTGACCCCGTGACCCTAAACTATTGTCTCTCTCGTTGTTGTGACCGAATTTTCGGGTAGCTACTCGCAGTTTCGAGCTCCGCGTGGAACAGTAAAGATGAGTGACAGACGAGCTCTCCGCATGGGTCCAAAAGGACCCAAACAACGGTAAAGGGTTAAAATAAGCCTGTTGACTGTGTTTACTGCAACGCTGATGCCACTGTCTCTGCGTGTGTGCACGTAACCGTTTAGCCGAGTGGTGCAGGTATTTAAGATTAAAATAAGCCTGTGGACTGCGTTTACTGCAAAGCTGATGCCACTGTCTCTGCGTGTGTGCACGTAACCCTTAAGCCGAGTGGTGCAGGTATTTTAGATAAACCCTTTACCGTTGCGTAGCCCGCCCCGCATCAGCTTCCGTAGGCAATTGACCCCGTGACCCTAAACTATTGTCTCTCTCGTTGTTGTGACCGAATTTTCGGGTAGCTACTCGCAGTTTCGAGCTCCGCGTGGAACAGTAAAGATGAGTGACAGACGAGCTCTCCGCATGGGTCCAAAAGGACCCAAACAACGGTAAAGGGTTAAAATAAGCCTGTTGACTGTGTTTACTGCACCGCTGATGCCACTGTCTCTGCGTGTGTGCACGTAACCGTTTAGCCGAGTGGTGCAGGTATTTAAGATTAAAATAAGCCTGTGGACTGCGTTTACTGCAAAGCTGATGCCACTGTCTCTGCGTTTGTGCACGTAACCCTTAAGCCGAGTGGTGCAGGTATTTTAGATAAACCCTTCACCGTTGCGTAGCCCGCCCCGCATCAGCTTCCGTAGGCAATTGACCCCGTGACCCTAAACTATTGTCTCTCTCGTTGTTGTGACCGAATTTTCGGGTAGCTACTCGCAGTTTCGAGCTCCGCGTGGAACAGTAAAGGTGAGTGACAGACGAGCTCTCCGCATGGGTCCAAAAGGACCCAAACAACGGTGAAGGGTTAAAATAAGCCTGTTGACTGTGTTTACTGCAACGCTGATGCCACTGTCTCTGCGTGTGTGCACGTAACCCTTTAGCCGAGTGGTGCAGGTATTTAAGATTAAAATAAGCCTGTGGACTGCGTTTACTGCAAAGCTGATGCCACTGTCTCTGCGCGTGTGCACGTAACCCTTAAGCCGAGTGGTGCAGGTATTTTAGTTAAACCCTTTCACCGTTGCGTAGCCCGCCCCGCATCAGCTTCCGTAGGCAATTGACCCCGTGACCCTAAACTATTGTCTCTCTCGTTGTTGTGACCGAATTTTCGGGTAGCTACTCGCAGTTTCGAGCTCCGCGTGGAACAGTAAAGATGAGTGACAGACGAGCTCTCCGCATGGGTCCAAAAGGACCCAAACAACGGTAAAGGGTTAAAATAAGCCTGTTGACTGTGTTTACTGCAACGCTGATGCCACTGTCTCTGCGTGTGTGCACGTAACCCTTTAGCCGAGTGGTGCAGGTATTTAAGATTAAAATAAGCCTGTGGAATGCGTTTACTGCAAAGCTGATGCCACTGTCTCTGCGCGTGTGCACGTAACCCTTAAGCCGAGTGGTGCAGGTATTTTAGATAAACCCTTTACCGTTGCGTAGCCCGCCCCGCATCAGCTTCCGTAGGCAATTGACCCCGTGACCCTAAACTATTGTCTCTCTCGTTGTTGTGACCGAATTTTCGGGTAGCTACTCGCAGTTTCGAGCTCCGCGTGGAACAGTAAAGATGAGTGACAGACGAGCTCTCCGCATGGGTCCAAAAGGACCCAAACAACGGTAAAGGGTTAAAATAAGCCTGTTGACTGTGTTTACTGCAACGCTGATGCCACTGTCTCTGCGTGTGTGCACGTAACCCTTTAGCCGAGTGGTGCAGGTATTTAAGATTAAAATAAGCCTGTGGACTGCGTTTACTGCAAAGCTGATGCCACTGTCTCTGCGTGTGTGCACGTAACCCTTAAGCCGAGTGGTGCAGGTATTTTAGATAAACCCTTTACCGTTGCGTAGCCCGCCCCGCATCAGCTTCCGTAGGCAATTGACCCCGTGACCCTAAACTATTGTCTCTCTCGTTGTTGTGACCGAATTTTCGGGTAGCTACTCGCAGTTTCGAGCTCCGCGTGGAACAGTAAAGATGAGTGACAGAGGAGCTCTCCGCATGGGTCCAAAAGGACCCAAACAACGGTAAAGGGTTAAAATAAGCCTGTTGACTGTGTTTACTGCACCGCTGATGCCACTGTCTCTGCGTGTGTGCACGTAACCGTTTAGCCGAGTGGTGCAGGTATTTAAGATTAAAATAAGCCTGTGGACTGCGTTTACTGCAAAGCTGATGCCACTGTCTCTGCGTGTGTGCACGTAACCCTTAAGCCGAGTGGTGCAGGTATTTTAGATAAACCCTTTACCGTTGCGTAGCCCGCCCCGCATCAGCTTCCGTAGGCAATTGACCCCGTGACCCTAAACTATTGTCTCTCTCGTTGTTGTGACCGAATTTTCGGGTAGCTACTCGCAGTTTCGAGCTCCGCGTGGAACAGTAAAGATGAGTGACAGAGGAGCTCTCCGCATGGGTCCAAAAGGACCCAAACAACGGTGAAGGGTTAAAATAAGCCTGTTGACTGTGTTTACTGCAACGCTGATGCCACTGTCTCTGCGTGTGTGCACGTAACCCTTTAGCCGAGTGGTGCAGGTATTTAAGATTAAAATAAGCCTGTGGACTGCGTTTACTGCAAAGCTGATGCCACTGTCTCTGCGTGTGTGCACGTAACCCTTAAGCCGAGTGGTGCAGGTATTTTAGATAAACCCTTTTACCGTTGCGTAGCCCGCCCCGCATCAGCTTCCGTAGGCAATTGACCCCGTGACCCTAAACTATTGTCTCTCTCGTTGTTGTGACCGAATTTTCGGGTAGCTACTCGCAGTTTCGAGCTCCGCGTGGAACAGTAAAGATGAGTGACAGAGGAGCTCTCCGCATGGGTCCAAAAGGACCCAAACAACGGTGAAGGGTTAAAATAAGCCTGTTGACTGTGTTTACTGCAACGCTGATGCCACTGTCTCTGCGTGTGTGCACGTAACCCTTTAGCCGAGTGGTGCAGGTATTTAAGATTAAAATAAGCCTGTGGACTGCGTTTACTGCAAAGCTGATGCCACTGTCTCTGCGCGTGTGCACGTAACCCTTAAGCCGAGTGGTGCAGGTATTTTAGATAAACCCTTCACCGTTGCGTAGCCCGCCCCGCATCAGCTTCCGTAGGCAATTGACCCCGTGACCCTAAACTATTGTCTCTCTCGTTGTTGTGACCGAATTTTCGGGTAGCTACTCGCAGTTTCGAGCTCCGCGTGGAACAGTAAAGGTGAGTGACAGACGAGCTCTCCGCATGGGTCCAAAAGGACCCAAACAACGGTGAAGGGTTAAAATAAGCCTGTTGACTGTGTTTACTGCAACGCTGATGCCACTGTCTCTGCGTGTGTGCACGTAACCCTTTAGCCGAGTGGTGCAGGTATTTAAGATTAAAATAAGCCTGTGGACTGCGTTTACTGCAAAGCTGATGCCACTGTCTCTGCGCGTGTGCACGTAACCCTTAAGCCGAGTGGTGCAGGTATTTTAGATAAACCCTTCACCGTTGCGTAGCCCGCCCCGCATCGGCTTCCGTAGGCAATTGACCCCGTGACCCTAAACTATTGTCTCTCTCGTTGTTGTGACCGAATTTTCGGGTAGCTACTCGCAGTTTCGAGCTCCGCGTGGAACAGTAAAGGTGAGTGACAGACGAGCTCTCCGCATGGGTCCAAAAGGACCCAAACAACGGTGAAGGGTTAAAATAAGCCTGTTGACTGTGTTTACTGCAACGCTGATGCCACTGTCTCTGCGTGTGTGCACGTAACCCTTTAGCCGAGTGGTGCAGGTATTTAAGATTAAAATAAGCCTGTGGACTGCGTTTACTGCAAAGCTGATGCCACTGTCTCTGCGCGTGTGCACGTAACCCTTAAGCCGAGTGGTGCAGGTATTTTAGATAAACCCTTCACCGTTGCGTAGCCCGCCCCGCATCGGCTTCCGTAGGCAATTGACCCCGTGACCCTAAACTATTGTCTCTCTCGTTGTTGTGACCGAATTTTCGGGTAGCTACTCGCAGTTTCGAGCTCCGCGTGGAACAGTAAAGGTGAGTGACAGACGAGCTCTCCGCATGGGTCCAAAAGGACCCAAACAACGGTGAAGGGTTAAAATAAGCCTGTTGACTGTGTTTACTGCAACGCTGATGCCACTGTCTCTGCGTGTGTGCACGTAACCCTTTAGCCGAGTGGTGCAGGTATTTAAGATTAAAATAAGCCTGTGGACTGCGTTTACTGCAAAGCTGATGCCACTGTCTCTGCGCGTGTGCACGTAACCCTTAAGCCGAGTGGTGCAGGTATTTTAGATAAACCCTTCACCGTTGCGTAGCCCGCCCCGCATCGGCTTCCGTAGGCAATTGACCCCGTGACCCTAAACTATTGTCTCTCTCGTTGTTGTGACCGAATTTTCGGGTAGCTACTCGCAGTTTCGAGCTCCGCGTGGAACAGTAAAGGTGAGTGACAGACGAGCTCTCCGCATGGGTCCAAAAGGACCCAAACAACGGTGAAGGGTTAAAATAAGCCTGTTGACTGTGTTTACTGCAACGCTGATGCCACTGTCTCTGCGTGTGTGCACGTAACCCTTTAGCCGAGTGGTGCAGGTATTTAAGATTAAAATAAGCCTGTGGACTGCGTTTACTGCAAAGCTGATGCCACTGTCTCTGCGCGTGTGCACGTAACCCTTAAGCCGAGTGGTGCAGGTATTTTAGATAAACCCTTCACCGTTGCGTAGCCCGCCCCGCATCGGCTTCCGTAGGCAATTGACCCCGTGACCCTAAACTATTGTCTCTCTCGTTGTTGTGACCGAATTTTCGGGTAGCTACTCGCAGTTTCGAGCTCCGCGTGGAACAGTAAAGGTGAGTGACAGACGAGCTCTCCGCATGGGTCCAAAAGGACCCAAACAACGGTAAAGGGTTAAAATAAGCCTGTTGACTGTGTTTACTGCAACGCTGATGCCACTGTCTCTGCGTGTGTGCACGTAACCCTTTAGCCGAGTGGTGCAGGTATTTAAGATTAAAATAAGCCTGTGGACTGCGTTTACTGCAAAGCTGATGCCACTGTCTCTGCGCGTGTGCACGTAACCCTTAAGCCGAGTGGTGCAGGTATTTTAGATAAACCCTTCACCGTTGCGTAGCCCGCCCCGCATCGGCTTCCGTAGGCAATTGACCCCGTGACCCTAAACTATTGTCTCTCTCGTTGTTGTGACCGAATTTTCGGGTAGCTACTCGCAGTTTCGAGCTCCGCGTGGAACAGTAAAGGTGAGTGACAGACGAGCTCTCCGCATGGGTCCAAAAGGACCCAAACAACGGTAAAGGGTTAAAATAAGCCTGTTGACTGTGTTTACTGCAACGCTGATGCCACTGTCTCTGCGTGTGTGCACGTAACCCTTTAGCCGAGTGGTGCAGGTATTTAAGATTAAAATAAGCCTGTGGACTGCGTTTACTGCAAAGCTGATGCCACTGTCTCTGCGCGTGTGCACGTAACCCTTAAGCCGAGTGGTGCAGGTATTTTAGATAAACCCTTCACCGTTGCGTAGCCCGCCCCGCATCGGCTTCCGTAGGCAATTGACCCCGTGACCCTAAACTATTGTCTCTCTCGTTGTTGTGACCGAATTTTCGGGTAGCTACTCGCAGTTTCGAGCTCCGCGTGGAACAGTAAAGGTGAGTGACAGACGAGCTCTCCGCATGGGTCCAAAAGGACCCAAACAACGGTAAAGGGTTAAAATAAGCCTGTTGACTGTGTTTACTGCAACGCTGATGCCACTGTCTCTGCGTGTGTGCACGTAACCCTTTAGCCGAGTGGTGCAGGTATTTAAGATTAAAATAAGCCTGTGGACTGCGTTTACTGCAAAGCTGATGCCACTGTCTCTGCGCGTGTGCACGTAACCCTTAAGCCGAGTGGTGCAGGTATTTTAGATAAACCCTTCACCGTTGCGTAGCCCGCCCCGCATCGGCTTCCGTAGGCAATTGACCCCGTGACCCTAAACTATTGTCTCTCTCGTTGTTGTGACCGAATTTTCGGGTAGCTACTCGCAGTTTCGAGCTCCGCGTGGAACAGTAAAGGTGAGTGACAGACGAGCTCTCCGCATGGGTCCAAAAGGACCCAAACAACGGTAAAGGGTTAAAATAAGCCTGTTGACTGTGTTTACTGCAACGCTGATGCCACTGTCTCTGCGTGTGTGCACGTAACCCTTTAGCCGAGTGGTGCAGGTATTTAAGATTAAAATAAGCCTGTGGACTGCGTTTACTGCAAAGCTGATGCCACTGTCTCTGCGCGTGTGCACGTAACCCTTAAGCCGAGTGGTGCAGGTATTTTAGATAAACCCTTCACCGTTGCGTAGCCCGCCCCGCATCGGCTTCCGTAGGCAATTGACCCCGTGACCCTAAACTATTGTCTCTCTCGTTGTTGTGACCGAATTTTCGGGTAGCTACTCGCAGTTTCGAGCTCCGCGTGGAACAGTAAAGGTGAGTGACAGACGAGCTCTCCGCATGGGTCCAAAAGGACCCAAACAACGGTAAAGGGTTAAAATAAGCCTGTTGACTGTGTTTACTGCAACGCTGATGCCACTGTCTCTGCGTGTGTGCACGTAACCCTTTAGCCGAGTGGTGCAGGTATTTAAGATTAAAATAAGCCTGTGGACTGCGTTTACTGCAAAGCTGATGCCACTGTCTCTGCGCGTGTGCACGTAACCCTTAAGCCGAGTGGTGCAGGTATTTTAGATAAACCCTTCACCGTTGCGTAGCCCGCCCCGCATCGGCTTCCGTAGGCAATTGACCCCGTGACCCTAAACTATTGTCTCTCTCGTTGTTGTGACCGAATTTTCGGGTAGCTACTCGCAGTTTCGAGCTCCGCGTGGAACAGTAAAGGTGAGTGACAGACGAGCTCTCCGCATGGGTCCAAAAGGACCCAAACAACGGTAAAGGGTTAAAATAAGCCTGTTGACTGTGTTTACTGCAACGCTGATGCCACTGTCTCTGCGTGTGTGCACGTAACCCTTTAGCCGAGTGGTGCAGGTATTTAAGATTAAAATAAGCCTGTGGACTGCGTTTACTGCAAAGCTGATGCCACTGTCTCTGCGCGTGTGCACGTAACCCTTAAGCCGAGTGGTGCAGGTATTTTAGATAAACCCTTCACCGTTGCGTAGCCCGCCCCGCATCGGCTTCCGTAGGCAATTGACCCCGTGACCCTAAACTATTGTCTCTCTCGTTGTTGTGACCGAATTTTCGGGTAGCTACTCGCAGTTTCGAGCTCCGCGTGGAACAGTAAAGGTGAGTGACAGACGAGCTCTCCGCATGGGTCCAAAAGGACCCAAACAACGGTAAAGGGTTAAAATAAGCCTGTTGACTGTGTTTACTGCAACGCTGATGCCACTGTCTCTGCGTGTGTGCACGTAACCCTTTAGCCGAGTGGTGCAGGTATTTAAGATTAAAATAAGCCTGTGGACTGCGTTTACTGCAAAGCTGATGCCACTGTCTCTGCGCGTGTGCACGTAACCCTTAAGCCGAGTGGTGCAGGTATTTTAGATAAACCCTTCACCGTTGCGTAGCCCGCCCCGCATCGGCTTCCGTAGGCAATTGACCCCGTGACCCTAAACTATTGTCTCTCTCGTTGTTGTGACCGATTTTTCGGGTAGCTACTCGCAGTTTCGAGCTCCGCGTGGAACAGTAAAGGTGAGTGACAGACGAGCTCTCCGCATGGGTCCAAAAGGACCCAAACAACGGTAAAGGGTTAAAATAAGCCTGTTGACTGTGTTTACTGCAACGCTGATGCCACTGTCTCTGCGTGTGTGCACGTAACCCTTTAGCCGAGTGGTGCAGGTATTTAAGATTAAAATAAGCCTGTGGACTGCGTTTACTGCAAAGCTGATGCCACTGTCTCTGCGCGTGTGCACGTAACCCTTAAGCCGAGTGGTGCAGGTATTTTAGATAAACCCTTCACCGTTGCGTAGCCCGCCCCGCATCGGCTTCCGTAGGCAATTGACCCCGTGACCCTAAACTATTGTCTCTCTCGTTGTTGTGACCGAATTTTCGGGTAGCTACTCGCAGTTTCGAGCTCCGCGTGGAACAGTAAAGGTGAGTGACAGACGAGCTCTCCGCATGGGTCCAAAAGGACCCAAACAACGGTAAAGGGTTAAAATAAGCCTGTTGACTGTGTTTACTGCAACGCTGATGCCACTGTCTCTGCGTGTGTGCACGTAACCCTTTAGCCGAGTGGTGCAGGTATTTAAGATTAAAATAAGCCTGTGGACTGCGTTTACTGCAAAGCTGATGCCACTGTCTCTGCGCGTGTGCACGTAACCCTTAAGCCGAGTGGTGCAGGTATTTTAGATAAACCCTTCACCGTTGCGTAGCCCGCCCCGCATCGGCTTCCGTAGGCAATTGACCCCGTGACCCTAAACTATTGTCTCTCTCGTTGTTGTGACCGAATTTTCGGGTAGCTACTCGCAGTTTCGAGCTCCGCGTGGAACAGTAAAGATGAGTGACAGACGAGCTCTCCGCATGGGTCCAAAAGGACCCAAACAACGGTAAAGGGTTAAAATAAGCCTGTTGACTGTGTTTACTGCAACGCTGATGCCACTGTCTCTGCGTGTGTGCACGTAACCCTTTAGCCGAGTGGTGCAGGTATTTAAGATTAAAATAAGCCTGTGGAATGCGTTTACTGCAAAGCTGATGCCACTGTCTCTGCGCGTGTGCACGTAACCCTTAAGCCGAGTGGTGCAGGTATTTTAGATAAACCCTTTACCGTTGCGTAGCCCGCCCCGCATCGGCTTCCGTAGGCAATTGACCCCGTGACCCTAAACTATTGTCTCTCTCGTTGTTGTGACCGAATTTTCGGGTAGCTACTCGCAGTTTCGAGCTCCGCGTGGAACAGTAAAGATGAGTGACAGACGAGCTCTCCGCATGGGTCCAAAAGGACCCAAACAACGGTAAAGGGTTAAAATAAGCCTGTTGACTGTGTTTACTGCAACGCTGATGCCACTGTCTCTGCGTGTGTGCACGTAACCCTTTAGCCGAGTGGTGCAGGTATTTAAGATTAAAATAAGCCTGTGGAATGCGTTTACTGCAAAGCTGATGCCACTGTCTCTGCGCGTGTGCACGTAACCCTTAAGCCGAGTGGTGCAGGTATTTTAGATAAACCCTTTACCGTTGCGTAGCCCGCCCCGCATCGGCTTCCGTAGGCAATTGACCCCGTGACCCTAAACTATTGTCTCTCTCGTTGTTGTGACCGAATTTTCGGGTAGCTACTCGCAGTTTCGAGCTCCGCGTGGAACAGTAAAGATGAGTGACAGACGAGCTCTCCGCATGGGTCCAAAAGGACCCAAACAACGGTAAAGGGTTAAAATAAGCCTGTTGACTGTGTTTACTGCAACGCTGATGCCACTGTCTCTGCGTGTGTGCACGTAACCCTTTAGCCGAGTGGTGCAGGTATTTAAGATTAAAATAAGCCTGTGGAATGCGTTTACTGCAAAGCTGATGCCACTGTCTCTGCGCGTGTGCACGTAACCCTTAAGCCGAGTGGTGCAGGTATTTTAGATAAACCCTTTACCGTTGCGTAGCCCGCCCCGCATCGGCTTCCGTAGGCAATTGACCCCGTGACCCTAAACTATTGTCTCTCTCGTTGTTGTGACCGAATTTTCGGGTAGCTACTCGCAGTTTCGAGCTCCGCGTGGAACAGTAAAGATGAGTGACAGACGAGCTCTCCGCATGGGTCCAAAAGGACCCAAACAACGGTAAAGGGTTAAAATAAGCCTGTTGACTGTGTTTACTGCAACGCTGATGCCACTGTCTCTGCGTGTGTGCACGTAACCCTTTAGCCGAGTGGTGCAGGTATTTAAGATTAAAATAAGCCTGTGGAATGCGTTTACTGCAAAGCTGATGCCACTGTCTCTGCGCGTGTGCACGTAACCCTTAAGCCGAGTGGTGCAGGTATTTTAGATAAACCCTTTACCGTTGCGTAGCCCGCCCCGCATCGGCTTCCGTAGGCAATTGACCCCGTGACCCTAAACTATTGTCTCTCTCGTTGTTGTGACCGAATTTTCGGGTAGCTACTCGCAGTTTCGAGCTCCGCGTGGAACAGTAAAGATGAGTGACAGACGAGCTCTCCGCATGGGTCCAAAAGGACCCAAACAACGGTAAAGGGTTAAAATAAGCCTGTTGACTGTGTTTACTGCAACGCTGATGCCACTGTCTCTGCGTGTGTGCACGTAACCCTTTAGCCGAGTGGTGCAGGTATTTAAGATTAAAATAAGCCTGTGGAATGCGTTTACTGCAAAGCTGATGCCACTGTCTCTGCGCGTGTGCACGTAACCCTTAAGCCGAGTGGTGCAGGTATTTTAGATAAACCCTTTACCGTTGCGTAGCCCGCCCCGCATCGGCTTCCGTAGGCAATTGACCCCGTGACCCTAAACTATTGTCTCTCTCGTTGTTGTGACCGAATTTTCGGGTAGCTACTCGCAGTTTCGAGCTCCGCGTGGAACAGTAAAGATGAGTGACAGACGAGCTCTCCGCATGGGTCCAAAAGGACCCAAACAACGGTAAAGGGTTAAAATAAGCCTGTTGACTGTGTTTACTGCAACGCTGATGCCACTGTCTCTGCGTGTGTGCACGTAACCCTTTAGCCGAGTGGTGCAGGTATTTAAGATTAAAATAAGCCTGTGGAATGCGTTTACTGCAAAGCTGATGCCACTGTCTCTGCGCGTGTGCACGTAACCCTTAAGCCGAGTGGTGCAGGTATTTTAGATAAACCCTTTACCGTTGCGTAGCCCGCCCCGCATCGGCTTCCGTAGGCAATTGACCCCGTGACCCTAAACTATTGTCTCTCTCGTTGTTGTGACCGAATTTTCGGGTAGCTACTCGCAGTTTCGAGCTCCGCGTGGAACAGTAAAGATGAGTGACAGACGAGCTCTCCGCATGGGTCCAAAAGGACCCAAACAACGGTAAAGGGTTAAAATAAGCCTGTTGACTGTGTTTACTGCAACGCTGATGCCACTGTCTCTGCGTGTGTGCACGTAACCCTTTAGCCGAGTGGTGCAGGTATTTAAGATTAAAATAAGCCTGTGGAATGCGTTTACTGCAAAGCTGATGCCACTGTCTCTGCGCGTGTGCACGTAACCCTTAAGCCGAGTGGTGCAGGTATTTTAGATAAACCCTTTACCGTTGCGTAGCCCGCCCCGCATCGGCTTCCGTAGGCAATTGACCCCGTGACCCTAAACTATTGTCTCTCTCGTTGTTGTGACCGAATTTTCGGGTAGCTACTCGCAGTTTCGAGCTCCGCGTGGAACAGTAAAGATGAGTGACAGACGAGCTCTCCGCATGGGTCCAAAAGGACCCAAACAACGGTAAAGGGTTAAAATAAGCCTGTTGACTGTGTTTACTGCAACGCTGATGCCACTGTCTCTGCGTGTGTGCACGTAACCCTTTAGCCGAGTGGTGCAGGTATTTAAGATTAAAATAAGCCTGTGGAATGCGTTTACTGCAAAGCTGATGCCACTGTCTCTGCGCGTGTGCACGTAACCCTTAAGCCGAGTGGTGCAGGTATTTTAGATAAACCCTTTACCGTTGCGTAGCCCGCCCCGCATCGGCTTCCGTAGGCAATTGACCCCGTGACCCTAAACTATTGTCTCTCTCGTTGTTGTGACCGAATTTTCGGGTAGCTACTCGCAGTTTCGAGCTCCGCGTGGAACAGTAAAGATGAGTGACAGACGAGCTCTCCGCATGGGTCCAAAAGGACCCAAACAACGGTAAAGGGTTAAGACCCTTTCTGCCTTTCGGATGGCTGATTGATTTACTGAAAGTAAGGCAATCGTACACTGGAGACCACTCTTACACGACCATCCCTATACTTTATCATACACAAAAATATGCCGTAAGCAGGTAAGGGTAAGATACTGCCTTCGGATAATTCTTCCATTCCATCCTTAACAAGTAGGACTATGTGGTGCCTCACTCCTGCCCATGACAATTGCCACTGTAGGACGATTTTTTTCGACAAGTGCTCTTTTTACTAGTTGGCACTGGAGTCCGGGGGATTTGTAAAATGTCCACAAGGTCCGGATTTCATGTGTTTCCGACATTATCCAAACTTCTGCTTTGCGGTTTAATTATTTTGAGAGATTTATTCGCAGTATTTTAATTTTGACTACGTAATGTACCGATGAAAAAAAACTGCACCATTTTGCACATAATTTCTTTGGAAGTATTTATTTCTCTTGAAAAATCTCTACAAAAACTAAAAATATTTTGATATTTTTCATGCTCCTCAAAAAGGGAAAATCCTTGAATTTGAGGCCTACAACCAGTTCAAAGTTTGGCCAAACAGCACCATTTTGCATCTAGGAAATCCAACGCTAAGAAAGTTTCTCAGAGGAGGACACAGCTACTTTTGGTTTTCCTGTTAAAGGGTAAAGTACTGCCTTTGGTAAGCTGAAATCCATTCAAATATTGCCGCATTTGCGGCTGGGTACATCCAGATTAATACACGTGGAAAGTGCCTTTTCCGGCCATATGGGGGGTTTTAAAGCCCAAAATTTTCTTGTACGCCCGCGCCAACTAATGGTGGCGCTCCGCTTAGATTCAAATATTGCCGCATTTGCGATCTACGTCCTTCTGAAGTTTGCAATTTTTCGCAAGGGAAAGTTAGATACCGGTTCCCTTTAGGCTCATCCCGCAGGCCACAGATCAGATGTGCCCAGTTGGGGGTCCCTAAAAATTGTATGTATTACCATTTTTCATAGATTGATTTTTTATTCTCATTATTTGAGAAGTCACAGACATTGGATTCGTATTTTAAGGCTTAAAACATATGGGAAGTGCCGTGTCCGGCCATCTGGAGGGGCTTTAAAGCCCAAAATTTTCTTGTACGCTCCTCGCCAACTGATGGTGACGCTCCGCTTTGATAGTCTTGCCGTGCCTGACCCTCGGAGGTACCAGGCCCCCACTTGTTACCTAGCCCCCCCCCCCAAAAAAAAAAAAAAAATCCTATCCTGGCTACGCAACTGGGCGGGAAATATCATTAGCGTGCGATCCATGATCAGAAGTGTGGGGTGGGGACTTTTTCAAGTGTCCATCTTTTGCGAGCGAGTGAAGCAACTGAATCCAAGCTCGCTGCGCGCTAGAAGTGTGGGAGGGTGTAGGAGGGGGTACCCAGAAAAACTTGTATTTTTTGATGTGAAATATGTATGTACTTTATATGGTATTTTGTGTGCATACGCCGACATATTATTACGTATTTTCTATAATATTTTGCAGAAATGACCATATTGAAATGAACTACAGACTTACCGCTAGAAAACAAATGATCATTCTGCAAGTAAACAGAATCACATAAAATGCTTTCACAAGTGTTGCCTTGACAAAGTCTTTCGCTACATTCCATGTGCGCGTAATAAAATAATCCTTCAACTTGTCGTCTTCGGGAGGGTTAACAAAATGCTAACAGTGCTCCGGACCAACCCATGGTTTGGCGACTGGCGGGAGAAAATTGTGAACGTAAGTGCCTCCCACATCGCTGGAAATGTCTCACACCCAGGCCTATCTAGCGCATAGTGGAGGAAACATTAGGGTATCATTGTTAAAAGTATACAAAATAACAAAATTATAGCTGTGGTTTTCATCATTTTTGAAAAAAAATGGGGACTTTTTGAAGATGTTCCCCCTTTCAAAAAGTGCTGGGATGAATCCTCGTCTCCCATGATCCACAACCATGGAAGATAGAAATCTATGAGAATAGAGCTTTTATAAACACCAATCTGGGGGCACCTTGAAGGGGGAGGCAGCAATTTGAATTAGTGTGGTAGTCTGACGGGTTTTATGACTGGCTCTTGAGAGTCATGTGACAATGTTTTTGACAATAAATATCAAAATTAGCGGAGCAACTTGTCCGTTTACCTTGCATGTGCAATGTTGAAATTGTGAAATGACAGTTAGTAGATACGTGAAAGCATTGAAAGAAAATATACGTGGGAATCCTGGCTGATGTTTCAAAAACCACCCAAGTTACGTAATTTGCAAAGAGTACTTGGACTCGGTTGGAATCGTCTCGGTAATCCAACCCAGTTGTAGCCCATTCTGGGTAAATCCTAATTCCCACTCCCAACCCCGGGTGCTAAACTACACAAGAAAAGATTCCGAGTCCTACAATAACTTAAGGGGAGTCGAATAAAAAGTTAAGCACAATCGATAAAAGAATCATATACACAAATATTGACTAACTTGTTGATGATTCGACTTCTTCAAAACATGTCCGTGTCGTTTTATCATCTGAAAATTGGACGTTCGAAATTTTTGTGAATTCGATGTTTCAAAATAAGATCAGTTTCAATAAATTATTTCTTGAAATTTCTGATATTTTGAAAGAGTTTTTGACCTGACTAATTTGGAAATAAAAGTTACATATAGATTAAGCTACAAGATTCAAATGTTCTCATAAGTGATGAAATAACTTTAAGATCCAGTTTCAAAATGGCGAAAACATTACTTGCCAAATTATGAATGTTTCAAAAAATGCACTTTTACATCTTGGTTATGTCGAATGGCATATGGTAGTATTTGCATGTAATGCATCATTACTTGATAATTCTGTTAAATTAAATAATGAAACCAAATTAGATGTTATCTAAAAAAAAACAACAACTTCAGTTTTCTTGGCACTATTCTAAGATGCCTCCCCCACCACATTGTCATGTATTATCAACAAAACATCAATATCAACTTGTAAGGCTATACCCTTACCTGTAATGGTTCTTTTGGAACCGAACGTGGAAATGGCCCTACTTGTTATACCATCTATTTGAGTGAATGAATAATTTAAGAAGCGATGGTCCATATGATCAAATAAAGAGTTAAGACACGTTCTAGGGGTACACCTTAAAAGCATGAGCAAGGGCCGAATGGGCTCAACTAGGTCCGTTGATTTAGCTACATTGCTAGTGACAGTTCAAACAAGAGATGACGTAGAGCGTCACTATCACTTAGCAAATATTCCCATGATTTCGAAACCTCGGTCCCCGGTTGGCAACAGTCCTGGTAGTTCATGCTTTGTAGTTCTGCAAAACCTATTTTCTCTGTTAGATCGTGTAAGAAAATCAAGCAATTATCTCATATGGTTCAGGCTATAAAAGGGCAAGAGCATTCAACCCATCTTGAAGTAATAAAGTAGACTGTGCTGTTTTGTGATTGGCTGTTGAGAGGCATGTGGCAACATTTTTTCTCTTCAAATGTAAAATTTACTGGAGATAACTTCTTGGTTTGCCTTGAATATGCGTTATTGAAGTTATAAAATATGATGAAAGATACTTTGGAGGGAAATAAGAAGAAAATTTTGATGTTAAGCTGTTGCTTCAAAATAAGATTTGGGCCCTGATCTTGATCAATACAAGGACAAAATAGGCACATGTCTCTTGGGAGAAAATTCCTGGTCATTGGCAGAGCAAAATTTGGGGGAGGGGAAGCTACGGGCAAAAAAAAAGTTGGGCGAAAAGTTTTCAGGCGCAGCGCGAAACCGAGTCCAGAGCGCCTGTTTCTGCGGATGAGATCCATTGGAAGAAGCCCTCGAAAGTTCAGTCTTAGATTTTAGAATACCTCTGGATGAAAAAGAAAGTCTCAGGAGAGGTATAATGTTAATTCTTTCTGTAAAAAAATCGGGGGAAAGGGTAAATTTCTCCTTGCTTCTGCCCTCGTATAGCGCCGCCACTGTACCTGGTACGCCCGTAGCTCACAAGTCTGAGTCTAAAGCATTCAACATGAACCAAATTACGTGACAGCGGAAAGGGAGTGGCGGGATGCAAAAAACCTAACGTATGTAAAGTAGATTTTGCATTTTGTCAAATATTAGATGAGGTCTTGTATATACTTTGAAGACCCCACCCCCTTCCTTTCGTATAGAGACGCCACTGCACCTGGTAAGCCCGTAGCTCACAAGTCCGAGTTTTAAGCATTTAACATGAACCAAATTATGTGACAGGGGAAAGGGAGTGGGATGCAAGTAACCTAACGTAAGTAAGCTAGATTTTGCATTTTGTCAAATATTAGAAGAGGTCTTTTATGTATTTTGAAATAAAATTCGTTTGAGAGTTGAGACATACGCGTGACTGTAGCAAATCTGAGTAACTGTGGTGTGATAAAATGTACGTGGTCTATTCACCGTTTAGAATCTGAGTTGAAGCGAATGTTTGGTCACTTGTTGTTACTGGGCCGTCTGAAGGATACGAAAATTATTTACATAAGACTCCAAACCAGTGACTTTCTCCTTGCTTTGTTTATTTGTTCCTTAGTTGTACTCCCATCATTTTGCCAATCGTACCCTTCTCCCCACCTCCCCGTAAAAAACCTTTCTCATTTACGGAGCATCACTGATTGCATTACTAATTTTTCAATCCATTTTAAATGATCAGTCTCCGATAGCTTTGAAAGGGATTACTTTATAGCAAAGCAAAGCAAACATTCACTTCCCTTGAAACTTACGTGAATGTTGGTGGAAGTGAGGTCGCTGGGAAGGGGAAAAGGAATGATTTAATGCAACAAGGTCGTTTGTTTTCACTCCTAAAATGCTTTTATTGAATAGGGCCATTGTATTTGTCACTTGTAAATAATGTTAAAAACTGAAGGTTAGGAAAGGTTAGAAAAGGAAAAATAATATTTTTACATGTTTCAAAGATTCTAGCCCAGCGGTCAGTATTGAAGTGAAATGACTTTCTTACCCACAACAGTGTACATTGTGTTGTTTTCGGTCCATTCAGAGGTGAATCCAAAAACTAGATGAAGCGAAGAATAGTATGTGTTAATCTTTTACAGCCGAATTACTTTTTCAATTGCGAAAATAGTGAAAACTCCTGAAGTGCGCACCTGGATCAATTGCAAAATTGCCCGTTTTATGATGGTATCAGCGATGAAATAACAACACAAAACAGAGACATTTTCTAATTTTGTTGCTCATAATATCTTTCCTGCTGAATATTCAATTTGTTTCACTTCTCCTTCACTTGAATAAAATTCTTTATCTGTAAAAAATGGCCATGAATATTAGGTGGTCTATATCATTAGCAAAATACCAATACTGTAAAAACAAAAGAGTTAATTTGACCCAAACCGAGTGCCTAGAAGGACCACTGATAGTAAAAATGAATTTCACCCGGAATGGGAACATACAGGACCACATTTCACACACACACACACACACATGAAATGAAATATAGCCCTTCGTTGAAGTGAACTTTACCCCACTAGGAGTGAAATTGACTTTTATTGAATTGATTCCTCAGTCCACTCTTCTCGAAAGGATTTTTACTGGTTTGTTTTTTTATAGAGTGTGGATAATACTCGGGGGGGGGGGGGAGGGGGGGCTGGACAGGCCACTTCTGCCTCAATTGACCAAACGGTATGCTCGAAAAAAAGAATTCTCGACAAGGAAAGTTAAGCGCTGAAGCATGAATATTGGACCACTAGTCTAATACTCTTGGCTCGTTATACTCATTATATCCAGTCTTTAAGTATTTCAAAGACTACGGTTTTTACCCTTTCTGGTAAGGGTGTGTGGTGGTATTATACAAGATAGGCGATATTAGGTCCCTTAAGTCGTTGTGAGTACTTGCAGTGAGGGAAAATAGTCCGGAGAAATTTTCAAAAGCCATTTTCATTGAAATTGCATCATAAAATTCTAACGAAATCCCAGTACCTTGGATGTAAGAATGCATAACTTTGGTTTCTTTCAAGTATGAAGATCGGCCATCTAGTGAAAGAGAAAACAAAGAAAGAAAAAATATTGACTTATTAGTTGAGGAAAAAGAGCAAAAGCAAAATGATGAATCTTTTGATATTATTTTTTATATTATTTGGTGGTGTTTTTCTAAAACTGATGTCTTTGAATGAAGAAAAACATCAAAATGTTACAACAGCTGTGGGTATGTAGATCTTCCTCATTTCACTCTATAGCAGGTATGTGTTATACAGTGATTTGCTTCTAGCTAGTATCCCAAGTTCAAGGAGGCTTACTTACCTGTCCACTTATGGACTGTTTTCGTAGCCCATTTTGTTCCAGTGGGATCTAGCAGATTAAAGGATAGATAAACGAAGTTATTTATTAATACCTATCAATATTTCAAGTGTGGCGATAGGCTATCACTACCTCTATGCTGTGTATACTAGGCATACTAAGCCGCACTCCATGAGGGGAGGGTGTATGTTGTTTCGAAACGCCATCGTAAGGAGAAGTTTTACGAAAATACTTAAATATTAGAGGGTTCTCACATGCAGTGTAGAAATATTCATGGAAATCACTGACGTTGTCAACTTTGATCACTTTACAAACATTGGATTTTCGTTTTTCGAGAGAGGCATATTGCCTACGGCCATATTTTGCACATTGCACCCCCCCCCCCCCCTTTCTATATGCGCTTATAAAGCAACATTTCTTCGCACTATATATTATGAAGTGATTCACTTTTTCCCCTCTGACCAGTTTGACTGCAGAACTGCTGCCCGGTCACAATACAATACCGTCGTGTTTTGTTAGTATTTAATGTACATTTCATACTGCATGTTATTCCATTAAGTGTAAGAAAAAGGGCATTCTTTAACAATCGTTCCATGAAATGAAAAAATTGCATACTGTTTCGACATTTAACGTAAATATTAATTGCTATAAAAATTTTCAATCTGCACAGTAAATGTTCGAATTTTTCCAATAAACCTTTTGTTGGTAGAGATGTGGGAAGAAGGAGAGGGGTGGAATATTAATTTATTGGTGGACGAAATTAAGGTGGCACAATCTTTCCTTTCTAGTTGGTCCACGGTCCCAAAGAAATTTGCATCCTACATGCCTGCCCTTTTTGAATGGAATGAACCTTTTTTAGAGGAAAATAACTACAATTAAATACTTATTGTAATTATTACTACTCATGTTATCATGTTATACCATTGATAATCTTATAATCTTTAAAAACGCTGGAGCACATGAAAACGTCTTAAAATTGTTAAATACCTAACAGTATTTCTGTAGTGTCCTCGACCTGTTGAGAACATGAAGAAGAGAGAAAGAAGAAGTTGTTTACCTAACGATTTGATAATACCTTGTGACAATCTTTGTTTATATTTTACACATTCTTAGAATAACATATCGTTAAATGAAATGAAATGTTCTTTGAAACTTCTTACCTGATAAGCTGACAAAGGTGTATGTATCACATGGAACTGTTAAACCTGGAAAATGTAAACCAAAATCAATATCTATTCTTTTAATTCTGTGAAATGTTTAGACGGCCAAATTACGTTGCATCAAATAGTTTCGCAATAGAACTGCAACGAATTAATGGACCCTGAAATGAAACCAACTTCCTCAGTAGCGTAACCAGACCTGACTCTCCGGGGGGCAAAAGCATAGAGGTTTCCCGATTTTGCACTAGTTGAGCTGTGTTAGTTTGTGGGTTTCTTAGGACCTTACGGGAAGTGTTGAGGGGGGAACAATTTTGGACCATGTAACTCACCCTACCCCATTGACCAAAAGGTAAATTTTTATGCTAATTTTTTTGCCTTTTCTACGAACAAGAACAATTTTTATTAAAAAATCTGATTTTTTTCTTAGGTGTGAGCACTACTGTATAAGGTACGTACCGAAAATTTGGGTCCTTTTAAACATTTGTAAATATGGAGCTTGTATTGCATATAATAGATTAGATTCAGGGTTTCCTGTAAGGAGATTTGCATTTTGGGGGGACTATCGAAGACGTTCCCTTTTTGCATAAATCTGAGATAGCATGTCGACTGAACATCGTGTTATCTCAGGAGAGCGGATTAAGGCTTCTCGACGACATTAAGAAAACTCTTGAAACTTTGTTGCCTTTTTTGGACAAAAATGAAAGCCTATAGTGAAGAAAATTTTAGGGAAACGGCACGGTAGCGGCTAGGACAAAATTTTTCTTTTATTGTTTTATGAGTGATCACTTACAGCTTTATGGTTTGCAATTTTGCCTTCTTTAAAAATAATTATTTCGGATATGGAATTTTTATTGAGAAGAATTCGGAATTTTATGAACAAAAACTTGGGAAAATCGCACTGTATTTGACGGGTGTCTCAAATGGTAAATTTTCAAATTTTTCGAGCAAGTGCGCAATCACCCTGGCTCCTGTAGCTACGCGACTGCTCTTCAACATTGAATATTGATAACATTGTGTAACTTCAATAACTAAAGAATCCATTTACACAGATTACACAACCGACAGGGTTGAAAGGCATATGATGACAGGTGTGTATGAGAGCATTTGAATACGGTAGGCCAATGGTTTCCGTGCCTAGAATATGAAATCTTGCTAGACAGACTATCTTCAGTTGACGCGGAGCGTACAGAAAATTTTGAAAAAATCGCGACCCTCAGACAGCCAGAATTGGCATGTCTCGGGCTTGTTAGAGTTAGCTAAGTTTTCCGATTTTTTTTGCAAATGTGAACACCACTATATTAGTGTCGAATTGCGGCGCGCGAAGCGCGCCGAAATTTCTGCCCTTTTGGAACAATAATTTGTTGATAAGAAGCTTTAATTGCAGAAAGCTTTGGATTCTGGGTTTCCTGTGAGGATGTTTAAAGAGTTGGGGGGATTACTGAAGAATCTGCACTTCCTTCAAATATTGGTGGCAAATCTGAGAATGATTGCTTTTCTTAAGTCCCCCGACTGTCTGGCAAAGGGCAAGAGAGGAAAGTCTTTCCTCTGATAAAGTGGACCTCAGATATTATTTTGTTAACTTTAGGGGACTAAATGAATGTTCATATATTTTTCTAAATGAAGTTTCATATATTGACCAAAACAGTGCTCCATGAACGCAGATCAATCTTGCTTCTGATGTTATAGTTGGTCCACTTTCTTTCTTTTTCCATTTTTCTCTTTTTTCCTTACCCTTTTCTTTTCTTTCCCCCTTGTTTTCCGTTTTCCTTTTTCCTTCTACCTTTCCTTCCTTTCCTTTCCCTCCTTTTTCTCTTTTCCTTTTCTCTTTCCCCCTCTCTTTTCCTCTTTTTCCTTTCTTTTCCTCCCTTCCTTCCCTTCCCCTTTTTTCTTCCCTGGGGGGGGGAGACAGTTTTCCCCCTGCCCCCCCCCCCGCTGGTTACGCCACTGAACTCCCTCTTCACTATGATTTTCAAGCCAGAACGTCAGTCCTTTCACAAAATACCATGTACGCACATTTCACTTTTAGTGATCATTAATTGATTAAAATTAGGTATAGGCATAAAAGCTTCAACTATCTTCTCAAAGTGGCGGGCATAGCTTTGGCCAAAACTACTTTAAGCGCAAATCTAGAAGCCTCAGAAGTGAAGGATCCGTGGTTGAATTCAGTGCTTTGGAAAACAGGGCGACAGAGGATCTCTGGTATATCCGACGAATGAGATCCATTCAATACCTTATCCAACGGATTTTGTATTTGGTTTCTCGAAATGAGCTTTGTTGAAAACTATGCGATAAAAACGTTTCCTCTTAGTCACATCATGATTCTGGAATAATTGGGGAAAAGTCTCTTCCACCTTCAAATGTGATGGGAGACGTCCCCCAAAAGTTGATTCCCATGAGGATGAATGTACTGGATTTACTCTTTAATTGGTCCACAAAAAATTTAATAAAGCTAGTTCTTATCAGTCTATACATGCTATGCGTTGAAATTATCACCTTATTAAAGGTCTCTGTGTAATTTTATTTCAATTCATTTTATTCATTTGATTTTTCACAACTTCTGATAGAAATTGATACAATATGCACAAAAAGACATAATTATAGAGGTCAGGTTAAAATTTGAGGGTTATAAACGCCCCGACATGGGTAACAGCTGAGCAGGAATACCAAAGGTTTGGGGGCATGTGACGTCATATGCATGATATATCGTCGATATACGTACCTTGAAATGTCACTTTGGTGTCTAGTTTAGTGTGATATCCAAAGGCGTGTGAAGAAATAGGAGGGATAACTCATTTCAAAACAAGTCGAAAAAATTATTGCAAATGAATGCTACCTTTGTCTTGATTTAACTCGTAGAATTTAAAGTTTCCCGTCAAAAAAAAAGAATGTAAAACTCATGAAGTGCTGCATAATTCACTCATCATACAGGACTTCTCTTAAAATCACTCCGTATTCTTTCTGTTTTCGACCTTTACAAATACCAGCTTGGTGTTTTCATGCATAGTTTTGTTAATTATAAATTGCCTAAATGCTACAGTAATTTTTATGTTCAAAATAGGCATTACCATGATTATGATACCAGGAAAAAGCATCTGCTTACTGTTCCGTACTCTAGAACGTCTCTCGTCAAATCCCAGATTAGACACTAGGGATCTATTCTGTGGAACTCCTTTCCAGATCACATTAGACATTGCACTTCTCCTGAATTCTTTTGAAGTGAAGTACAAACAAATTCTTCTCGACACTCCTAATATTTTAGGTGGGATTTAAACTATTTTTCAATATGTTAATTGTTTTCCGTTCTGCTTAAATTTTTTCTTATCTTTTTTGCTTACTCTTTGTTTTATGTTCTTATGTTTTTGCTTCTTATATGTTTTGTTATGCTTTCTTGAGGGTCAGACTTAGCAAAAGCATCTCTGCTTCCCTCTGGCTCCTTTCACATTTAATGTTTATGTAGTATTTATCTTTAAATGTTGCATTGTGCAGTAATGTTAATTTCTAGCAATTTTAGGTGAAAAATAAACTTGACACTTGAATTCGTATTGATGTAATACGTTTAACCATGTACCGTTGTTTGGGTCCTTCTGGACCCATGCGGAGAGCTCGGATGTCACCCATCTTTACTGTTTCACGCGGAGCTCGAAACTGCGAGTAGCTACCCGAAAATTCGGCCACAACAACGAGGGAGACAATAGTTTAAGGTCAAGGGGTCAATGGCCTACGGAAGCCGATGCGGGGCGGGCTACCTACGCTTTTCCGCCCACTCCCGAGGCGCGCAAATATGCCCCGATCGGAGCACAACGGTAAAGGGTTAATCTAAAATATCTGCACCACTCGGCTAAAGGGTTACGTGCACACACGCAGAGACATTGGGCATCAGCTTTGCAGTAAGCACTCTCCACAGGCTTATTTTAATCTAAAATATCTGCACCACTCGACTAAAGGGTTGCGTGCACACACGCAGATACATTGGGCATCAGCTTTGCAGTAAACACACTCCACAGGCTTATTTAAACCCCTTACCGTTGTTTGGGTCCTTTTGGACCCATGCGGAGAGCTCGGATGTCACCCATCTTCACTGTTTCACGCGGAGCTCGAAACTGCGAGTAGCAACTCGAAAATTCGGCCACAACAACGAGGGAGACAATAGTTTAAAGTCACGGGGTCAATGGCCTACGGAAGCCGATGCGGGGCGGGCTACGTCGGCTTTTCCGCCCACTCCCGACGCGCGCAAATATGCCCCGATCGGAGCACAACGGTAAAGGGTTAAAAGACAAATATCATTATGTAGGTATGTTTATATAGGGACAGCATGATATAGTAGAATACACTATTAAAGAATCCTTGAGCAATTAAACATTTATTCTGACCGGGCCCACTTTGAAAACACTTTTAAATTCTAAACAGGTAAACTTATTTATAACTACATTTTTAGGGAAATAAACGTGTTTTGGAACGAAATTAGACACGTGTGTTTAGCAACTTAACATGTATAAAAAATGGGGGAAGCAAAAACTAGTTTAGAGCTTGTCTTCTTGTAAGAAATATAACGCCATTGTTTTCATGATCCCCTTTACATTAAAATGACCTTAGAATTTTTTACTTTAAAAAGTATTTTTAAGAAAAATTAATTTAAACTTACCAGACCAGACTGACGAATTATCATCCTGTTGGAACTGAGGAGTTTGAGTAGGAGGAGCTAAAATTTAAGCAGAGATAAAACGTTATGAATATTACAGGATTCCGAAACTATCTCTGACCTGTCACGTGTTGCAGTATCGAGTGATCGGCAATTGTTTTAAAGTGCAACAGTATTCGCCTCAAACTTAGGTTGAAACAACAGCTCCTTCTTTTCAATTTCTTCTCATTTCTCTTCAAAGTAGGACTACCTTTTATATTTTATTACTTGAATATTGCACATAGAAAGAAATGGTCTATCTTAAAGAATTCGAACACTCAGTGAAAAAAACTGTTTCATGATTCAAGATGACCAATGGCGGAGCTAAAGATTTCGGTCAGAGGGGGCGAAAATGGTCTGCATGGGCGCTTTGAAGGAGTAAATACCCTGAGCCTTAGCACGATCGAAGGCACGGCTTTTTAGACTTTCCATTTGATTTTCCGCACCTGGTAGAGACTACTTTGCCATTTCTCCTCAGCAAATTTTTCTTTTAAAACATGTTTAATTTTTCTATCCATGGGCCTCCGCCGAAGAAAATTAGGAGGGGGAGGGACTTAATTCTTTTTTTGGGGGGGGGGGAGCTCCGAGCCACCATGAGTTGGCGCGGAGCGCAAGAAAATTTTTGCCCAAAATGCCTCTCAGATCGCTGGAGATGACATTTCTAAAGCCTATTTACAGCATGTAAGTAGGGAAAACACTGAGTGAACTGTCAAGAAAAATTGATGTTAATTTTCCTTCGTCTTTTTCTTCATGTTGTCCTGGTTTTTCAGTTTTTTTTTTATTTTCCAGGGAGGGCAAGTTCTCCCTTTGCCCCTACCTGCGGACGCCCATGTCCCATGTTTCTATCCCTCTCTTTCACATTCTAGTATGAAGGCAGTCATTACATTTTGTGTGTTATTGTCAGGTCTCGATTTAGATTTTACGGTAATAATTGACTACTTTGTGAAGATAAAGATTAACCCCTGCTGGAGCTAAATAGCAAGCAATCATACAGAGGGAAAAAATTTTAAAAATTAATCGCCGTAAGGTGTGCATTTTTGGCATCTGGAAATCAAGATAAGTACACGAAGAAACATTAATTAACGCAATTCACATCAGGTGACCCCTCTGAAATAGTCATTAATTAAGTACATTTAAAGAAATAGCCAAGACAAGAGGTCTGTTTGGCTCTCTAGAAACCGAATTCACACTAAATAAAAGCAGCCTAAACCAAAGCTTATTTGATGCAATTTTCTATCTTTTGAGACCACGGAAGTACAGAAATGAGCATTTTCACGGGATTATCGTGCAGTGTCAGAAATAGCCATTTATCATGAGAATGGTCACTTAAAGAAACCCAAGTGGAAACTGTTCAATAAAACTCTTGAACTATCACCACTATGATTACACTTTTATTATATTTTAACCTGAATATTCCCTTCAAATGATTTTGAAGAATGTTGTGGAACCTGTTTTGGTATCGTTATTAACTCTTTTTTTGTCTATGCTGAAAACTATTCCAGAGGGCTATTTTCGCTACAGTTATTGTCGCGCCCTTTGCAACATCTTTTATTGGCCGGGAGGGTGAATTTAATGTCAGTCTGTGTATTTTGTAAACTTATAATAACGCTTGATGTGGAAGCAATGAACTTAGCACAGCGACAACATTCATTAGTGCGTATAAAACATGAAGAAACGTTTCGGCAAAACCTATCCCTATATCACAGAAGACGACCCTTTTCATTAGAATAAAGTGCAGATAGTACAGTTACTGGTGGCTTATTGAGCATTTTGTTATCTGGACCTTAAAACAACGCTATTAAATTATGTCTTTAGCAAATAATGGTGCAAGAGTAAAGTATGTTAAAAACCTAAAAAGGGCACCGATAGACGATTTTGGTCCGCCGGGGGTCGGCGACCCCCCCTGACCATATGGTAGCTCCGCCACTGAAGATGGCCATTCATAAAATAGACTACTAGATTTATAGACTAACTGAAATTGGAATGACGGCATCTCCCATTTAACTTGGTTAAAGTCTTAGGTACAAAAATTTTTTTGCATAATAAAGCGAACTGGCAAATGATTACTTACATGTAAGTAGAATCCACCTTCAACTTCCAAGGAAAAGTGAATATTTTAGTTCTGGTCAATATTTTCCGATTACACATATGGGTCAAATTTTCAGACTATCACCAGTAACATAAAGGTGTTAAACTATTGTATACTGTAAATTTTGCACTTTTACACAGTCCAGTGGCTTGGCTAGTTTTTTCGTGGGGGCGGGATCTGGGAGAGTTGGATACTTCGGGGGGGGGGGACTGGAGTTTACTATCTAAGCGTAGCGCCACCATCAGTTGGCGCGGAGTGTACAAAGAAAATTTGGGGTTTTTACACATCCCAGATGGCTGGAAATGGCATTTGCCTGGTTTAATTGTCTTTAATTCTGGGTAAAAAAATCATTTTGTAAGTTTTCTCAGATTCAAACACACTTTTAAGATACTGATAAGCTCAGTTCATTACTTCACTGGACTATGTATCCTAAGATTGTAAATCCGGAATCTGCTGAATGTTTCAAGCAGCTGTTCCAGTGCACGCCTGAGTAAGGTATTTCCAAAGACGTAGGGGAGTATTTCAGTTTTGGGGCAGAAGCTTTTTGCCCGAAAAATGTAATCCTGCCCGCAAGAGTCAAAGCGGAGCGCCACCACTGGTTGGCGCGGAGCATCCAGAAAAATTGAAAGTTCGTACCTCTCAGACAGTCGAAAATGGCATCTTCCAGGCTTAAATTGGCTTATAAAGTTTCAGTTGTAGATAATCGTTTACTCCAATTTAATATTCAGCCAGAAATACTAAACGGAGGCGTACAGCAGGAAATTTTTAAATATCTGAACCCTCAGACAATTGAAAATGTCATTTCCCGGGCTTACAGGGGGATCTAAGCAGTCGCTGTTTTGAGTTTTTTTTGGCAAAAATGCTCACTTGAAACTTAAATTTTGCTATGAAGCGGTCTAAGTGGAGCACCACCATAAGTTGCGGCGAAACGTACTGGAAATTTTGAAAACTCTGACCCTTCAGACAGTCCAAAATGTCATGTAAAAAATTTTCACTTGAAACTAAAATTCTGCCAGGAAGACTATCTACGCGGAGGGCCACCACTGCTTGGCGGGGAGCGAACGGAAAACTTTGAAAAATCGGACCTCCAGAGACAGTCGAAAATGACATTTCACAGACATATAGGGGGATGTAAGCAGTAGCTATTTCATTAGAAAATTACCAGAAAAAATGTATCACTACCAATGGATGGAATGGTCACGCATTTTTTCGGGGGAAAACTATATACAAAACGGAATTGAAAACATGCTAATGAATTTCACTCTATCGCGACTCTTGGCTAAATAAAACATATATTGAAAATTATGTGACCACCCGTACTTCCGAATATGATTTTACTTTTAAAAAATGTAACATTGCAAGGTGTGTTCAAACGAATTTTCAAGTTTTGGGAAGACATTCTCACATTGCATCATTAAAGTATTGAAAAACAAATTACCCGGTTTTCAAAACCCCTGTTCGTATTTGGCTCTAGAGCAGGACAGAAGGCAAATTTTTGGGCACCTGAACACCTCCTTGTCTGTCTGTTGAATAAATTTGTCAGTTGAAAACGTCCCAGCATTGTTTTAAGCTTTACCCGAATATTTGACCATTTCGGGCAATTTTTGCAAGACTACAGTATAAAGCTGGGACGATGAAAACCTTTTTTATTACATTCCAGCCAAATGTATCGCAGATCTAGTTTATTTTCAATGATAAGTTTACATTAAATATAGCGTTTTCTGTTTTTTCGGCAAAGATTTGAAGCTTTTAAAATAATCGGCCATTTTGGGTATTGCGTTACACAAGATTTAAAAACAGGTTGAAGAATGAATTGTTTTTTTTTAAGCCACACGCTTCCCAAATGTGTCGCGATTTTTTATTTGTTTGATTTTTCGTAACTATCAGTGGCGTAGCCAATAGGAGGCAGGGGGGAGTTGCCCCCTGGAAAATATTTGGGGGAAAATTGTGGAATTTGTGGAAATTTCAAGCTGACGAAATAACACTTCCTTTTCCTATTTCTTTTAAGTTTTCTCACTATAAGTAATCGTGAAACATTTGTCATGCTTAACTCGAATTTCCTTGCAACGTATTTCCCCAGATCTCATCTGTGTTACTCCAGCATGAAGCGTGCTTAACTCGCGTTCCGCAGAAATGCCCTCTCTGCAGCAGCGTGAATATTCTCTGGTACACATACAGGGTATTTTGATCAGTTCAGCGTATACTGCGCAACACTGACAGGCTGTAAAAACCGGAGCATAGGATGCCATCATCGAGCCAGTTCCCTAAGTATTGTTGAGCTAATGTTATGTTCATCAACTTGATACACTATTGGATAATACGTTGCTAATTAAAAGTAACATAATCAAAGCTTCTTGAACGTAAAATTCCCTCATGTCGTCATGGAATTATGACAATTTCCGTTTTCGTTCCACAACCAATATATTAAAATTTGATTTAAGGCTGTCAGCAATACATACCAGTAGGCCTTAGAGTTTCCAATTTTTCCTTTTTATATATATTGTGAACAAATTGTCTTCTTAAAAATTTTCAGGACAAGAAAAATATGGCATTCTAAGCATGCAGTAATGAGGCACAGATAGTGTCATTTCCTGCAATCTAGGGTTTTTTTGCGGAATTTTCCCTGGCGTGACGCTCCGCGCGAACCGATGGTTGCGCTCCGCCTATCACTCTCACCCGTCACTAAAGCTGACAACACCCTGGGTTAGGTTAGGCGACGTTTAACAGCCCAGTTTCAAACCTATTGGTTGACAGCGCCGTGGGTTAAGTTCAAGCATTTAATGGGCTCTCATCCTACAAGCTAGTACCACGCAGGGTTATAGACTGATCTTACTCTTGTTTAACCATGGATGGAGCTGAAAACAATAGCTTACCGTTGTCTAGACATAAACCTGCAAACCTGGAAAAACGTATGAAGTTTTCTTTATTTTTAAAAGGACTGGTTCGGAAAACTAATCTTTTTAATATGTTCGGAAAATTAATCCAATTACTCACTGGGGATGGGGGTGACAACGGGCCCATGGTGACATTGTCTTAATCTTATGTATATAGTAGGCAGCTTCAGGATCTTGTAGGCAATGTATTAACTTAGGTAACATAAGATGACGTCATGATAATCTTGTTATTATCATCAATTTACATATTTTGTATGCAATACATGCACATTGACCTTGAAAATATACTGAAACTGAAAATGTACTGAAACTGAAAATGTACTGAAACTGAAAAGTTTTGGGGAAATTTTCGAGCTCCCCCCCCCCCCCCCGGGAAAATATCATGGCTATGCCACTGGTACTTACGTTACCCTTACGATGATTCTTTTCCATTTTCGGGCAAATGTTTGAAAGAATTTGGAGTTGTGATTATCTGTGAAGTAAAAGTCACGAATAATAGCTTTATGCGCTGCCCGAAGGTGTAGCAGTTTTTTTTAATCTTGACTAGGTTTTTCATGAAAAAATATATTGCCACTTTATGACGTTTCTTTCCTTTTTTAGGGCACGTCTTTTAAAGATTTCGGCAACATTTAGGAATTTTCTGAAAAAACCATCCCATCTTTATTTAAAATTTTAGGCCTGTCCGAATTTTTTCCTATTCCTGCCCGATTTTTGATTTTGCTGGAATCGTACGACACTGGGTATGTCCACTCCACCCAAGAGCTAAGCGAGGTCCTTTAAGGTAATAGTGGTAAGGTTACGACCCTTGAGACTGCATTGACCCAACATGCCCGTGTTTGGTTGTTGCACTGGCCAATGACTGGCAGCAATAGCAATGCAAAGTGAAAATTCCTTCCAACAATATTTGACTCAAATATTCTACCCACCACACCAAGTATGATTTTGGAAAAAATTTGTGCATCTACAGGAAATCGAAAAAAACCCCACAGGAGATAGAAACAGGCCAAATGCTATGAGCACACTTTAATCCACTTCAAGATAACCAGTCTCAGCCACTCCAAATCTGCTAGAAAATTGTCCATTCAGAAATCCGACGAGTAAAAAGTCAATAGATTCCGAAGAAATGAAACTTGTCACAGCCTACCTGAATTTATTCCGAAATTAAGAGAAGGCCACAATTGCATGAATACCCTGCAACTGCGTGGATCTATCGCAAGTGTATTTATCTGATAGCAGCCGGATATCCCGGATTGATTATTATCATCGGCCAGCATAAATGTTATTTTGGGGGCAGGTCGCTAGTGGGGGGCTGCTGGGGGCTTTGCGATCCAGTAAGGGCTCCAGCCCCCACGCCCCCTCCCCGTAGCTAAGCCACTGATACAGTCAAGTCAAGAAAACATAAGGAAAGAAATAATTATATAATTGTTTTATCTGTATACCGAGCAAGAACTTAGTCATTATAATATTAACAAGTTTAAAGAAATTCTAAGACTACTGAATTGTATTTTAACGAAGAGATGTGTGCAACACTAATCATAAGGGGACCGAGAAAAAATTGTCCACCTGAAATGTTCTTTGCCATTTGTCTTTAAAAACAATTGATAGAAACAGAAATATTTTAAACATATTCATTTTATTTAAGCAGATCTGTTCCTTTTCATCAACCTAAAGTTTTTGGGGCAGGTAAAATGATAGATCACTTTAGACTATAGAATATTATTGCATGGGGCTTAATGACCAGCTGTTACTCTCAGTGAGCAAGACCTCTAAGTGAATGTTAAGTTTATCTTAGGTGAAATGCCTTATACTATCACAAACTGGAAGTAAACTTTACCTTTCTTGTTTTCGAAGCTATTAAGTCTGTCAAAGTCATTGAAGGAAAAGGTTTTAGCAACTCCAATACGAATACAGTCTGTAAATATATATACATCAAACGTGCATAGTTAGTAACTACCCCAACAAAGACAGCATTTTGGTTGAGGCATAAATGTTCTCTTAATAAATTAAAGTTTCTGCTCAGAATACTCTTGTAGTCTTACCTTCAAGTTCTTTAAGCAAAAAGTCTACAAAGACTTTTTGTTGTTCTTGTAACGTGATATCTAAATAGTCTAAAAACAAACAAGAAATTATATTTAGATATTTTTTGTTTCTTTGTGAAAATGAATGAAATGTTATGACTAGAAGAGATGAGAAAAAAAGGGTTCCACTTACTCTTGTAGAGATCATCACTTAAAAAATTTTGCCCTGGAAGTAAAGGAAAACCTTGACAGTTTACTGAACTTCACGTATATAGGCCTAATTATTTCCCAATATTTCGAGTATAAAACTGATATACGTTGATGAAAACCATAACCCTACAGTACTTGATACAAATGACCTCGACTTTGGTATATTTATTGATATTTCTGTTTTACATATACGTGGCGTGGCCTTGGCGTGACGTGGTGTGGCGCGTGGTGTGCAAAAGAAAGGTAAACCAACGAGGGAGTAACGCCAGCTCCCTGAATCAATAAACCGCCTTTTTTGTTAAACGACTTTATTTGGAATGCGCTCCACCGCGATACCAACATCAGGGAGGTGTTATTAGACACCTCCCTGCTTGCATGTCATATAAAAGGTAAAATGGCCTATCTGCTCGGGATATCCCCTTCCCAACCTCTCCGGCCAAATAATGATAATTTGAATCATTCTACACACTAATCATAGATGGGGTACAGACCCATCAAATAAGTAGTGTCATTTCATCTTTTGAGTTAAATATTGAAACTCGCTTTCAAAAATATTCACATTTATAGTGTAGATTCATGCGTTTTTATGACATGCAAGACTTAAGATGAAAGTTATAAAATAAGGATATATGGGTTATCTAAGGTATCAATTTTGTCTAAACTGATAGAGAGTGAAAACGGGGAACAGTGCCGATGCTGAAAGTGAATTCGATGATGGGTTCTACACTTATATTTCACATAGACAGGAACTCCTTGGAGTGTTTTGCAACAAACAGGCTGCACAGACTTGCTTGCTGTCATTTAAAGAAATCAGTGACATGACATCTGACACTGAATGTAATTTCAACATTACCTGATGTGAAGCAAATTAAGTCAGAGATGTCTTCAACCGGGAATTCCCGAGAAAACGGTTTCCGTTTTAGAACTACAAGGACAAAAGGAAACACAAAGTGGTTTAAAAAACTGACTCGAATGATTTGCTCCTTCAAGACAAAGTTCAAAAGGTAAAAAGTTGGGGACACTTCAGTAACATGCAAGTTAATTTGCCTTCATAGCACGGTTTCTTCAAAATTATTTGGCGTGACACCTAAGCACCACGGACGTGTGCCTTTGAGGAGGCAACAAAAATCATCAAATGTAAATAACCGATCTTTTTGGAACACTTCCGACGCAGACTAGAAAACTTACACTTGCTTCAATGCTGTCAAATAAATTGCGTATTAAACACCCAGGGCTTGACATCGGTGAGTAATCTTTGTTTAACTTAAGACTTTATTAATAGGTGTAGTAATTGTATGCTGCAATATAGGGATGTTTACATTCATTGCATTTCTGATGTAATTACAGCTAGTCCTATATAATAGGCCTATTAAGTTATAGAATTTAGCGTTTAGCAACAAAATTAGATAGAAAGTCGTTAACCTAATGTTATGACACGGTTTATAGTTTTAGAAATAATTTTGTCTGAATATAATTGGTTATGTTCTTTTAACTAAATTGGTAATTTTGCTGTGTTATATTATGTCTTTTCTTAAGAAAACAGAAGAAGACTCATGTACTCCTTGTTACTGTGCTAAGCAAGTTAGCATCGTTATGTTGGGAAAGTCAAAGAACGACTATACCCGTCTTTATCGAAATATTTAAATCATGTTTTATTAAACATTTTACAGTTCATTATTTCATAATCCCTTGGCATTGTGTTATAAAAGACATCTATATTGTAGTAAGGCTTATTAAATTTGCCTTTGAGATAATAACATTAGGCCCACCTTTCAACGGAGGACGTCGTCCAAAAGATCCTTGCGGGAGAATGTAATGAGCTACGGGTAAAAATAATGAAGATTACTGTTAAAAGTTTCCCATTGACAGATAGTGTGACACATTGCGCCTATAGAAACTGGGAAATAATTTTATTGCGCCATTGTGATTAGGCTACGAAATAATTTCACGTTGCAAAGCGTATGCATTAGCCTGTATAGTGCATATGACTGGAGCAAAAGAACAGGAACAGCTGCAGTTTTTAATGGAAAATTCAGCCTTTTTGTAAGAAAGAAAAATAGGTTTGAAACGGATGGACAAGAGGATTAAGCCGAACAACGCCTTTTTATAGGTAAATATTTTTTATGACCCAAAGTTCCAGTGACATACATACCATAGATAAGTGTCCATAACTTTCTAATGTATGTACGCTTGATCACGCAACCTATTTATCTGTTGTGATTCCCTGTACTAGTTGAAAATATTAATTTACATCCTTAGTTGAAAATATTAATTTACATGCTACGAACACCAAATTCGATAAGACAAAATTTCAGTTTATTTTAACGAAAGAAATGGGACAAAATAGCCTAACATACCTCGTCTAAAACCAAGAAAAGTTTTACAATTCCTGGTAAGGCTTGATAACGTGTAACAAATAGCAAGCGAGGAGAGAAGAACATTGTAATTGAGTAGCACTTGAATCTTCAACGAAGAAAAGTTGTATGAAATCGTTGTTGATATCAACATCAACTTATGTTATTTTACGCCTCTGTGACGTCATGATCAGACGTGAGTTTTCATTTGTTAGTACACGCGCTTAAAAAGAGGAGACTTTGTTTTTCCACACGCGCTCATGCAAACAGTGCAATGCACTACGCGTCTTTCTATTTTGCCTTCCAGGCGTCCATTGCACAACAATTGTTACTAAGGCGCTGTCATGCGCGGGTGTCGTTAACACACGTACTGCGCATTAACAGTTCCATCCTATGTGCCAAATTGAAACCACGGACGTATACACATAGACAGAGTATGCAACTTGTACGTCCTATCCGTAGATGGTCGCCACCGACTCTGACAAAAAAGGCGCACCAAGATGGCTGCCGTGAACCTATAAAACGTCTGATTTGACGACGACTCTGGAATATTTGTAGCAAAAGTTATGCTAGAATGGAAGAAAATATCATATCCCTGCAATAGGCTACGTGAAGTGATTTTGACCTTACCTTGCCATATTTCAAGAATATTTTAACTTCCTTACAAAATCTGGGAATTAACTTCAGCAAGTCCAAATTTTTGCACAAAACATAGTATACGGACATCTTGGTGGGCTTTTTCTCACCCGCACGGTAGCGACAATCGACCTTGTAAGTATGCTCAGTCCATGTATACACGAATCCGGGCAGCAAGACTTGATGGTCTGATTTCAGTCGGCCATAGCTGGGGTCCGTCACCTTTAAATCTTTCGATTCACTTGTTTACCTCCATCATGGGTGTTTGTACACTAATTTGTATGTTAAATTCTCCAATTTCAATAAATATGAGGGTTTTAAATTCATGTAAACAATATATAAAGACGATTTCATGTTGATGGACCCCACTAATGGCGGCCTATAGTCACTAAAAATAAACGCTTATCGGATTCGTCTATAAACGCACTGACGTCACGTGCATAACCTCTATAACTGTCTACCACCAACGGATTCAGACAGCTGATTGGTCGGGCAATCGGAAAGGCGTGTTAAGCATAAGTATCCTAAGCTTTAGTTGGAAGGAGCGTCCCACAATTGGACGACGCACAAGGGTCACGTGCCGCTGGAATGTATTTGTGTGGTTGCAGTTTTAGTATTGTGCACCCTTCTTGCTGCGACTGTGCGTTTCAGAACGCAATCGTATGGGGCGCTGTTTTTAAAGTGGGCATGATACCGCCAAAGTAAGTTCCTTGGCAAATATTCTTTTAGTACACCTTGACATAAAGTGAATGTTTTCCCTTCTACATTTAGTCCATTAATACCGAAATACGACGTTGTGAATTCCCAATTACAGGCCAGACTCAGGCTATTTGAAATCCGAAAGCGAAAAAACGTATGTGAGCGCGTCTCAAGATGGTGACGTCATTGGAGGCACGGTCACTGGGCACGGTTAGCAACACTGTGTCAGGGAGCTCACAATCGTCGAATCATGCACATGGTTACGCGTGTTAGCGAGTACACCATTGCAAACACCGGTGCTACGATAGCAGTGAGCGTGGCCACTGACCACATTGTGAATTGTGGATTGCGCGGTGACTGCTTAGTATTCGCAGTGTAATAGCACCTTCACCAAACAACTCATACAGTAAAGACGCGCTCGTAGTGGGGAGACGTTTGTTGTGGATTGTCCATGTTCATAGCTGTTCTGTATAGCGCCCGAACCGCGTCTTTCTTGCTCAAAAACAGAACTGTTTTTACACGCATACACGCCTAGAAACACGCATATACACGCACACATTTTGGCCAATGATTTGCTCCGAATCCTGACATGGTCCGTGCCTTTCGCTCTGTATGTTGGATGAGTATTGTGATGCAATTGTTTTCATGAAGTTGCTAAGATAAGATAATTTTACCGAGCGTTTCATTAGTTCCACATCTAAATGTGGGTCTCTGGGCGGGGTTTGTGCCGCAAATTGCGTCATAAAAGTCGGGTCAGGCGACATTTTGCGGCATTTTTCGAAATTGTATTTTGAATATTTTCCTTTAAATATCATTTATGCCGAATTGCAGAGCTTTTAATGGGATATGAGATGATATTTAGAAAATACTGTATTGAATCTTGCAATAGACAAAAGTTTTTGTGGCCGTGTCATGCCCACTTTAAGCGTGTGGTGCACGGACCTATATACATGGACACAGTATGTAACGTGTACGTTCTATCCGTAGATTGTCGCCACCGACTGGGACAAAAAGGCGCACCAAGATGGCCGCCGTGAACCTATTAATCTTCTGATTTGACGAGACTCTGTTATATTTTAAACAAAAGTGTATCTCGAATGCGAAAAATATCATATTCCTGCAATACGTGAAGTGATTTTGACCTTACCTTGCCATATTTCAAAAATATTTCAACTTTCTTGCAAAATCTGGGAATTGACTTAAGCAAGGCCAAACTTTTACTCAAAAATCATAGCAGACAGTCCTCTTGGTGCGCTTTTTCTCATACGTACGGTAGCGACAATCTGTACTGTGCAGTATGCTCTGTCCATGTAGAGGAAGTCCGTGGTGTGGTGAAATGTTGCTGCAAATAAACGCGGGTCAAGCAGAATATTGCGAAGTTTCGAATGTAGAATGCTAAAGTTTAGGATTTCGATGCATGTAAGTCTACACACGCCACCCGGTGGCAGTGTGTTATGTTCTGCTTGACCGGCATTCATATGCAGCGAAGATAGTTTCTACTCGAAATACAGTAGCATTTCAAATGACGTATCACAGCCATGTTTGAGGGCAACGCCTATACACTAATCCGATTAGGGCTCGTTTTTAGTGGATGTAGGCAGCCATTAGTGGGGTCCATCAGCCTTTAATCGTCTTCATTTATTGTCTACGTGAATTTCAAATCCTAATATTCTGTGAAGTTGAGAAAATCGAGATACACTTTAGTTTACAGTCATCCATGGAACAGATTAGGAAGGAAATTGAAAGACTAAAGGTGATAGACCCTACTAATGGCCGACTAAAATCAGACCATCACAATCTGTCCGGATTCGTCTATATGCACGTAAAGACTTGACCTCAAACATGGCGGCTGATAACGCCTAATTGTTACGTCACTGAGAACTATCTATAAACCGAACATCACCATACGCTTATAAAATTCGTTCGATACGATTGTCTTCGATTAAGCCCAGGTGACACTACAGCGATGTCGGTTCGGATTTCGCTCCGATTTTTGTCAGTTTCACTGAAATCTCCTCCATCTTTGGTCGAAAAAAAATTGCCAACCTGCGTAAATATATGATTCGTATCGCCGGGCTACAAAAGCCTATAAGTTATACCAATTTTTCCCATGACGTCACAGTCGCTGACAAATAGTTTTCATTTCCTCTGTCCTTCCATACAGATCATACATTTACAAAGGATGACAATTTTTATTCTGTCCGACAGTGGATCGAAGAGACTTTAGCTTAAACTCACAAATATCGGAGAGTAATCCGATACGCCGTAGTGTGACCTGGGGTACATAACAATACTTCCCCGCAGAAAGTGATCTGACATATGCGTTCGTTTTGACTCGCGCGTGTCCGTTGGCGTGCTCCTTCCATCTAAAGCTTAGGATATCTATGGTTCGTTCTTCTCTTCTTTTTGTTACTGTAGCAACGTTGAAGAGAAGGCAACTGACTGCAGTGTAGCTATATGAATCAGAATGTCAAATGTGTCTGAATTTGGATGAAAAATTAAGTCTTAGGAGAGGTACACTTAGTATTTAGCATGAGTTATAAACATCCATTAAAAGAGACAGTCACTTCTTTCGTAGGCTATCGTATCTTTAGACATTACCCGGATATCCCGACACGGGGTTATGGTATGCAGCTGAATTCAATTTCTTGGCGAACATTTCTTGAAAATCTACAAATACATTGGCAAAGAATCGAAAGTTGGGGAATGCCACCTTCCTGTGGATCACAACAACTATCTTCAGACTACCTAGCAGCCTGTATGTATATTACTTATTCAAATGCAATTTAAATTGTTCAAGTGCACCTCAAGTTTAGAATTTCAAAAATGTATATTACAGTGCATGAAAAATAAATTAAAATATTCCAGTCTTTTGATAGACATATCTAAGCTGAGATGATAAAATTTTCAATTTTATTCTCTCAATTTTACATTGTGCAATAAGGGATGAGGAAAATTTAAATGACTCCCAGCTGACCTGCTTTTACAATGTGTTTACTAGTGGGGGGGGGGGGGCGTCTTGGGATGAAACATTGCGTCGTGTGACATTTTTCTAGTACGTAATTCAGGTAATACAATGTCATGCACTCACCCATGCAGTTTGACTAAACGATATGTCTTGTCTGTTACCTGTAGTAGTCTATACGTTGTTAAAAGATGTGTGCATTTTAATTATGGAGCGTGAAGTAATGAAGTAACTTCACTCTGTCGAATACGAGTGCTAAAACACATCTGTATAAGTGATTGATCATTTTATGAGTACACGATCATTGGATGATAGACTGTTGAAATGGGTAAAGTGGTCATTTAGACGTCAATGTTCCTCTTGCTAATCAATTCTATGATTTCAGCTTTCATTAGTACATCTTCTCGTTTTCTTTCTTGTTCACCCGTCCCGACATCGGGAATGGACCGTGCTATCGTTTGAAAAGCGATGTCATTAAGCTATAATTAAAGAAGTGACCAGTTCCCGCCCATTTACCCCACGTTAATAGTAATAACAGTTTTGTAAAGTAAAAGATTAGAATCAGACATTCATTGAGAAACCAACGCTACCGGTTTATGTGCCTGGCCCGGGGTAAGCCAAGTCTACCGTGCAAGCTGAAGGACAATGACGTCATTCTCATCGACCCTCATCATTGACGAGCAGAAAGGGGAGGAGATTGGACCAGATTCTAGGTTATGATTGGACCACAACTTGTAATTCATGCATATGCATAATCAACTTCTCGCAATGCATTATGGGAGTTGGACATTGACACATATATAGCATGCAATTTCCGAACCAATTGAGGTAATAACGGTAATAACTAACATTTTCCACCTAAGAATTTTTACAATTGGATTTAGGAAATTTTGGCAAAAATAATTTTTCCAGTTTGTTTACTGTTGTTTCTTTAAGGGATAATCAATTTTATTTTCGCCATTACTTTTTTCTTTAAATTAAGAAATGTTATGGAGTTTATGGGGTGTGAGCTCTCATAAGAAAACATTGACCAATCGCTCGACTTGTTGACAATGTTTTGAATGTTACGTGTTTGGAACTATTAATTTCCTTCTGTTTGGCTGTGCTTGAGTAAAAAACTGAGTATAATCTATTATTACGCCATGGGTGATGACCTATATCAAATATTGGTGGCGGGACATTTTCATGGACAATAAGTGGATAACCAGGAACACTGATTTGAAGTAGGGCACCCGCGAAGGGTTATTTGGAGCGGGTAGTGCCACCATGCATGTGGAAAACACTGTTTGCCAGAATCACGTTATATCACATAGACGGCCTGGCCATGCCGACTGAATGTCGCAAAATAAAGTTTAAGTTGCTTTTATGACATTTCGGCAATTCTTTGGCTCAGTTATTACTTTTCAGAGTACAAAAGTTGCAAAGCTTCCGGGGGCTTTTCCCCCCAGGCCCTCACATTAACGATAACCTGTAGGAGAGTTTACTTTCGCCCTTTTTGCAAGCTATCTTTTTCTAAATTATCTCTCTTCATCTCAAATCAGGGCCTCTTTAACACATTGAGCAAGGGGCACAAACCCAGCCCCCTTATTGGCCCCAATGACACTAATTTGCCCCCGTAATCATGTCCCTTTTAGGATTATTAATAATACCTATACAAAGGTACTTTTTTGCTTCCATTAAGTCCACTAAAAAGTCTAAAATGTCAGAGCTTTCGGGGGCCCGTTGCGTGCCCCTGGACCCCACGCATACTACCTTGGGATTTTAAATAGAATTCCCTATTGATAAAATGCCCCCAAGCACTTTAGATCTCTTAAAAATGCACTCTCTCAAATTAAAAATTACATTTTCAATTTTGATTAGCTTCAACATTTTGGCTTTTCCCCCTTAAATTACTGTAGAGTATGTTACTCCTTAATCAAATGACATAGTATTTTACGATTCCATTCTCGTCCCTTACCTCACCCCACTCCTGAATTAAATTCATAGTTTACAATCCTTCATTTGAAGATGATTTCTACCATTTTGGGGCCCCTCAAATCATAAAAATCGCTGAGCTGCCGGAGATTCGCCCCACCTCCGCCGAGGCTTTGCCCCTGACCCCACAAGAGGTCCTTAAGCGGGCCCCTGGATCTCACGCCGATGAGGTTTTGCGGCGTCATTATTATGTCGACTGCGAAAACTTGTGCCCCCCCCCCCCTAATAAAATCATCTTCCGTCGCCTATGTATCACAAGCCTGCCACGGATAGCCTAGTGGTGTCGATGAGAATTTCTACCAACATTTGCAATTCAGCATGAAGCGTTTTGCAGGATATTGAATGACAGAGTTATTCTTCAATGCAAATGATTATTGCAGTGTTTTTACTTTGAACAATTTTTCATGATTAGGAGATGAGGTAAATTTTGAAATATGTGACCGACGGTGGTATGGGTACGAGTTCAAAATCAGGTACCCTAGTCACCACATAAAAAATGTTAATAAAGTACTCAATGAGGCATATCACATTGTTCACAAAATTATCATGCGGAGCATGCAAGTTCATATATGTAACCAGCGAACTCTATATGAGTGTTAAAATATATCAGCTTCTCACTCCATGAAATGTGAAACTTCTCTACAAGGAGTGAATTCCCACTCTTAAGGTGTGGACTTTACGACTTTCACTCTTCTTGTGAGTAAAATTTCACTCTTTTTATTTTTAGAGAGTGGAGCATATGTTCAACGGTTTAAACTGAGGAAAGAGGCTGGTAAAGCTGGCAAAATTTTTTGCAATTTAAGAACAAATTGCTCCTAAACTAATTTCAAAATAAATTGACTAGCCGGGTTATAACTAAAGAGGAAATCTGCTTCTCATATTTCTTCTTCATGCAGCATGCCTCAAATATTGGGGGAGGGAAACATTTGATATGATTTCCCGCTAACAAATATTCGTGAGACATATGTCCCATAACGATCGCCGTCCATGACCACAGCGGCATCAATATATACCCGCCAGCTGTTGGTTCTTACTTTAATAAGTTCCGTATCAGTACCCTTACTTACAGTGCTGTATCGAGACCCGACCATGGCATCCCTGCCCCACTGTTAATTAGTAACTGACCTGTTACACTTGTACTATAGGCCTAGTACTATTGGTAACTAAACTGACTATGCATTTTCCAAAGCTGCAACTTTCAAATTAGACCCGTAGAGGGCAAGGGGAGAAAGAGCAACTAGACTCCTAGAGAAAGACCTCTAAAACTTTTTTCATTTGGAAGTTTTCTTTGAATAAGTATATTTTTTTCAAATTGTTGCCACGGTCACAGTGTGTGCTTATTGAATAAGGATCAACTCTCATCCGCCGGCTCTATTCAGAAGGATAAAAAGCTGATATTTTACTTCAAATGGAGAGAGAAAGTTTCAGTACTTCGCTGCTTCCCATAGATGACGAGTATGGCTTTGATTTCATATTTAACCATTCACCAAGCCTGTGATAGGTATTTTGAAACTTATGACATTCTTGTGCAATCATTTATTCTTAGTGTGTACCAGGCAGTTATTACGTCACCATTGAACTATGTTTCATATGCTAGGACTAAAGGCTGTTTAAATACAGTACGTAGAAATTAGATTAGTGCTATAAATACTGATCGCAACAGCAAGCCAATCAGCTAAATACAATACATTTTGAGTCTGTTATAGTACATGGCGATTAACTTCTTGAAGCAAACGGATATATGCTCATTGATAAAATACTCACACCAGGGATTACTGTAATCGCCATTGACTCAACTGCGAATCCCGAACCAAAAAATTTATCTTGCCAGTCAGCGCATTCCCCTTCTCTGCCCTGAAAATAACACAGTAAATAGCTTCACTGAATGGGATGCCATTCCTCAATGCTTGAACTTGTGATAACTCATCTCTTACTATGATATTAACGAGGATAAGTTTCTCATAGTTACGGATGAATTCCCTACGAACCAGGAAGATTGTGACGTTTGTTAAGTGTTGTCCTTCAGTGGACGTATACTTACCTGGCGCAAGCGTGTCCGTGATCACGGAGGCCAGCCCGTGGTCGCGGTGGTATCCTTACGATCGTACCTGTGTTTGTTGTTAGTTCCAGAATTTGTTTGGAACTTTGTTCCGACCGTGTCCGTTTCCAAGCACGCCAAAGGCTCCTGATAAAATTCTTGCGCCTTTGGGGGTAATTTAGGTAGGAATTCATCAGGTTCCTTACCCGTCCCTTCCCCCATTGATTGGCAAACCTATCTGAATAAATTTCAACATGTTTAATATATAGCATGATTTACATGCCCTTTTCCCTTTCAAAAGCAAAAGACTCTTTGAAACTCCAGAGGACAGTGGTTAATCATAACTTGGGCCAGGCCCCTCTAGGAGATTCTTTGATATGACCTATAAGGTGCACCTGTGACAACCGATAATGTAAAAAGAGAAAAATGTAGAAAATCGTTTGTACCTAAGATGTAAAAAATATCGTTAATGTGAAAAGTGTTCCAACGACAATTGCAATACGATTCAACGTACATATATTAAAGCGTGTAGTTTATGAGTAGTAGTTGCTAGTCAAATCGTCTCCTAGCCAGCATAGTCGCCCCATTAAAGGCGCCCCCTTGGCCAACAAAGTTTTCCCCCTGACAGAATCCATCCCTACAGAAGTTTGCCTCATGACAAATTCGACTCCTAACAAAGTCGCTCCCCCCCCCCCCCCCCCCACTTACAAAATCGCACTTCAGTTCCGAAAGTTGTCCCGTGTGATTCAAGATACTCTCGTGTTATTCTTTTCATAGAATTGTGGATGAGAGTTAAGTGAAATACTGCTATCTCAATGCCTTGAACCAATCGTTCAAGGCCTTAGAACGATTCGTGTATGTTTTATATGCTTATCAATTGCCAGCAAACCAAATAGCAAAATAACAATTGTTGACTTCTTTTATGCAATTTGGACTTCGGGTAGAGCTAGTCAAGTACCCCTATTCGAATAACCATATATTTAACCGTAACCATGACATAATTTTGAAACGATTTCCTTTTTCAAAAAGAAAGTCAGAAATTTTCTTCCGAGCTTTAAAGGATAGAAATTTCGGCGACGGCGATGGAGGAATAACAAAGAATGCCCGGCCAGATTGCTTTAAATTTTTGGAGGTCAACTCAGCTTACTGACCTGCGATCCGAGCCGTGCAATTTAAATTTTAATATTAGGAAAATCATGGACTCAGTATTCACTTCGTGGGTCATCTAAGCACGGTATAAACATGAACGGGTAGATGTGTTATGTGTGGACAGAATAGAGTGGAGTAAATGAATGTGGAACAAGGGTAAGATAGGATAGGTGACAATTAGGGAAGGATTAGAGGTTTTTATCGGACATGTATTTAAGGTCAAAGGTTGAGAGTTTTCGTTTTGATTTCACCTTTTCTCAGGTGCTTTCTCATCTTGTATTGTATTTATTTCTTTTCTCTCTTTCTCTCTTTCTTGTGAGCGTGACTTCTTAACAAGCCCCCTGTATTTATCAAGTGCTTACCCTCACAATATCTTGTTATTATTTATATGTTCTCTTTGTGCATACTGTATCAATTACTATCAAAAATTGTGAAAACCCCAATAGATAAAATGCAATCCATTTTCACGGATTAGTTTCGTGGTTTGCAAAGCTCGAACATTTACTGTGAAATACTATAATTTGAAAATGCAAACATGGTTTAGCTTCGTGTGGTCCGCAAAGCTCGAACTTCGAGTAGTTTACATATAGGCCTATGTCATGAGTTGAAACCTTGGCAAATCCGACTTTTCTGGATGGGGCAGGAGAGATCCTACCCCCCCCCCCGCCCACTACGGGTTCCTACGAAATGATCATTTCAAAACACCGTGTTGAAAAGGGACGAATTAAGGAAAGAGCAAGAAAGTGAGAAACGAGGAGAAAGGGAAAGGAAAATGAAAGAAAGGAAAGGAGATTTAGTTTAATATCAGAGATAGTTTGCCCCATTTATTGGAACCCTTGAACGTTACATGTCAAATGCATTTCATTCCAATGGGAGTCTGTCTCATGAAAGCAACAAACAAGTTTGTTACAGTTCCTTTTAGTGAACAGCACTGATAACGTACACCAGCGAATTAGTAGTAGGAAAACGGAAATCCTTCCATACCAACTTTTCCCTATGACCTACCCTCATCGATATCCTCCTATTCCTATGGCCTATCTCTAATTAGCTGTCTTAATACCTGGATAACCCCGTTCTCTGAATAATATGTCGTGCCTCTGCGAAGAGGGGGAAGGAAGGTGTGTTTCACAGAAAAAATATAGTCCTTTCCGACTCCCCTTCAGACAGGACCGGCCCCAGATATGCTGTTGGGGTGCTAAAATTTGTGGTAAAACTATCAAAATTGTCAGGCTGCTAAAAACACCTTCCACATGAATGGCAATGGCATTTCCAAGTACGGTTGCATTGTTTTCCTGCAGATGGAATTGGACTGAGTTTTTCCTCTGTAGACGCCACATGCACTCAACCCACTATGTATGAGGTCGCTTAAATACGTTTTTAAGTGAGTCGATCTGTCGAAATTTCATTTTGCCACATTCCCGCATCTCCACCCCTTGTGGGACGCTTTTTGGTTCCTCTAAACTATTGATATTATACTGCGCCCATTTGCAAAAGTACATGACCACAATTGTATAGCAATAAAGATTGTCTTGTGTCATGGTTCCACCTCAACCTTGCTCTTCTTAAATCGTTTAATAAGATGCATGTGCGTGATTTTTGCGTAGCTTTCAGTCAAGTGTTTTCTCATGAGATTTCATGACTCTTTAATTCAGCTGATGCACACTGCTTAACAAGATATTTCTTGATTACCTGTTGTCATTATATTCTTTGTTAGGGTAAGGGATTAGGCTAGGGATTAGCGCTATCATTAGCCAGTATGGAAATCTCTTGTTAGACAGTGCTAATCGGTCCCTTCGTATGTTGCAGTCTTATAGATTAACTTCATTCCAAACAACTTTTTGTTCTCCACGTGAATACTAGCGGCTAACATTAACGAACGTTTTACATAATCTGATTATCGGTTAATTTTTACATTTTTAATATCACCAATGTAGCAATACGCGATGTTTTTCTTCAATCATACAGCTCATTGCCTTTCACCACAACAATCTTTTGTGTAATAAGGTTAATTTCTTTCAACTGTTCATACAATTCAACTACTAAGCAACTGCTCGCTTGCAAGAGCGATTCCCGGAGTCTTGGTCAGGGTGTTTTAGTCGATTTTGTCAGGTCCAGCCTAACTCAGACAGTGCGTTCACTGTTAAAAGACGCCTGTCAAATTACAGTTGAAACAAATATATACATAAGAATTCCGGCTGCATTTGCAGCCGGAATTCACATGTTTTTCAAAGGGACAACCTCTGTCCCCAGACTGGTAAGCAGAATTAATCATTCATGGAATATTTACATCAATAAAAAAGAAAAAAGTTCAAAATGATCAGAGAGTTGCCTAATTAAGTTCATTGGTTATCAATATTTGGTGAAATATGGTCTTATCATCGTTTTATTAAATAGAAAGCTCAAAATTTGTTTTGAAGGGAATATTTACATCAATAAAAAAAAGAAAAAAGTGCACAATGATCAGAGAGTTGCCTATTTAAGTTCAGGGGTTATCAATATTTGGTGTGATAAAACTACAAAGTCGAGGTGTGTATGGAGTAAGTATTTTTAAGTAAATATGACACATCACATAAGCCTAACTTGAAATATGGTCTTATCATCGTTTTATGAAATACAAAGATTAAAATTTGTAAGGCAGGGGCACCGGGTTCCACCCGCTGCCTTGTATGTGGTAGGTTGTTCCGAAAATTTGTGTGTGTTTATGTGTGTGGATTTTTTTTTTTTTTTGTATTTTATACATTTACTTTATTTTTATTTTTTGAGGGGCCAATGCATGAGACTGGTTTAGCGTTTTCTTTAGTGCTCTAACTCCCATATTTTCAAATACATTGGGGGCAAAACCATTCATAGTCTTGAATTCGGGTAGTCACGTTAAAAACTTCATCTATTTAGTGGACCTTGCAATTGAATTCAACGAAGAATGTTAATACAGTCAAAAACATTTTAGTATGTTTTCTATTCAGTTGCACAGCCCCCCCCCCGAAAAGAGACAAGACTATATTACATTACATTACAATGATGATATTCAGAAACCTCAACAAAAGTACAGATCACCCCTTCTTGATTTTCCTCATGAGAACGTCAGATTCCTCCATAAAACTGTCATAAAATTACAATTTTTCTCCAATATTAGCTTAAGATTGTTAAAAAATAGCAAAATTTTCCAATTTCGATCGATACTCCGTACAATAAATAACCAAAGCCAACTCTCTTAATCACCCGGCATACTGCCTAATTTTGCTCCTGAAAGGCATATCACTTAATAAAAGAAACCAATTTTTTCATTTTAACCTTACCAAAAACAAACTTTCTTTCATTAAAATCCAAAATTTCTTCATCATGATAAGCTTTTAATGTTGAAAGATCCTTTCAAAAATGGGAATAACTTTCCGGACAAGTCTCTTCCAAAGCCTTAGTCAGTAAGTAGGTCTTGTACCATTCAATGCGTAACCCCAAAAGAATTTCAGCTGTCGCCCATATAACGTTTTTGATTCTTCCCTTATGAAGGACAGATTCTTCGATAAACACCCAAAATTTGTTATAGTACCAATAACAGTCAAATTTCTTCCATAAGTTTTAATTTTTACTTCATTAAACTCCAGATTTTTAAGTATTTGTTCAAAAGAAAGCCCAAAATTTTAACATTTGTTCTGCAAAGTCACGTTCAACTGGGACATAACATCGCCTTTGTCGGGGCCTTGAAATTCTGGCCCCCCTGTCGGGGAGCTTGGCCCCCTGTCGGGATAATCCTGGCGCCATCCCTGGTTACAATACATGAAACACCGGACGAAGTCCCTCAACAGTTAGAATTATGCGTACTGACGGAGTCTCCAAGGGGAAGGGACGGTAAAACGAGATAATCGCTTTAATTCATTTACATAGAAGCCAGTCTACGATCGCTGATGAGCCAAGTTTTTCAACTTCGCAAGTATTTCTTGCGCTTAGCTAAAGTAACCTGCAGCTGGATATTGGACGAGGATGAATTGCAGTGGTTTAGAGATACCAGGCTCGATATCACAGCGGAATGTAATCTGCAATGTAGATTGAAAACATACAGTCGACGTCTATTTGAAAAACAGGTTTTATAGACAAAACCTTCCAAGTAAATAAAACTGACACAAAAGATGCACATTTACACAAAAATGTATTTACAAAGGGACAAACGAAACTGATTCTACAGCGCCCTCTTTCTTCTAAACATGATGCAGACAAATACTGGACGTAAAAGTCGGGAGGGCAAGTATATTGATGGGAAATTCCACAAACAAAAACTTCATTCGTTAAGGGACAAAGACTGAATAACTAAGAAACATACACAGACAAACACCCGATGACGTAATGCGATCCCAGTTGTGACAGTAACGTTAAAGCTGGAGGTAGCGATGAACCGCATCTGTAGAGATTAGAGAATAAGAATCACTTTTCAACAAATGGGACCCACCCTTAGTTCCAATTTGCCAGCTTTTAATTTTGTTTGCAGTTTTGACATCGGATTATATAACAACTGGTCATAACACAATTTCTCGTAATATGAATCCAATTTTAAATCAAACGATGATTTTGAATTATTTTTTTTTATCAAGTTGCCCATAACATTGTGGCATTAATGATTAAAAGCTAGTATGTCATGTTGTGTGAAAAGTCACAGAGAACGTAAAGCCAGGGAGTTGCCAACTCCCTGGTGAAACTGAGCTGGGAAGTCCTTACCTCTCATGATGATGTCAACACAGTCCGCTAGTGGGAACACGTTTTTGAAGAAGAAAAAGGAATCTGTTGAAAAAAGAGTGAACTATGTTTCTATAATTCGAATGAATGCACGAAGTTATGAATTAGATGAACCAGGTCCTTTTAGTGTACCGCTTTCGTACACACATCATGTAAAATACGTCTTCCAAAACAGAGAAGAAAACACAGGAAATTATTAGTAATTAATTACAAAATCAAGCTTTGACGGTAACATGTTGATCTTAAATCTTTAGAATGAGTATTAACATAATTTTGAGCTTAAAACCAGGCTGTGCATTCCTTACATATTCCTAGAAAATAGTCTTCCCAATAATCCGATTTTAAACTACGATTTATGGTTTGGTAACATCTGACGTTCGACCCAACTACCACACTACTACCACAGCATTGTACCCTATTTTTACTAGCTAACCTTTTGGTCTGAGTATGGCCTCCGATGAATTCCATGAAGATGACCCATCTGAGGAATAAGTATAGAGGTTTGTTACTAAGAATCCAGATCGTTGCTGATAGATCAGGCCCGAAGTGTGGTGAAAATGGGAAATGAAGTAGGACCGTCGTTTGTTGTTGATTGGAGCTGGTAACTCACAGATCATTTCTTTTACGAATGTTAGCTTGTTAGTTATGTGCATTTTTTGTAAAACATTTAAGAGTAAATTGAAGAATTTCATGTTTTGAAACTGAATGGGTTCAGTGGTCTGGGAAGCGAGTCGAATGCCGGAGGGCCCTTTTTGAGATATTTTGTGTTTACCAATGACCAGGAGTAGCAACATAACTTTCCCTACCGGGGGAGGGATTACCCGAAGTGACGACAAAGTTTAGGTTTTGCAAATTTGAAGAAATGGAGAATTTGGATCTTCATGGATTGAGAATCTTAAAAGTTTGGGTCGTTTCAAGGAAATTGGGTTCTTTATTGAAAAACCTTCTGCCTATCACCAAAATGAAGCATATTTTCTGGAATAAGGATGTTTCTTTGGTTACATGAATTATCCTACGATTTGAGAATACTCGGGGAAATGAAATAAACACTAAGAGGAGGGAAGCGGAGGTATGCACAGCATGTAAGCACAAAAAACAACGACGTGTATAAATGTTTTCAAGGTAATTATAAGTTATCCATGAATTTTCAGGAATTTTTACTAAATTTAGTCTTTCATTTAAATGAAATTTCGTAACAATAAGTTCTGTATATAATAGGTCTCCCAAAGCAATATCTTCTGTCTTACATTTGATAACCATTTTATGACAAGAGATGAGATATATAACTTACCACGGTTGGGTATCCTGGAAAAGGTGCTATGTTGATACAAGTCTTCTGTAAAGAAATACAAATGACATCCACCAATCACATAGGCTAACACTGAATTCGTATGTCTTAAATATGAATGTCATGAAATGCCGTTCAACGTTTGAAGTATATTTAAAAAAAAAGGATAAAGTTGAAAATGATGCATTTTCTTATCTGATGGAAAAGATTCATACCTGCTTTCACTGCCAGATGTTGAGAGACCATCTAAATTAAAGAGACGGGAAATATCATTAGCGTGGATCCATGATCAGAAGTGTGGGGTGGGAACTTTTCAAGTGTCCATCTTTTGCGAGCGAGTGAAGCAACTGAACCCAAGCCCGCTTGCGCGATAGAAGTGTGGGCGGGTGTATGGGCATGACGTTAAACTGCATCCAGGTTGTGGCTTCTGTCCTATTCAGCCAGTCTAGAGCAGGACCACTCAGTGTTTGCCCTTTGGAGGGCGTACTTGTCCATTTGGGACGTTAAGCTCCTTTAGGGAGCAGAACTCCTCCGGGAGTAATAGTTTGGTTTTCGCCCCTTGGCTCTTCGCCAGAGAGTCGTGGGGACTTTTAGAAAAAAGGGTGTAGGAGAGGGTTTCCCCTCCCACGTCTGTGAGAAACTTTTATTTTTTAATGTGAAATATGTATTATGGTACATACTTTTTACGGTTTTTTGTGTGCATACGCAGACAAATTATTCCCTATTTTATAACATATTTTGTAGAAATAACCACATAGAAATGAGCTACAGATTTACTGCTGGCAAACAAGTGATCATTCTGCAAGTATACAGAATCACATAAAATTCTTCAACAAGTGTTGCTTTGACATAGCTTTTTGCTACATGCCATATGTGCCTAATATAATAGTCCTAAAACTTGTCATCTTCGGTAGGTTACCAAGAATGCTAATAGTGCTCCGGGCCAACCCATGGTTTGGCGACGGGCGGGGAAAATTAGAGATTAAAATGTTCCCAAACCGCCGGTAATGGCACTACCCAGGCCTGTTTAGCTCATATAGGTAGTGGAGGAAACATTAGGGTATCATTGTTAAAGGCATACAAAAAATACCAAATCACAGCTTTGGTTTTCATCAATTTGAAAAAAGTGTGGGACTTTTTGGAGATTTTCCCCCTTTTCAAAAAGTGTTGGGATGTGTCCCCGCCTCCCATGATCCACACCCATAGAAAAAAAAAATCCACACCCATAAAAAAAATTGGAGAATGGAGTTTTCAAAAACACCAATCTGGGGGAACCTTGAAGGGGGGAGGAAGCAATTTGGATAAGTGTGGTAGTCTGACGGGTTTTATGACTGGCTCTTGAGAGTCATGTGACAATGTTTTTGTCAATAAATATCAAAATTATCGGAGCAACTTGTCCGTTAACCTTGCATGTGCAATGTTGAAATTGTGAAATGACTGGTGATAGGTAAGTTAAAGCAAAGTAATAAAAAATACTTGGGATCTGGCTGCTGTTTCAAAAATCACCCAACAACTTAAGGGGATTCAAATCAAATTTTAAGTACAATCGATAAAAGAACCATATACACAAAATATCGACTCACTTTTTGATCAGTTTCAGTTTCAATTTATTCTGTTAACCTCATTTGAGGTTTTAGAATCAAAAAGACAAAAGCAAAGAACATTTACATAATATGATAAAAGAAACAATCCAAGTTTACAAGATGGCAAGTGAAAAGAAGAGAAAAGAAAAGGGATAGAGAGAGAGATGAAAAGAAATACAACTACATCTATATAACTTATGAAGGGAGCGAGAAAACTGTGCCACCAGCCTAACAGAAAAAGAGAATAAATTAGCTGAAAAAATCAATGATGAGAGTTGGAAACTTAACAAGATTTTTTAGAACGGATTTGTTCCTACTCTGAAAAAGAAGTCTCAATTTAATTGAATTAGGATTAACAGTAAAGAAGCGTTTTAAGTAAGTTTTCCTTTCCCTGTGGAACATTTTACATTCAAATAAATAGTGAAATTCATCCCCCAATCTCTCAGAACCACAATAATGACAGAATCTTTAGTTGTAAATAATGTTAAGAAATCTTCCAGCGACAACAGGGAGTTTATGATTAGCACAACGAAACTAACACAAATGTATACGGTCTTTAATGGGTAAACATACGAGGTATTTTTCTAGTTCTAATTTAGTCTTAAAAATACGGTAGTTCCTACACTGAGAATTATTAAACACTTCTGAAAGCCAGTCCAGCTCATATATGTCAGAGAGTCTTCTGTTTAGGGAACTTTTAAGCCAATTAATGTCAATTAGAGTTTCATTATTAAGGTTCGAAGAATTCCAAACATAGGACATACCAGAATAATCAAGAATACTTTTAACCTTAGTGATCCAACCCGAGCTATAAATACCTTTCTCATGCAAGCTTCTTAATAGATTATATAAGGTAAAAGAAAGTTTGTGTTAACTACCATTAACAATTCTTGCCCAAAAAGTGATCATTCTAACTTCAATTGTCTCAATTAACCTATGTCTACCTAATTCCCCATAAACCATACAATTGGCAGAATAATTCGTTTACAAAATTTTAGGTGGAATAGTTCAATTTGCGAAATGTCTCCATAACCCCATACTTCACACCCATACAAGAGAATAGGAAGCACAATTTGATCAAATAATTGTAATTGTAGATCGAGGGGTAACTGTAACTTATAGGACTTTGCAAGGAGACTATATAGGGCACCTCTTGCCTGGTTAACTTGCTTCTTCATAGCTTTATTAATCTTATTGTTATAATTAAACACAGTACCTAAGCAGGTGTAGTCATCAACAATTTCAAGTACAACATTATCGAATTTAAATACAGGTCTTTTCCTTACTCTACCCTTGGAGAAAATTACAACTTTCGTTTTACTGGCATTCACCGTTAATTTTCATCTATCACAGTATAACTTAAGAGCATCCAATGCAAATTGTAGATCAAAAGAATTTTCGGCCAGAACGACAGTATCATCAGCATAGAGGAGACAAAACAGTCTAAAAAACACTTCAACATCGTTATCACTAAAGTGACAATTCACAGATTCTGAAAGCTTAGTTAATCCTAGATAATAATTACTGATGAATAGCTCGAAATCATTTAAATACAGGTCAAAAAGAACTGGAGACAGGTTTTCGCCTTGTCTGACTCCAACATTACAGAAAAAATAATCAGACTGTTCACCATTGATCCGGGCAAACGATTTTGCATTTTGATATAAATTACGAATGATAGTCAAATTTTTACCATAAATACCATTGGAAATTAGTTTGAGCCATAAGGAGGCTCGATTAACTAAATCAAATGCTTTTTTATAATCTATGAATGCACAAAAAGCCTTCTTTTGTTCATTTGAGGTCTATAATTGTATGCAGAACAAAAATGTGATAATTGTAGAATAATTACTTCTGAACCCAGCTTGCTTTTCCCCAAGGCTCCCGCATGTTGCAAATAAGTATGAATTCTGTCATTAAGTATAGCTGTAAAAACTTTACAAACAACTTAACAAAGTAATCCCTCGATAATTATCAACATCATGAGGTGAACCTTTGCCTTTAAAAATAGGTTTAATAACACCAATAGTCCACGTTGTTGGGATAATTCCCGTATTAAGTACTAAATTAAATAAGGAAGTAATTAAATTCACAACAGAAACTGGGCTATTTTTCAAAAACTCATTTTTAATCAAATCTGTGCCAGGAGCTTTATTATTACTTAACATTTTTATCTGATTTAACACTTCAAAAAAAACTATGGGTTTGTTTAATTCCTCATTGAATGACGAAGAACTTTGACTAGGCATAAAATCTGCGCCATTTTCAGAACACAATTCATGCAAACCTTTAAAAGGAGCAAAAGAAGTTTGAATTGGAATATTGCATACTGGACTTTGTGAATTAGAATTACAACTTGCCTTGTGAATCATCTCCCGATACATTCTTGGATTTGAACCTTTTTAAATTCCTTATTTCATTATGGAGAGCGACATAATAAGTACACTTTGCATTCTTCAAACTCTTGTATACTTGTCACACATCGTTTTTAAGTCACTTTCTGTAACATCACTTCTAGTTTTACTGTGAATTCGCTTGCATTTAAAATACTCCGTTCTCGCTTTACGACAGTCATTATTAAACCACTTATTACTTGCTTTCGTGTGGATTTCCTTACGATTCATACAACTTTTCACAATACCTATTTTTCCAGCAGTGCATAAAAGTAAATTATTAAGATTGCTAATTTGCTTGTCCAACCACTCCTGTAAAGTGAAGTTCACATCGCATTTATCCAGATCATTGACAATAACGGCACTTTCCTCTTCATCAAATGTTTTGAGCAAAACTTCCTTCTTTTCCTCCTCCCAGAATATTTTTTTTACTGTACTGAGTGCAAGCTATGTTAAAGGGGGTAGATGAGTCATGGTCTACAACGGACTCATAGGGTTTTTGTTGTACCCTTAATGTCAATGAAATTGGGCTGTGTTTACCTGACAGTAAAGGATCAAATACATCCACTTTAAATTTTCAATAAATGGAAACAGTTCAGGAGAAGCTACCACATAGTTTATACAACTTTCGTCCCCACATGTTAAATTACCAACTTTGAAGTCCGATCCAAATCGACCATTCACGATGTGTAAATCACAGTTTTTGCACAATTCAACTAATCTGTGGCCGTTATTGTTTGTTCCTTTATCCTTATTGTATCTTGACGTGCAAATACCTTGGGCGTCTAGTTCATCCTTTGAATTAAAATTCATATCTAAAATGCTCATACCGCCTTGCTGGAAAACGAAGTCTTCATAGGGAATGAAGTCATCAAGGACACCAGTGCGTGCGTTGAAGTCGCCGATTAAACATATTAGTGCGTTATGTTGTGACTTGAGGGCAAAACAATCATTGGCAATATTGTCAAAGAAATTCTGATCGAAGTATTTTGAGCCCTCGTGGGGCATATACACAGCCCCAAGAATTATGGGGACACCAAAAACTTCCTCATTAAAACTAATCCAGAGTACCGTTTCGGCAGACATTTCGTCGATAACGACGTCACTATTTTCGTTCATCTTGTTTGAAATAAGAACCGCAAGTCCATGTACATCACCATATTTGAAGCAAGATGAGCGCTTTAAACATACAATATTGTAATCAGGGAAGTCATCAGAATTAATAAGGTCAGTTTTTGTTTCAGATAAACAAGCATTATCACAGTTTTGATGTACTGACAGAGAATACCAGCTTCGACTTTTTTCTTGGTTCCACAGACATTTAATCCGAGAATGTGCACATTTCTCAATGGAACTGAAGAAAAATATGTATGATCGTGTGGAATTTCGACAGTTAAGTTAGCGGCAGGTTAGCTCGAAATAAATTTCCAGCTTTTTGAGTCGGTCATTATCCCAATGTAACTTTGAGACATCAGCCAATGAGTTAATAACTAATTTAACTTCTTCGTCGTTGTGCTTTACTTTACAATTAATCTTACCATCTCTTGTCCATACTCGTAGTATGTTAGCGTCCTCCTTCATTTCCCGAACTAAGCTATTTCTCATCCTCGTAAGGTCATCCGAAATGTAAATATCTTTCAGGTGTGGGGTGGCTTTTAGTTTCTTCTTCCTCGTCATTAAATTAACTTCTGTGCTCCGTTTAACAAATTTAACGATAACTGGGCGAGGTTTCTTGCCATTACCGCGAAGTCTATGTGCAATACTGAAATCGTCCCTTTTCATCTCTAGTCCAATTTCACCGGCAAGTGAGATAATCTTGGCATCAAGGTCCTCATCGTCACTTTCGGGAAGGCCAAAGATTCTTACATTATCCTTCCTTAAATACTGTTCCAATTTTTCAATATCAAATTTCTGTTGTTGCAGTTCAGTTTTAAGATCTATTAATTCGTCTCTTTCCAGCTGTAAGGATTTCATATCATGCTGCAGCTTCTCTAGAACTATACCTGTCGTTGAAGCTATACTTTTTCAAAAGTCCTCCCGACCCTCTGGCAAAGGGCCGTTCGGCGAAACCAAACTTGATACTGCTTCCCGAAGAAGCTATACGTCCACTTAAGGACAACACTTGACCAACCTCAAGGCCTTCAGACCATTTACATTACTGGTCTGCCATGCATGGCTCCATTCTTGACTGGGTGAAAAGAACAGATACTACACATGATCTTAACCAAAAGGCCGAGAAGAAACTATATCATCTTTGGTAAGAACTATACCTGTCGTTGAAGCTATAGCCACAGAAACAGCTTTCATTATCATAGGTTGAATGGCAGCTAACACTGAGTTTATAACAGAAGCAAGGCTATCTCCTTGCACACCTGGCTCGCTTGAAGGTATGTTAGGCAGGTTAGGCTTGCCGGGTTGGAAAAGCTCATGCTCAACAAAAGCGTTCTTCACTGTCTCTTCGATAGAACTATGATGAACTGCGTCCATCTCTCTCGGCGAGTCGTCACAAAAGTTCTCCAAAACCTAAAATTTATTACTAAGTTCTTGTTTCTGCTTTTTAGGCTCTATTGGACGAGTTGGTGTTGAAGAAATCTCAGTTCTTTTATCACCTGCTTGATACGTATCTTGCATTGTATTCGTCTCCATCTTGGAAGTCGACTTCTTCATAACTTGTCAGTGTCGTTTTATCATCTGAAAATTGGATCAGTGTCAATATATATATATATGAATATTTGAAATTTCCAATATTTTAAAGAGTTTTTTACGAGAATTTCAAACGAAAATTAAAATATATATATACAGTGGCGTAGCTATAGAGGGGGAGGGGAAGGGGAGGGGGTTGGGGGCTCCAGCCCGCCCAATGAATCGCTCAGCCGCCCCCCCCCCACCCCCCCACCCCAAGCAGCCCCCTTCTGGCGACCTGGGAAAAATTATAATTGATAATTATCAATCCGGGCTATATGGGTACTATGACATAGATACACTTGCGGTAGATCCACACAGTTGCAGGGTATTCTGCAATTGTGTCGCACTCTGAATTTCGGAATAAATTCAGGTAGACTTTGACAAGCTTCATTTCTTCGGAATCTCGTGACTTTTTACTCGTCGGGTTTCTGGATGGATAATTTTCAGATTTGGAGTGACTGAATTTGGCTACCTTGATGTGGATTTAAGTATGCTCGTAGCATTTGCCCTGTTTCTTTCTCCCGTAGGGGTTTTTCGATTCCTGGGGATGGACAAATTTGTTCCAAAATCATACTTGGTGTGGTGGGTAGAATATTTGAGTCAAATATTGTTGGAAGGAACTTGCACTTTACACGGCTATTGCTGTCAGTCATTGGCCAGTGCAACAACCAAACCCATGTTGGGTTAATGCAGTCTCAAGGGTCGCAACCTTACCACTATTACCCAACAGGACCTCGCTTAGCTCTGGGGAGTAGTGGACATACCAAGTGACGTACGATTTCAGCAAAATCTAAAATCGGGCAAGAAGTTGGTAAAAATTCGGACAGGCCTTAAATTTTGAACAAAATGGGATGATTTTTCAGAAAATTCCTAGATGTTGCCGAAATCTTAAAGAGATATGCCCGAAAAAGGGAAATAAACGTCATAAAATCGAATAAAGTTTTCATGAAAAACCAAGTCAAGATTCCAAAAAATCGCGACACCTTCGCACAGTGCAAAAAGCTATTATTCGTTACTTTTACTTCACAGATAATAACAACTTAATACCCCAAATTGTCTTATATCCAAATTCTTTCAAGCATTTGCCCGAAAATGGAAAAGTATTATCGTAAGGGTAACATAGTTAATAAAAATCAAAAAGATAAAAAATCGCGACACATTTGGGAAGCCTGTGGCTTAAAAAAACACAATTCATTCTTAAGCCTGTTTTTAAATCTTGTGTAACACAATACCCGAAATGGCCGATTATTTTAAAAGCTTCAATTCTGTGCCGGAAAAACGGGAAACGCTTTATTTAAAATAAAATTATCATGGGAAGTAACAAAGATATGTGACACATTTGGGTAGAATGTAAAAAAAGGTTTTCACCGTCCCAACTTCATACTGCCTTGCAAAAATTGCCTGAAAGGGTCAAATATTCGGGCAAAGGTTAAAACAATGCTGGGGCGTTTTCAATTGGCAAATTAATTCAACGGACTGACAAGGGGTGTTTAAGTGCCCAAAAGTTTGCCTTCTATCCTGCTCTAGAGCCAAATACGAGCAATGGTTATCGGGTAATTTTCAATATGCCTATATGTTGAATTTAGCCAAGAGTCGCAATAGAGTGAAATTCATTCGCATGTTTTCAATTCCGTTTGTAGTTTTCCTCCGGAAATATGTGGGACCATTTTATCGATTGGTAGTGATACATTTTTTCTGGTAATTTTCTAATCAAATACTTACTGCTTAGATCCCCCTATAAGCATAGGAAATGTCATTTTCGACTGTGTCAGGTGTCCGACTTTGCTCCTCGACAACCTGTGGTGGCGCTCCGCGTAGATAGCCTTCCTAGCAGAATTTTAGTTTCAAGTGAATGTTTTTTGTAAATGTAACCTCGGAATAGCGCCTGCTTAGATCCCCTATAAGCATAGGAAATGACATTTTTGACTGTCTAAAGGGTCAGAGTTTTCAAAATTTCCTGTCCGTTTCGCCTCAACTTATGGTGGTGCTCCACTTAGACCGCTTCATAGCAGAATTTAAGTTTCAAGTGAGCATATTTTTGCAAAAGGAAACTCAAAATAGCGACTGCTTAGATCCCCTTATAAGCCAGGGAAATGCCATTTTCAACTGCAACAAAATTTTCTGTACGCTTCGCGCCAACCAATGGCGGCGCTTCGTTTTGTCTTTCTGACTGAATTTTAGTTTGGAGTAAACGTTTATCTGCAATTGAAACTTTAAAAAGCCACTGCCTGAATCTGAGAAAAATTACAAATTTTCCTCACTAGAATTAAAGACAATTAAACCTGGCAAATGCCATTTCCAGTCATCTGGGAGGTGTAAAAATCCTAAATTTTCTTTGTGCGCTCTGCGCCGACGGACGGTGGCGCTACGGTTAGATAGTAAACTCCACGCACTCCCCCCCCCCCCCCCCCCCCATGAAAGAATCCTAGCTACGCCACTGTATATACAGATTAAGCTACAAGATCAAATCTTCACACAAGTGATCAAATTACTTGCCGAAAATATTACTTGCCAAATTATGAAAGTTTCCAAAACTGACTTAAAAATCTTGTTAGCTTCTAATGGCATAAGGTAATATTTGGATGCAATGCATCATTAAAGTGTACCTCAAGTCAAAACGCCAGTGAGCCACAACTGGAAAAAAAGGCCGTGGTCGGATCGACTTGAACCAATAGGTTGGATACTGGGCCGTAAAACTCTAACTGACTAACTATCAAGTCAAAAAATTCAAAAATATATATTAAAGAGCGGGAAAAATGAATCCTAACAGTCCAACTCCCATAATCATAGGGCATTCTTGAGCTGAGATATAAAATGTTGAAGTTTAGTCACTCAACTTAAAATGGTACATTGCGCAATCGTTTGTGACGTCATTGTTGTACAACTCAAATTACAATCTTTGTATTTCTTTCTTTTTCTGAAAGTTATTGCACCTTGTACCAAGGTGTGATAGCACCCTTACTCTAACGGGATGATGTCATTAATGAAGCACTTTCTGTACAACATGCTGTGGGAGCAAACAGGAATTGTTCAAGGTCATAAAAACATTTTTAATTTTTAAAGGAAAACAAAGCAGGTTCTGTGAATTGTACAACAAGAGAGTCACAAATTATTGCGCAACGGACCAATTTGTTTAAAGTGAATAAACTTCAACATTTTATATCTCAGCTTAGAAATGTCCTATGAAGATGGGAGTTGGGCTGTTAGAATTCGTTTTTCATGCTCTTAATTACATATTTTTGAATTTTTTGACTTGAGGTACACTTTAATTGTTAATTGTGTTCAAATTAAATAACGAATCAAAATTAGATGTTATCTTAGGAAACGCAACAACTTCAGTTTCTCGGTACCATCCCAAGATGCCTCACTACCCGCATTGTCATAAACAAATATCAATATCGACTCGTATTCCAATACTTTTACCTGCAATGGTTCTTTGGGAGCCTGACTTGGTGGCGGTCCAAGTTGTTAAACCATCTGTTGGAGTGCGTAAATTAGTACGATGAGATTGTCAAACTGATCAGATAGAAAGTTAAGACGGAAGAGACTGGTAACCCTAGCCATAGGTTTGACTAAAATGCTTGAAACTGTTCTTACACTGCTTATTGTAACACCATCACTTATAGAACGTATATTTACCATGGTTTGGAAATCTCAGGGGATAACCCCACGGCCCCGGGCAGACTACAGTCCTGGAAATGCAGAGTTCGGAGTTCCTGCAAAACCTTTTTCAGCAGATCGTTGGAGAATATTAAGCAATTACGTCATGTAATTTAGGTATACGGACGAAGTCGACACAGCCCGCTTGGAAGAAAATAGCTGGTAGGCCTAGGCCTATACCTCTTACAATAATATTGATAACGTCAGTTGAAAGCATTGAACATGGACAGTAATTATGCGAACGTGGTTGGGGGTACTATACAAGTAATGTAATGTTTGTAACTAAGATTTGTCATATTGTCAGAGATAACATGAAGTTTTGTGATTTGAAATTGACTTTGTTTGAGAGATGTAGATGTGACTATATCAAATCTGAATAACTGTTGAGTGGGAAAAACACGTAGGCCTACTCACCACTTCTAGTTTGAGTTGTAGTAAATGTTTGGTCATTTGGTGTTACTGGATCCTCTGAAGGATACAAAAAATATTTAAGTATAAGACTACAAAGGCAATGGCTTTCTGCATGATTTGCTGCTTTGAGTTATAGTTCTACGTTCATCCTCATTTTGACCCCAACCCAGTAGCAGACCTTTCTCGTTTACGGAACATAGCAGACTGCAGAACTAAGTTCATCCTTTTTCAATATCCAGCAATTACTTCACAGCTAATTAAAAGCATTCACTTCACTTAAAAGGTGAACGTTGGTTGGAGTGAGGGGGTGCTAGGGGTGGGACAAAAGGGATGGTTTTAGTGTAGTAAGATCGTTCTTTTACACCACTGAAATGTTTGATTGAATGTATATGTCACTCCAAATGATTTGAAAAGCTCAAGTTCAGGAAAGACACCAATTTTTGTATTTGCTACCATGTCTCTCGCCAGCTGTATAAGTATCAAAGCCAGATGACTTTCTTACCCACAACAGTATACACTGTGTTGTTTTCGTCCGTTCCGAGGTCAATCCGAAGACTAAATAAATTGGAGAACGGTTCAAAATATGTGTTATTTTTTAAAGACCCATTATGTATTCAGTAGATAAGAGAATAAATATTTCTGAAGATCGCATGCAGACCAATTGACAAAAGGCTCGTTCCAATGATGAAGGTATTTACAATGAAATAACGGAACGAGAAATAAAAGAGAAATCTAATTTTTCGTAATCCTCACCTGTTTAATATTCAATTTGTTTCATGTCTTCTTCACTTGAATAAAATTTTTTATCTGTAGAAAATGGCCATGAATAATAATGACAACATGTACTATCATTAGCACAAGCTCACTGAAGCACTTCATCACACAAAGGAGTGAAATTAACACTTAAAAACTGCTCATAGAAAACTGCTAGTGAAAATGAATTTCACCCGAATGGAGCTAAAATTCATTCCAAGTAAACCATAATTCACACACATGGAATGAAATATCGCCCTTTTTGGAGTGAACTTACACTCCACTAAGGGTAATTCCTCGTCTTACTCTATTTGGAGTGAATATCACCTTCTTGTTTTCAGACTGTAGATAATACTCAATGGGGAGGAAAAGAGACCCCTTTTGTCTCAATTGGCGATACCGTATGCTCGAAGAAACGAAAAACTTTCTTGACAGGTTTAGGAAAAGCTTTGCCCAAGCGAGTGTTATAGTATGGGGAGGTCCAAGCAGTGTCTCCTCGTGAGCATATATACTCTTAGCTGACACGACCAATTTGTCCCCCTGCAATTACACCTCTCTTATTATATTCAGGTGAGTTCAATGTTAATGGTATTTACCCCTTTCTCGTAAGAGTATATACCGGTATTATATTAGATGGGCGGTATTAGGGCCCCTTCAGTGAGAGGTAGTTAGAGGAAATATTTAGAAGTAGTTTTAATAAATTTGCTGAAAAAAGAATTCCAGTGAGTGCCTTGAATGTAAGAGTGGGGGGGGGGGGGCTCTGCATGTGGATTAAATGTGCACTGAGAGAAGCGCCACCATACGTATGACTGTTGCTTAGTCTTTGATGCCTATTAGAATTCAGGAAATGGGAAGTGGGGGTGGTAGGCAAGCTTCCAAATGTTACCATATTTTTAGGTTTGATTACCACTCTTCTAGGGACGTAATTTGCGGAGCGGGGAGGGCGCTGAAATTTTCGCTCTTTCCAAATATTTGAAAATATGGAGCTTCTATTGCAGAAAAGTTTGGATGTTGGGCTTCCTGCAAGGAAATTTGAACAGTTGGGGGATTACTGAAAAATTTGCATTTTCTATCGGTAAATCTGAGGTTTGTTGACGACCGAAGATCGTTTTTGCTACATAATTTTATCCAACTTCTACGTAATGAGGCTCTCCGAAGAAATTTTTTGAGCTTATATTGGAGAAAGTATGGAATTTTATGAAACAAAATTTATGAAAATAGCACTGTATATAGTTAACGGTGTCACTTGGTGATCTGGTATCACAGGTGTAGCAAACTTCCGATTTTTTCACTTCCAGGTTTCGGAAAAGTTTACTTAAGTGAAGGTATGAGAGAGCACTTCTGCTAAGGGAGTACAATTTGCGGCCTGAGAAGCGCGTAGAAAATTTTGCTTTCTTGAATGAAATAATGACGAATATGGAACTTTTATTAGAGAAAATTGATTGGAAATTTCGTAATTCCATGAGTTGTCAAAACCACACAGTAGACTGGTCTCACAATTGACAAATTTCCGAATTCTTCATTTTCAGAGCCCCCTGTCCCGCCTGGGTGTCTAAGTAAAGGGGGTCGAGATGCAACATGGTGCTACATGTTTCAATATTTTGAGCCACTATGAAAACTCACAAGCTTTCAAAACATGGTCTTGAAAGTGTGGGTAATCATTACTTCAACGGACTATATACGGCCAATCCGAATTTAATAACGGGTGTATACTCAGCTCCATTACCGTTACACGGTTTAGGCTGTCATGTGCAAACTGTACGTAGTGTCATGTAGTATGGTGCACCCTCCATGACCTTAAAATGAACTCCATCTTGTTTAAGAGCAACTTTTTCTTCCTTTTGTCTTAGATTCCCAGGGTCCTTCCAGTTTCTTGTCAAGTGTTACCGGTGAACGTAACAAACTACCTCGCCCTTGTTCCACTTGTATGTTGTATCCCATATTTTCAAGGTGTGGCCAATTTCACCCTCTACAACCTCCTCGTTGGTCATTTTCAGATCAGCACATAACTTAAAATTTATTTAATTTGGTGCGCCACAACTTTTAACCAATCATGGGACTGCATGTGTTCCGATCTTCCCGAAACATGAAAGCTCCCGAGCTTGCAAGTTTTGGTCACACTCACACACTGGTGCAGCAGACCTCAGTCGACGGGCACCTGAGTCAATCTGTATAAAGTTATAAATTTTAATAATTTTTTTGCCGGCTGTTAATCAAACGGAATAAAACCACCAATCATCTTGAATCAGAACTAAATCTTCTTCTCATCTGTTTATTCATATCCCAACTCGTATCGCCTATACACACTCTGCGACATCCCCGCACAAACCTTCGTATCAACGATTGGCCCATTACCCGACAGTAGTTGTAGCCCACGTATTGACATAGACACACATGCGATGTCACAAACAGCGTTACCAACGGCCGTTGGCGGAAAAAGATAGATTTAGCATTCGTCATTGCGCAATGTCTAAACCAAACGGGAATTTAACAGATGATACGGAAGATAGATACATAATTAACATTTTTCATTTTATTGAAGAACATTACACAAAAATCCGGTAATCGGATAATGTGACAACTAGGCCGATCACTGTATTTTTAAAAAGTAATTAGGCCTAGGCTACAATTATATCTATACATTTTTTATCATACCGGTGGGGGCTATGCATACCTTCCACCCCGGATCAGCCACTGCAAAATGTAAAGAAAGCGAAAATCAGATTGATGAATCTTTTTAAGTTTTCTTATATAATACTTGTTGTTTTTTCTAACACTGATGTCTTTGAATAAAGAAAAACATCAAAATGGAAAAACAGCTGTGTAAAGATCTTCCTCATTGCCCTCTAATGCCCCACTCACACTATGCCGAAATTACACACGAAGGGGGCACGAATGGACACGAATTAAGGTTCGCGACGTCTTCGTGTGTGTTCCTTGACATTCTCCTTGTCTTCGTGAGTTTTCGTCTGGCCGTAGTCTTGTTCTTGTGTGCCGGCGAACCTGCCCCGAAATTTTTAAAGCAGATATGTTATACAGTGATTCGCTTTTAGCACTCAGTTCAAGGTGCGTAACAGTTATACTCAGATGCACGAATGAGGGCGTGCTGCATGCATGAGATTTTGGAACTGTGTTTAAATACAAGAAGTTACTGGATGAACAAAACCGTACCGTCGTCTTAACGCAATACTACTTGTTCGTTTGTTCTTAAGTGGATTGTTTTCACTATGGAGGCATTCCATGAGAACCTGATGTTCCTTCATTACGGATGGAGATAACGCCGAAATGTGCGAATTAATCGAAGCCCACGGCTTCGATTGCAGGATTTCTAGGCTTGCTCGGGTGCTTTTCCGCTTATTTATGTGGCTCGTCCTCGGGTACATTTTCTTATCTGCCGCATACATTGGCACGCGATCTCTGCAGACGTATTCACACCATGGGACAACTACGTACGGCGATTTCGCGACGTTTGTTTGCAGTGTTTTCATGAACAGGGGAAAATTTCAATATCATGGTCTCATATTGCCTTAAATTTCGTATTTATTGCCTTGATCAAACATAAATAACCTTTCCGTAGCTACCGTTGTTCTTTCACTGGACCAAAGCACATAATAAGAATGAAAAACATCCATATCATATTTGGCAAATAATTCTTTCCTGAAAATTGACAGATCAGTGTTGTAGAATCACTGGAATTACCCAACTTGGGTGAAAAGGCCTAGTGAAAAGACTAAGTGAATGGCATTCTGAATTTTTTGCTCCAGTGTTTCCAACTTTTCCAACTTGTTGTTTTCTGAAAATTCACCCGCCAGTGTTGTTCGTAGTGGAAGTGCCTTTCAATTATTATTTTTTAGTTTTCCCTTTCGTGTAACACATATTTTTTACAATATTTGTACTGTTAGACTGTGAAACAGAATGACTACGAACGTGTGTGTCGGTGATAATTATTGTACGGTGGCGAGGCGTGTATGGCAAGCTAAATGCTCAATAATTCGAAAAACATGGATTATCGACCGATCAACATAGCAGTCGAAAATCCATGTTTTTCGGTCGATAAACCAAGATTATCGGCGATAATCTCAGATTTTCAGTCGAAAAACCATTTTTTTCGATCGAAAAGCCATGTTTATCGGCGAAAAACCATGTTTACCGGCGATAAACCATGTTTATCGGTCGATAATCCATGTTTATCGGCGAAAAATCATGTTTATCGGTCATGCCCCCCCCCCCCCCCCCTAGTCGGGGAAGGTCGACGGTTTCGTCGGGGAGGCCTAAAATACTAAAAAGTAAAAAACCTACCAGGACTGAAGTTAGTGGATGGGTGAACATATTTTTTTGTTTTGAAATGATATTTCAATGCATATGGGAATCGATTTTCAATCACGGCTTCGTCTTTGCTCCGTTATACCACATTCCATGTACCCGTGTCCTATCTCCTCCCCCGTCGGGGAAGGACCGCAAGTTCCTTCGGGGAGGCCTAAAAATGAACATAGAGGACTTAAAGTTACTTGATGGAAGATTATGAACTTTGCACTATTCTGCACTATTCTATTCTTTTGTAACGGTATTTTAATGCCTCTATGAATCTGTTTTAATCAATTCTTACTAGCTTTGCCATCCCTCATCACATCTTTAATCTGCAAGGTCATGTCCCCGTCGGGAAAGGCTGCCGGTGTGGCAGTTTTTTGGTCCCCTGTCCGAATGGACCAAAACACTGGAGTTTTTCAGTTTTTTTGGTCCTAGGACAAGAAAAGCTAGTTTTTTGGTCTGGGGTAGGACAAAAAAGCTAGATGTTTTGGTCCCGGTCTATTTTTTTGGTCCGACGAAATAGAAGCTTTTTTGGTCCGCTTCACTGATCGAATTTGTACGGTGGCCGAGAGGGAACAAGAAAAACATGGTGATTTTTTTTTTTTTGTTTGTTTGTTTTTGTTCGCATCTTAATTATCTTAGGATTCTGAGTTATTTAGTCAGAATTCTGAGACAATTAAGATGCCGACAAAAAAAAAATCGAAATTATTCTTTTTTGGTGGTTCCCTCCCGGCCAAATACTGTAATAACAAATTGTATGACCAAATACAAAATATTACAGGACCCAATCACGCGATTCAGGGTCGTCGAAGTCTATTCCAGCTGCTGTGTACCAATGTGTCTCACATGTGCATTGGTTCAAGTCCCGCTCGATGTACGTGGGTTTTTCTCCGGGTACTCCGTCTTTCCTCCCACTTGGCATAGGCTTGCCATTAAAAATCGGTTGCCCAGCCGACGAAGTCGGTTGCGCGCCGGACTGAAGCACCTTCGGGTGGACCAGTTAACTAGCCGACTTTGCTTTTTTAACGCGATTCAGGCGAATCTTGAACGGACAAAATAATTATAAGGATAGGGGAGGGGGAGAAACTAAAATTTATCCACATCTATTGTTTTACAATGAGACTGTGGCATTGGGTAAATAAATAGGGAACATCAGTTTATGCAAAAAGAAAGAACAAGTGGCGTGCCCCTGATTGATAGGTGGCACCCAGGGTTACTTACCGCCTCTTTTAGTTCAGAATGAGTGACATCCTGGTGTGGGGATTAAGGGTGCCGTAGGGATACATGGAAGGTATGGGTTACTGTGCTATCAGAGATTATGCGAACTGATTTATCAGTATCATTGTCATATTATCATTCCTGTTTGCTGGCTAAAGATAAAACAAAAATGCTTTCTATGAGAAGGCAGAATATATTTGTCTATGCGGAGGGCTGCTCCTTCAGCTTGCGAATGGAAACCGCTTTCTCACTGTCAAAAGTGCAAGTAAATTAATTAACAAAACAAAGAAATACGTACGAATACCTGTTGCATATGCAGCAGGGATCCACGTGTATGCCTTTTTTATTTGTAGTTTGTTACTGTCATTTTAGAGGCATTTTTTAACAGTTTGGTTTGCCCATTAAGGGGAGAGTATGCATGGGTTGTAGGGTAATTCCCTGCGTAGGCAGGTAGGCAATCCTACAAAATGTTTCAGTGACTATTTCAACATCCACAGCTAAACTTGAAATGTCAGTATTCACTGTTAGAAATCACTTTGCATTGAAATAAAACTGGAATGCGAGGTCCATATATATAGGCTACCGTTAATTTGAATGCACTAATCGCAGGCTAAAGGTCCTTTTTAAAGCAGACGAACGCAACGCATTAAAATGTATAAATTTTTCATACCCGGAAGATCCATGGACGCCACCAAGGGGGGAGGGGGGAGTTGCGAACGACTCTCCTGTGCTTTTTTTACATAAACGTTGAAAGGATGTACCAAAAGCCGAAAAAGGATTTCTTCTGCCATTGAAAAGTGTAAATTCTTTTTGAAATGTTAAATGCCTAACCTCGCTGCACTACATGTAGATCGAGTCCCCCAGCTGACTATTTTACCCCTTACCTTTTGTATAAAGTGCCGTCCGATGGCAGATCCTATTGGATGTATGTAGCTACACTTATCCATAGTATTATGATCATATATCTAATAGTGCTTTTCATGAAATACCTTTAAAATATGTTTTTAACAGAACAACCATTTTTTATTGAAACCATATTAGAGCGATATGTTCATCTCTTGAATTCTGTTCATTTTGGATGGGTAAACTGCTTCATGTCAGTGTAGGCATGGGCGTCCGGAAGGGGGGGGGGACACTTGCCCCCTGGAAAACCAAACTTGTGAAAAATAAATTAAAAAATTGAAATAAAAAAATTAAAAATCATCAAAATATCTCCACTCACAGCGTCAGTTTTTACTCGTAAAATATGCGGACATTTGACCAGGAATAGCAAAAGAGAAGAAGGTATGCTTAATAGTGAAATCGTAATCTGGGGACCATCATTCGTGATATCTATTGGAAATTTGTAATTTCTATATATATATATATATATATATATATATATATATATATATATATATATATATATATATATATATATATATATATATATATATATATATATATATATATATATATATATATATATATATATATATATATATATATATATATATATATATATATATATATATATATATATATATAAATATATAAATCAAATTTATGATTTGATTTGATTTGATTTATATATTTATATACACATATATGCTACGCAAATTATCGGACCTTTTCGGGGCTGTGGTGCCCCTGTACCAATTTCCCCCCGGTCAGCAGAAGCATGGTGATAGAACGGACCCACCCCTACATGAATCATCCCCGTTATCCCCCAAACATTTTCGAAATGTTTGCGAAAATGACCGTTCAAAGTTAAAAGAACGCTCCGACCGTGCAGATGGCATTTATCAACTTCCGTACAGCCGTTATTTGGTTCGCTCCGATCTACAGCGTTACTGTTCGCTGTCCACTGAGCATGGAAGTACTGCCATGCACTGAGTAGGTTGCGGTGAGTTGCATTGGTACGTATTCACGGGCATCTTTGTTCGGAATGTCAACTCTCTGCACTTACGTGCGTGTGTAGTGTCCATATGCGTCACGGACCATTTCAGCTAACACCAGATCAAAAATCCGAGTGCATAACCAGTGTTTTCTGTCCCAGGACAGCGTCCCAAAAAACTACGTCAGCGGCCTTTCCCCTTGTTGTTGAGAAAACCTGATTTCGTCGGGGAGACTTCATCTCCATGCCCACGGTAAACTGATAAAAGATGCGGGTCTGATACGGTAAACTTCAGTCACCCGAAAGTTCTTCTTGATTTTTTCCCCAATAAAAGCGCCATAAGGTTAACAGTGGCAAAATTTTCCATTTCCGATGGATACTCCATACAATAAATAACCAAAGCCAACTGTGTTAATCACCCAGCATACTGCCTAATTTTGTTCTTGGAAGGCATATTACTTAAAAAAGGCCAAATATTCATTATAACCTTACCAAAAACTTAATTTTCTTTCATTAAATTCCAAAAATTTTCCAATTTAGTAACAGCTCGTACTTTTTAAATCTTCGTTCAAAAAGGGAAAAATTTTCCCGGGCAAACTTGTAGCCTCGTCTCGATTTAACGCGTAACGTCAAAAGAATTTCAGCTGTCGCCTATATAACGTTTTTTATTTTTGCCATATGAAAGACAGATTCTCCAATTGAGACCCAAACTTTTTTATGGCAGTAACAAAAGCCAAATTTCTTTAAAAAAAAACTCCAGATTTATAAGTATCTGTTAAAGGAATATTCCGGTGACAACTTAATATACCGTTATATACGGTATTAACTGTCGGTCTTTCCGTTCATCCCAACTATTTTGCATGTAGACGCTTCCTTATGGGCAAAACCAAGCTTTGAAAAATGTTTGTCAGTTCGAGCCTAATCGCGTTTTGGCGATTCTGGTACACAAATTATGACGTAGAACCGGCAAATGCCTTTAAGCCCTTTTGGCGTTCCAATAACGAAAACGAAGTCTGTAAAACAAAATCGCGTAGCAGTCCAGTACACACATACAGCATGCAGTGCATGTACACAGTACAGTGTAGACGTACAGCTAAAGTGTGTACACTGGAACACCCTACAACAACATTGCTTCATTGAGTTAATGATCATTTTGCATACGGTTCATATATTTCGGAAAGAAATCAAGGAACTTTTGCAGGGTTTCTGTAGTGCAGTCGCTTCCACCTAACCAAAAGTCAGTTGACGAGCAAGAAATGGCCGGATATGCAGGACAGTTTGAAGGACCTCATGGTTACGACTTCGAACCGTGTATGTCGGAGGAACAGTACAATCAGATGATGGCTACCTCCAAAGATAGCACCGAACAGGCTGCCGGTTCCAGTGACGATGAGCCAGAGGTTGGAGCCGAAAGGAGGGGAAACTCCGACTGGTGTCAGTGTGGTTTGTGCCATGCAATGGAAACGAGGGTCGAGAGTATTTGCTGCACTGAAATAGGGAGACTGGGTGACAAGGTGATGGGAAGCTGCATAACCCTTCATCAGAACTTTGACAGCGTATGCCTGAATGAAGATGTACTGTCGGCAACATGGGATTTGGTTCAGCACACAAAGGGCAACCGGCCATCGAGAAACTTGCAAAATAGGTTGGTAAATATGACGATAATGCAGCAGAAAAGTTGCAGTCTCTTTTATTGGGTCGATGAGTTGGCTTTCTTTTATTGGTTTTTCATGCAAGCGATTTTCGTAGAACTGATACAAATAGTATAGCCTAGCTTACTACGGTTACAATTTACAGGTACAACACAGTACTGTTTGTACGGCATACACTAACGTTACAGCTTTCGATCATATTCGGCCCCAAACCAACTCGGGATCCAGTCAAGTAGCTCCCAAGCCAACTAGGACCCAAACTGAATTCATGCGTACTTCTCTTTGTGCTTATTTGACATTCATTTGTAGCAATTCGAGTTTATTGCGGGGAAGTTTAAAGTAAGATTTTAATCGACAGAAATTATTTTAGGCCTAGCCTACAGTAGCAATAGACTCTAGCCTAGGCTAATTGATAAAATGAGGACATAACTCAAGAGTCAAAGAAAATTTACCTCGCCAATCTGAGGCAGCCAAGGCATGCTAGACTAGTACAGAATGATCACACAACCACATAAAAAGCAGACTTAGCAGTGAATCAAAGTCCAAAGTGATCTTCAGGGAATAATGTAAATTAGTATTCAAATTTTGCATAGCAGTTCTGTGAACTTCTTCCTTTGGCCTAGTATAAAATGTCTGAAAAATGTATAGTTATGCACACAAAAAAGCTACACATTTTTGCTTTTGCATAGCAGTTTGGCCAGCTTGTGTAGCCAACTGAGGTCCAATACTTGATAAATTAGACCCTAACCTTCAATCCTCCAATAAAATCTGTATCTTCTGTTTCCCTTGACCAAAAGATAATTGCATATATATTTATATAAAAACGAATTTTTCTCCATACCATTTAGATGTCTGAAATTTGCTACCAAAAAACACTTCTCATCTGATAGGACTGAGTAGGCTTGGGACTAAGTTGCCTTGGAATAGAGTTGGCTGGAATTTGTCTAGGACCAAGCTGGCCTATCACATCTCATTCAAAAAGCAGGATTTTCATTGTATTGATGGTAATAGACATTTTCATAGTTCCTATATTCTGCTGAATAACCACTGGCAGGTCTAATGTACAGTATAGGCTGTGCATTAACACCTAGCTCTGCCTTTTGCATAGACAATAAATTACACGGCTGCTGTAACATAACCAGACTGGCTGGATAACACAGTTTGTACAGCAGGCACCTGGACATGATCCACAGTAACATTATCATTCAGTCTTCATGAGTCTTCTTGAGACCTGTTTTCATGCATGTATATATGTAAAATGTCACTTTAAAAAATTGCAAGCATCGGCCGCATCACCAGTGGAACAGCTAGGCACAAATGTTGGACCGCTTGCAAATCAGAATAATTTAGGCTCCAACCTAACTGTTTTTCATGTTTTTTCTTATACACAGGCAATACAGATTCATCGCCTACAAAATGTTTACTCTGTGGGGACACGGGCACTTGGGGAAAGGAAACAGGACACCAATACCATCCTGCGTTGTATACCAGATACGTCTAAAGTTTCCGGAGCCTGATGGTACCTACACAGGATTTTCATATGTTGATGAGCTCCTAGCTGCTGCCATGCCTGTGTGAACATTTTTTGGCTTAACCCATGAGGTGTGGGTAGAGCTCATGTTATAGGGTCATTCCATGTCAAATCACCTAATTTTTGAGAAAGTTGTTGCTCGACTGACTCAAAAAATTTCCAAAATATTTGTATGTGTAGACAGTGATGAAAAAAGCATATCCTGAAAATTTTAGCGAAATTTCTCATATTTTGACAGAATTAAAATTTGTTGAAATTTTGCAAATCAGTGGCAAAATGGCATTTCGGCTTTTTTGTCAATTTCACGGACCAATTTCTCAGCAACAGCCTCCGGTGATTTGACATGGAATGATCCTATACTCTAGAGGGGGATAGTACAGTATGACTATCACAGTTGTGATACTCAGTTGGTGTCTGTTATTAATGAGTGGGCTCCAGCCTTGGATAAAAACAAACAGGTCGACATCGTTATTTTAGATTTCAAGAAGGCCTTCGACACTGTCCCCCACAAACTCCTTAAGACGAAGTTATATTCTTTAGGGGTCTCTAGACAAATTGTCAATTGGGTGGTGAACTTCCTTTCTGATCGCTCGCAATCTGTTGTTGTAAATGGTACAAAATCTGCTCCTGCTCCAGTTCTTTCTGGTGTTCCTCAGGGGTCTGTTCTAGGTCCAGTTCTCTTTCTGTTTTATGTAAGTGATATTGTTGAAGCTGCTTCTCCTGAAGTTAGGTTGTTCGCTGATGATTGTGTTTGTTAGAGCCATTGAAGATCAAAGTGAGTGCAGTGTTCTACTGAGAGACATTACTCACCTGGGCCAATGGGCAAAAACCTGGGGCATGAGATTTCATCTGGCAAAGTGCAGTGTTATGTCTGTTTCAAGGAAACATCACCCCAGAATTTTTATGTACACTCTCCATGGTGCTAATCTGAAGAGGGTGGACTCTATTAAGTATTTGGGGGTGACCATTACTAAGAATCTCAATTGGAGCAAGCACATACAGTCTATTTGTAATAAAGGAAATAAGGTCCTTGGTCTACTACGGGGAACCTTTCTTTTTGTTCAAGGAATAAACTGGCAGCTTATAAAGGTTTGATAAGACCTTCATCAGAGTATGCTTGTTCCATTTGGGATCCAAATCAGGTTTCACTTCAAGATAAATTAGAGGGAGTACAAAGAAGGTCTGCTCGGTTTATAGTACAACTTCAGTGATGTGGGATCAATGACTGCCCTTTTGAAAGATCTCAGGTCTTCGCATGCTTTGTGATTGCCACAGGCATTGTATGCTTCAAATCCTCGCCAAAGGTACCTACGGCTAAGTCAATATCCCTCCGTCTGCCCTTTGTAAACCCAATGCTTTGCACTACTTTCCCCCCTGCTAGGACAAATTGTTTTAAATAGTTTTATCCATAAGACTATTTGGGATTGGAATGATCTTCCCAGAAGTCTCATTGAGGGGTCATTAGTCACCCTAAGTCCGCAGAATTTATTACCAATTCTCTTAGGGCATGTCCGACCTCACAGTGAATACGTGGTGTACTATTGTCCTTAACAAGATGTCTCACCATATTTTGAAAGAAGAGGAGAAAATGTCTGTCCCACTGAAAATGTCTGTCTCTCTTTTCAAAAGGTTTGGGCTTGTGTAATTGCCCGTGGATTTTTTGAAATTTGTTGTGCAGGTGTCATATTATTGATGGCAATACATTTCCTTCCAGGCTACATGATAAACCAAAGAGAAGTGGTAATTTATGGCCATTTTCATAATCTTTCATGGTCTATTAGCTGAAATGAACAGCCTCAAGGCAAAAACCTTCATGAGACAAGTTTCCAGTAACATTGTTTTGACTTTTGCTAGTCTTGGGAGTAGTTGCTAGCTAGTGCCCAAGTGTCTGCTGTGTACAAACCATAATGTCCTTCATCTTATTTCTTATCCTTCAGTAATTTTAGTATCTATTACACAGCTCTACTTGCTGTGTGGGGACATTGCATACAGTGGGGTCATTGTTCATCCATAGAGTTGCTGTTTGGCTCATACCACAGGATTTTTTCCCTGGTCTGGGAGTGGTAGTAGAAAGAGAAGGGGAGTAATTTCAGTTTTAATGTACACAAATCAGCACTTCTTGTCAGCATTCATTACAGGATATTAGCCTTTAAGGAGATCTGTCATGGCTACCAGTTTTTAGGGAAAATGCGGTCCCCAATTATAGTACCTGACCACTGGTTCGTTACTCCAATTAGCTGCTTCAATGAGCAGCAGGTTTCTGGTACAAAAGAAGCCCAACAACTTTGGGGTTCAAATAACAACTTACTTACAATAAATCCTGAAATAAGTGCTGGCAAAAAGGGAATCAAATTACTTAAAGTGCTCTGAAAGGCTACATCCCCTTTCAGCTTATTGTGAGATAAAGTGCTATCAAATGACAACCTTCATGGTCATTTTCAAATGCCTAAATGGGCATATAATTAGTACTGAGAACAGTTCCTGACTTTTTCCAACATTTTTGAACTTCGAATGGATCGTGTATTAAATTTTCATCCAATACTTCGTTGTTTTTTTTTTGTGTACAAATTTCATGGGGGAGAGAGTGGAGGGAGGGAGAGGAAGGGGAAGGGAGACAGGGATTGAGGAGGAAGGAAAGACATTTGGTATCTTCTTCCCCGACTGGTTATGCCACTGTCCTACACAAACTGGTCACATTTATAATGCACTATGACTTAAGTTTCTGATCCCTGCCCTTATAGGCAGTGTTATACAAATGGACCAACTAGCTTTTGAGATTTATCCATGACATGGTCCAACTCTTAGGTTAACAGAGTCTTGCTATGTTGACCATGGTTGTGTTCAAAATGAATTAAATATGGTATGTATTGAGTGTGGATCATGACTGTGTTTAAGATGAACATGTATCATCAGAAGGGTTGAGTGTCAGTAGCTATGCTACTCGTTTTTTTTTTTCTTTTTTTGTGAGACAGAAATTAGCTTTGTACATTCTTTTGAAATATAATTGAAATGGTAAAGAAAAAAAAAGGAAAGTCTTTCCATGTTTGACATCCGTTGTCTGAGAAAACTACATTGGTATCAATTGCACCAAAAAGTTAAAAGAGTTGGTGGGGATTCATCCCTGTGCAACCTGAATCCATATTGATGGTGCACTGGGCCAAAGGCACAAGTGTGTTCAGGTGGACAATGGCTCGCTTCAAAGCCCATGTCAGGTGTGAGTCAAGTGTTGGAGGCCTCGGCATTGTGAGGTCTGAGACCATGTCAGAGGATAAAGGGGGCCCAGATCCCACATGCTCTGATCCTTAAATAATAACCCGATGGCACTACTCTCAGATACTTTTAAGATGGTTCCTTATGGGAAAGATTGTTAACACATGGGCCTCGGTCTCAGCTCGTAACTCCAGTCTCATTACTGCCAGTTTTTAAGAAGGTCCCTTCAATAATAGGTTGGAAGTTCATATTGTCTCAAGGAAGGTATTTGTAACTCACATAGCTTCATGAAGGTATCATAGGGCATGCTCTTATAAGGTTTCAAAAGAAGATCCTTACCACAGAACAAGATAAAGGTAACTAACTGCTCTAAAGTGCACTCCACTGTCGGTGTAGATGGCTTCAGCATTGGATTACATGGCCTCGGGAGTTGAGGCCTAAACTGCAATGCTGGAATAGGTGATGGATTTAAAATGCTACCTACTGATAAGTTTCAACCACCCCTGAACAATATCCTCTTCTTTAGGAAGGTGCCATGACAATGACAGGTTATTTTTTTATTCCAAAGGGAATTAGTTATGCAAATTCCATACATCACCTCAAAAATAGCTAATTATTCAGTGAGAAGCCATGATACTGACAAGTCAACTGTTCACTCAAAAATGAAACTTGGTTGAAACTTGTGTGCAAAAATATGTCAGTCCATTCCCTTATTATTGAAGTTAGTTTGAAACATGTAAATTAAATGGAGATGTTATTTACAGGCCATGCTAACACACCCTGAAGGCAAAGGTATTTGATTAGTGGATCCCCAGCTGAAAGTACTTCTACAAACTTCAAGTGAATGGCATTTAAAATGTACCCTCTTCCTTATAACTACTTATTAGTTCCCTCCTCTTGCCGATGGACCACTTTCCAGCTTTTCATATTGTATCTATTATAACTATTTGGTCAATCACGAAGCTTTGCACACCTTGCAAACATGTTTCACCGACTGGAGTTCCAGATGTACATGGCAAGGATTCTGACTCTGGAGCACTGTGGTTTATGTATGGCTCTAGCACTTACTTCAAATGGAAATTGGCTGATTGTGGATTGTAAACAAGCCATGACTATTTACCTTTCCATCATGTTACTGGAATAAGTCTTTTCTCATCAAAATCCTGGTGACATAGATAGTCGATGACCCAACTCAAATCAACACTGTCAGACAGTACTTGCTGTTTACAACCTAGGGTGACTTGTTTCAATTAAATATCATTCATTGTGAAGTGGTAATCCTTAAAATCCATGCATTTCATGTCCCCACCTGAAGTGTATATGTTTTACTTGTAAACCTATTGCCTCTATGCTAACTGCTTGAATATCTATGTTTATGTCCTGTTACAGTGTGGGAGCAATGTATCAAGCAAAAATAAGCAGGGTGTCAATTGAGATGGCATTTGGTAAAATACTGTCTTGTGATAATATATAACAATTAACAAGACCAATGATTACATAAACTGACATACTTATTGAAACCTTGCACTATAGTTAGTGTCCTACATTTCTCAGTGACAATCAAATGTAATTATGATACGAATCAAGGGAGAATGCCAATGGCAACCACTCAGATGTAAAGAACACAACACAAAAGGCATTGTTAAAGTATTTCCTAAACAATAGGCTTTCTTTATTCATTTTTCTACCACCTCCATCATAAACAGGTGGAGCAAGTCATTTTTTTGGTGCTTGGAAAAAGGCTGTGTGTTATTCTTTCCATGTAGTTTTCTTCATTGTAACATAACACCTTTCAGATTTCTTACATACAAATGACTGGGTTGAAATTTAACAGTTAGTTTTATGAATAAATACACACAGCATTGTAAAATATATATTCAGTCATACAAACTTTGTGTTTAGACAATCTATTCAATTACCACAACAACATTTCAATTCTGCCCAGATGTTGTATTGGAAATGAGTTTTCAAAAGGCAGTGTGATTTTCAGGTGAGTGTGAGATTAGGGAATTGCACATTTTCACACCATTATTACTCTACATGCACATGCAGTAAGGGGCTCACTTAGTGAGGATGAAGATGTATCTTGTGAGCACCCAAATGTGCATCATTAAAGTGTGGTTGTCCCATATTTTTGAAATAAAACATGCAAAGTTCTGGCAATTAAGGCAAAGGCACCAATGCAAATTTGCTATTGAATATTGCAATAGTAAAAAGTGTGAATGCAGCAATTTCAGAATAGGATAGCCACTATAAAAATGACAATGTTTCCCTAAAAATGACCAAGCCACTTGCCTCCTTGGAACATGTTAAAATTAACATCATTTTACTGACAATCAAGTATATTAACTTCGCAGTGCAGCTTTAATAGGGTTTGTCTCAAAAGAAAGAACTGACAAAGAAGAGAGTGCGACTGAAGCAACAAGGAAAAACTCAGATTTGCAGATGCTGAGACACTATTTGACCTAAAGAACCTCTCTAGTAATATAGTGAAAGCTTGAGGTTCAACTCATGTGGGCAGATAAAATTACTTGTTTAGAAATAAATGCAATGGAACCTTCCCGAAGAACAATTTCCCCTGACTGGTAAAATATTATGCAACAGATACTAGTGAGATGCAAACTTATGCGATATCCGGCTGACTTGGGAATACAACAGTTTAAATCTATTCTTTCTTACCACACTATTTAACTTACATTTCCATATTGAATGAGAAAAAGATGGGTGGGGTATGACCCTCCCATCACTGCACATGCTACTGATGAAATACAGATCTTCTGACACTTAACCCAGAGATAAATGAGTTACCAGGGTGTGGTAGTCCCGATCAGGATGCAATGTCCAGTCATCCAGTAGGGTGAGTAACTTTTTTCATCTAGTAACTTTTTTCATTTCAACAGGGATCCATACATCAAGCATCCAAGAGAGGCATAAAATCAAAAAAAAATATATGATTACCGATTAAAATGGACTTGTAGCATAAACTAGCATAAAAACTGACCGTAAATCATAAAATTGTGTGATATGTGCACACATGTTCATGTGCACAAATGTGCAAAGAACTGATGTCACTGCCCAAGTGGACAAGACTGGACACAATTTTGGAAGCAAACTTCATTTGTATAGTCATTATTTTTTTATTCTGCAACCTTTCACATTACATGCACCTTTGACCTGGTGACCTCATAAATTATCCACCAATGAGCATTTGCTAGTTATTCAAGTCTTGTTGGCATGAACAACAACCAAACGAAACATTTTCAGAAAGTGCTATGTAGTGATAGGTTTGTCACAAACAAGAATAAGATGTTGATGAAGGTTCTTCAAGGAAGGCTCAAGGCAGAACAGTTGTTTTCTGGACGGAAGCAGCATCGAGTGAAACAGTGAGTGTCTTTGCATGGGTACTTTATGAAACTTAAAGCTGCAATGAAACTTGTAAAATTATCTCGATGTGTATGTCACTGTACAGTGTTAGTAATGCACACTGATACTGGCATCAGACACTGCATAATCACCCATGTCTATATGGTGCAAAACTATTTGAATATTCGTATAATAAACAACCAGTCGTAGTGCCACATCCACTGCTTGTAAAAGCAAACACAACACAAATTCTAAGAGTGTTGGTAGAAAATATGAGACATTTCTCAAGAACATCCATCTTTGACAGGCATTGGGATGTGACTGATGAGGAATCTGTCATTTAGCTTGCTGAAAGATATAAGGACTTTACCGAGGTACACTACAATTTATAAAAAAACAGAATGCAAAGCTTCAAAGAGGTTTTGATGACTTAATTACACATCATTTAGATGGAATGTTTACAAGAAATGGCTACTGATGATGCCAGTTGGCCTCTACTCTTAATAAACTTTATACAGACTTCGTCAACAGACCTCATCTACTCGATAGGAAAATTCAATTCACCAAGTACAGGCACCAAAGTGTCACTATATTTCCCATGTATTTTGAAAAATCCTATACATTCCATATTTTTATGATTTGGGGCCTGTTATTCTATATTTTCATGTCATCTACATTTCAAAACCATTTACCTTTGGTTTGCATGTACAAACGCCTCATATGCTTAATTTCTACCCTCAACAAGAGCCCAATGGGCACTGTGGTTCCTTGCTGGATATTATGAGAACTGTGCAGCCAGTCTCCGAAATAGAGATGAGCAAAAACTCATACTCATTGTTTGTAACATCTTCACAAGGGATATTTTAGTACTAATTAATTTTTGTGACCTTACTTACATTCAACTTGTATAATACTTGGTGATCCTTCAAAAACATTTCCTCATTTCCATATGTATTTATGCTTGTAAGCAAACTTGATGTTATCACCAATGAACAATACACTATAAAACATTTCTCATACCAGCCCCATAAAGAAGAGGTTATGACCGTGTGCCAATATGGACACATGAGATATGCTAATGTAATTAAAAGCTTTTCAAAGTTTGACCTCCAGTGACCTCATCTGACCTTAGTTAAATATTGAATGGCTCAGCCGGTTTCCTCATCAGGCATATCTTTTTCTGAAATCTAGACTTCAGCTCTTGTACCATGATGGTCTTGTCAGGTCTAGGGACACGAGCAATGTTTGATGGCCTTGGTTGGTTTTTATTGGCTTCAAGGTTGATACTGCCTTCCACAGCCTTTACAGTGCTAACCATCATGTCTTGTACGTAAGACAATGATTTCTGTTGGTAAATTTTCTTGACTACCCACCCTCCCCTACCCTTGGAATAAACCAGGTTGAACCTATGCTCCCCTTCTGGCAAAGAATTCCTTGTTGCCTTTTTCACCACTGCTTGAGGTCTGTTCAGATTGTGATTATGATCTAGAACAGCTAGATGCATCCGTGCCTGCATATGCTCATATCCAAATTCAAGGCGTTTTGGACAATACTTTAGCACAACACTATGGAATACTTCCAAGGCACCAGTATGACATGCATGGACTAGCTGTTCTAGATCACGAAGGATTGTAGGGTTGAGAACAACATCCTGTAAAGCTAGATGTGCAGGAGATTCAGGTTTAAGCCATAGCTTTAGTCGTATCTCATCATCTGATAACTGAGGGTGGCCGCACTGATGAAACCGTTCACAGTCAGACCAAGAATGGACATTTGTGATGTGTTTGAGGATCGAAGTCCACATCTCCCTTAGCTTCTTGACATCTCCATCACAATTCTGACAACACCACCAAAGATGAGTTGATACAGCTTGGATCCATCTTGAAAGATCCTCTGCATCCTTCTTCTTTGCTTTTGCCAGAAGTTTCTTCTTGATGTTCTTTGCAAAGTGCCACACATCAAAGTCATGATCAATATCAGGATACTCCGTTCTCATCACCTTCCTTATGCCAGCATGCCGGTCAGTTGCCACCAGCTCTACTTTGATGCCTTTCCCCTTACTCGATTAAGACACTTCCTGAATCCCACCTTCTCCATCGCCACTGAGCTTGTTGTATCTGTGACCTGCACCAACTCTGTGTCGATAATCTCTTCTGTAGCAGGGTTCATGAAGGTGTATGAACAATATTTGGCGCTGTATCCAGGGGAATCGTTTCTTCCATCGCCACTGAGCCACACAGATTTTCCTACAAGCTTGTCAGTCACTTCTCTTTGGCTTCTGATGTATGTGTGGTTTACCACAGGGATGAGTGTTTTCTGTAAAATGTCATAGTATGTTGTATGGCCTATGAACTTCACTTTAACAAACTCCATGTACTGTTTAATTTGCGCAAAGGAAGAACCACTGAATAGTATACCTGCAGAACAAAATACATTCCCAGCTGGGGTGTTCTTGATAAATGGCTGTGAGTACCACTTGGTGATCTTGTGCCCATGGAGACATGAAATCTGTAGTACCACCATCGTTCCCTTAAAACTTCTGCTACTTTCTTCTGCAGGCATTTGACAAACTTCACACTTGATGTGTTTGATCAGATTTTTCAGACTAGACTCAAACACAATAAACTTACTCTCATGCACAAGTTTTCCTTCTCTGGTGGTGGATATGCCAGATTGTCCAGAGTCACTACCATCTTCATCACCATCATCATCATCTTCTTGCTCTGATGGTTCAAACAGAGACCCATCCGAGGGGGAGCTGCTGCTTGTCTCTGGTTTAGGTTCTCTTTTAAATATCTGTATAGAAGCAAACAAGTACGTTTCAATACTATTTGGCATGACAGTCCACACCCTTCCAAAAAACACCTTGAACGGTAGGGTATTCAGTCAGGTGAGCTCAAGCTTTGTGAAACTTGCTTTAAAAGACATGGATCATTGACAATAAATATACAACACAACTTACAGTTCACTCTGACCATGTAAAAAATACATATAAGGGGCTATTCCAATATTCAACAGGAGAGCAGATTTCATTATACAGACAAACAAAAGACCTGTCTACCTGTTTCAGAAACAGAAAACAGAACAGGCATTTGCAAGCACTTACACTGGGTGAAGATGAAACAGATGATGTTGAGGTAGCACTAGGTGATGATGGATCAATCAACAAGGTGTTTGATGGAAGGACATTCCTTAAGAATACTGTCTGATCAAGCACCTGGCGTTGAATCTAATAGAAAATAATTAAAATATACAATTTCGTGAAATAAAATAAAATGAATAAATGAATGAATGAATGAATGAATGAAAGAATGAATGAATGCATGAATACCTGTACTAATGAATGGATGAATGAATGAACCAATCGATTAATGAATCAATCAATAAATAAAGGAATGAATGAAGAAGGAATGAATGAGTGAACCAGTGAATCAATGAATCATTGAACGAACAATGAATGAATGAATGAATGAATGAATGAACAAATGAATGAATAAATAAAGAAGTAAATAAATAAGAAAAGAAATACAAATTTGCAGTAAGGAACAGCAATGATAATGAACAGTTCCGATTTCACTGGTTGGCATTGGGAAGGAAAAACAAGTTCAAGAGTGTACTTACTTTTGGGGGTGATGGGTGCCATACTCCAGGTGTGTCTCCTTCCATACCTTCTGTTTGACCAGTGAGTTGCTATAGAAGGAGATAAAACCAACAATATTTTTCAGACAATATATACTTGAGACTACTTACATCTTTTGAGGTGCCATTATTTGATTGACTGGTCCCTTTGTTTCTATTGCCAAATCCCTTGTGAGTAGGTCCTTGTAATGACAATCACTTCTGTTCTCTTCCACGTCATCCCTAAGCAAAGGCATTGTCTGTGTATCCTTTCATTTGGAGGATTTTTCCCCCAATATTAAGCAAATGAAAGCACAATTCCCAGCCCCATCAATGTTCACACATTCAGTTTGTTTGAATGAGAAGGAAAGTTATTACAATGCCTGGGTTGATTGATTTAAAATCAAGCTGATTAAAATCATGATATAACTCAAGGTTTTTGTTGAAAAAAATTAACAAATTGATTAACATCAATTTTATCAATTTGCTTGATTTAAATCACTGATTTAAACCATGATTAAAAAAAAAAATACATAAAAAGGCCCAATCCCTGCCTAGAAATGATGTACTGCCTATGCCTTGGTCTGCATGTTAACCTATGGGCAGTGTAAAATAAACTTGGTAATGAAAACAATGTATAACAATACACACAAATTTGGAAAGATTTGGTCTTGGGGTACTAACAAGTTTTAATTCTTTCCTACTCTTTAACCTTTGCTACATGAAGATCACTAAAACACTAAACAATAACTAAATTTGATGCAATTAGTACAGATAAGAACATATTGCTTTACACTACGTGGAACCAGTAGCATGAATAATAAGGAATAAAGCTTTATAAGTCATTATGTACCATTATTTCCGGTGATGAGAAAGTTGATGAGCCCCCAATAACCCTCGGGTATGGTGGTGTGAAGACAGGTTTTTTCTCTGTGCGTTGCTTTTCGTCAGCGGAATCCTGAAAATAAAAGGAGGAAACAACAGTCATTACAGGCACAGATGAACAATGGAATTTCACCATTTCTGACAATGTATTCAGGGATTGTCATTGTACAGAACAGGAACCAAACATGATTACACACTTTTTGCAAATGTCAAACCTTACAGAATTCTTACACAATTTTTCTCTTTTTGAGGGGGTGGGGAGGGAGGGGCTGGCGCATTTCAAAATCTCAAAGCACCACATATGTACCAACAGATTCAATTGGGTTCTGCTTGTCCAGCTGGTAAGGCATCATGCTAACAACTATGTGCTGCTGGTATAGTTATAAGTGAATTTCATAAAATAGCATACACCTATTTCACTACTCTTCTATTCTTCTCAATTGTGAGTGAGTTATTGGTTAGTGGAATGCAACTTACTGGAATGTAACCAATGTAGTCATGTTCTGGGTAGGGAACTTGAGAGGCATCTTGCAATGTCTGGCAACTGCTTCTTGTAACATCAGCTTCAGTCTGAGTTTCTGCATCGGTCACATAACAGGTGTATCTTCTAACTACCTGTGTTAAAAGACACATATACATTTGCAGAAGCAGACTTACATAACTGAATGCACACAGATGTCAAAAAACTGGAAAGGTGAAACAGACAACAGTGCATTGGACATAAACAGAAGCAGTTGGATTTGTGAGAAACAAATGTTTCTGTTTTGGTCAAATGCACACCCTGGATGTCTTGTTTCAGGCTTCATGTTTTTGAACAAAATGCAAGCATATAGCTTTCAGAAAAAAAATTAAATGTTAATTATCGATTACGTATAACTTTTACACCCAAAAGGGCAACATCACCACATGAGTCTGTTAGTATGATAACATTTCTTATGGAAATAAAATTGCAGTATGGTATACAACTGTATAGCAAAATAATGCAATTGAATCAGATGGGCTACAAGGAGGCTACTCCTGAGTGAAAGTGAAGATATTTGGACAGTTTTCAATGGCTACTGAACACCAATTTTGGAAGATCCACCAAACCCACAACCTTTTATACCATATATCATTTTCTTGTATGAGACTGCTAATTGTTACTTACTTTTCTTGTAGTTTTAGTCAAAATGTCTTGCTGTTCTGCAGCTGGTGTCTCCTCCTCAAACTGAAATTGTAATAATGGAAACTGCATCATTGTATATGTTTAATGCACTTGAGGCCATTTGTGCTTGGTGCTCAGCAATGGAGTAGGTAAAACACAATTTGTATTGTCTGTGTTAATAAAATTATGTTTGGCATTTGTCATATGCTAGTGCAGCTACACTATATTTTGCATCAGTCCACATTAGAGTAGATGTACTATAACTACATTTTAGGCTAGGTGTAAGTTCCTGCTCAGAGACAAAGGCAGCATATACTTTTGTACACCTAGGATAACAATAATGTTTACGAACTCAAATAGCCAACAGGTGTCTCCAGCATTGTCGGTACACTATTATGAGCTGATCACAACTTGTCTTCTAACATTACGTATTGGCCATCCTGTGCAGGAATGTGTCTTTGCTGTATTGAACTGGTCACCCAGCACTAAAATTTGTCAGGAAGCACAGTTTTTAAAAAAATCATGACTCCTACCCAGCACTATTTCCATCAGACGCAGACAAATCACTGCGAGGTTAATACTGTACCAGGAATGAGGGGAAAACTTATGAGAAAAGATTAAATGAACTGAGATCAATGTCAAATTAGAACAGAGACATATCCGACAAGACCTGTTGACTTATATATAGATCTGGATGGAATAATAGAAATCAATGGAAAGGAGAGAACGAGGGGTAACTTTTATAAAATGAGACCCAAGTATGCCAGGTTAGAGTGCAAAAGAAATGCATACTTTCATATAATTTGGAAAGTTTGGAATGAACTGCCTGATACTGTGGTAAAGAAAGCAACTGTGAATGGTTTCAGAAAAGAACTGGAACAGTATGATCATAAAGGGCCTCTGGACTCCTATTATTTAGTAGCCAGCCTCAACCAAGATGTTTCTTCATGGAGATGGTGGTGACTCAAGGTAAATCTGACTTCCCTTTGGACCACCCCTAGATTTAAAAGAATGTGCTTAGCACTCAGAAAATCCTTGGCATACCTTCCCAAACTATTGTGCAATTTGTATGCACTGATCGATTCAATGTACAGTAGGCTACTGACTGAATCAGGCTATACCCTACTATAAGAACTACTACTACTAGCACTAGTTAGGCTAGCCAAATATTAGTAGTAGAAATTACTGTAATATGACTGAGGCAGAGGCTATGTCTATACCACAATAAGTCAAAAAATTATGCTATACTTGTGTTATCATGTGGCAATCAATTAACAAACATTGAGACAGAAAAAAGATACAGGATATTTAAAGAAATGAATGAAAATCGCCATTAATATCATTCAATGTGCTTTCCTCGTTATGCTGTACATTGGTGTTGTTTGGATGAGATGACAGTAGAAAGTATGTGGCAGTACATAATGAAATGTTTACAAAGTCCAGTAATCTTGTGTCAACTACTGTAAAAATTAAGCGAGTAAAATACAATAACAGTGTTATCTTAATGTCTTTTGTTTCGAATATTTTGCTTACAGCTTCATCAAAAATATTATGGTCACCATTTTTGGGGATGTTTTCAAAAAGTCTAATTTATCCTATGCTATAGGTCCTAGCCTAGGCCTAGACCCTAAATGTACAGAATTGAAGTTTTGCTACATCAAGTATGTAGACCTTTTGTATTAAGTTAATATTGTAGCCTGGGTAGGCCTAACAGTTAGAGTTGATGCCTGAGTCTTCTGTGGCCTGGCACTGTATTCATGCAGGCCCTACAAAAAATGAACATTCACCTCTTTCCTCTCCTTTGCCTGGATTCTTGTTCCCATTAGTTTCGCCATCATATCCTCTTCAAAGCAGTCCTTGCTAAAGTGTTGGTCGCAGACAACCCGATCGACATGGTACACATACGTATTTGGGTTGAACTTGTCAGTTCCAATTGCATGTAACCATTTTGCACACAAGCCTGGTTCTTTTTTCGGATCAGGGATTGAGAAACAGGATATTCTGTCACCATCTGCAGTCGTATCCCCCCGCTTGTTGCTGCAACCAAAGGCTTGGCACTGTGGCATGATACCTTCTGGTTAAACGAGACCGGAAGGCAGCAATACAGTAGTAGTAGTAACGTTAGGCATAGGTTAACGTTAGGCCTATCTTATAGCCTAGCCTGGGCTAAAAGATGTTGTAACGTTACCCCAAGTGAGGCTTACGGTACACTGAGTTTCGATGTCAGAATTCGATCCAACGTAAGAAATTGAGGCTGAATATTTATTCTCCCCTTTGACGCTGTCTTTCTCTTCACAATAATTATGAAAGTAAAAATTTGACTGGCTTGTTTAACCCGGTTGTGCTAACGATCTTTACATGCGTAATTCTGTCACTTCACCTGTACAAAACAGATACAGCTAGCAGTGGCTTCGATAGTATGCCGTGCCAACACATTTGCCGGTTCTACGTCATAACAGTGCAGTTTCGCAATGCTAGGCTCGTACATCCCGCTGGTCATACTTTACCGTAAAAAATTAATTTCTCGTAATTTTTCCCAAATTTAGAAATATTTATATTTTTCTAATGATTAAAAAATTGTAAATTTCTTTTTAAGGTGATTTAGGAACCGTTTCCGGAAAATTCCTTTAAGAGGAAAGCCCAAAGTCACGTCCCACCGGGACATAACATCACCTTTGTCGGGCCTTGAAATTCTGCCCCCCCCCCCCCCGTGGGGGAGCTTGGCCCTCTGTCGGGCAAATCCTGGCGTCACCCCTGGTTCACCGCCGTACGCGTTCCAGCCTTGTGTCAAATGCGTATGATTAAGGCACTACATTATTACTCGATAAGCCAATTTGTGGTCGATAATCCATGTTTATCGCCAAAAAACATGGTCTATCAACCGATAAACATGGGTTTTCCTATTAACAGATACTTAAAAATCTCGATTTTTTTCTAAAGAAATTTGGCTTGAAATATCGTTTTTTGATCGAAAAACATGGTTTTTCTACTGAAAATCTGAGATTATCGCGGATAGTCTTGGATTATCGGCCGAAAAACATGGTTTTTTCAGAGAAAAACATGGATTTTCGACTGAAAATCTATGTTTTTCGGTCGATAAAAATGGTTTTTCGATCTATAAACATGGTGTTTTTCGAATTATTGAGCATTTAGCTTGCCATAGGCGTGTACATGTAGGCTACGTATCATTCCCTATGATCATTCTCAAACGAACATGCAATGTACAATTGGAATTTGTTCAGTGAAATCGATCGGTTAATCGGTTCGTTAGATGCAGAAAAACATGGATTTTCGACTGAAAATCTATGTTTTTCGGTCGATAAAAATGGTTTTTCGATCTATAAACATGATGTTTTTCGAATTATTGAGCATTTAGCTTGCCATAGGCGTGTACATGTAGGCTACGTATCATTCCCTATGATCATTCTCAAACGAACATGCAATGTACAATTGGAATTTGTTCAGTGAAATCGATCGGTTAATCGGTTCGTTAGATGCAGTTTTACGTCTCAGTTGCTCTCCAATAAGAGAGTATGAAATTTTATGCCTTGAATTTTCTAGAGGGTGGGGGGGGGGGGGGAAATATGTCGAGGGGCGGTGGGCCCCTCCCCCCCCCCCCCCCACCCCCTTGAATACGGGCCTGAAACATTCACCTAGTAACAACACCTAATTAATTTTCTAAACATTCCTTGGCTAGAATTTGATTTTGCCCAACGTTAGCTGCCTACCGCAGTTTGAGTATTGTCCTGTCGAACGCTAGTACTTGCGTGTATGTATTACGTACGATATAAAGCTGCAGTGATCTTGCGTTACTAAAACCTACCTGATCATACTGTTTGCTATTTTCCTTAGCCTAGGCTTAGGCCTAGGCCACCGTATGTACTATACCTAACTCTCAATCACCGTAACTTTGTAGGGGCCTTCCACTCACGACTTACGTTCTGATCAGAGAGCACATCCTGCTCTATGGTTCTGATAAAGTAGTAACTTAATAGACCTTTAGCCTATATTTTATTTTCTTTTAGGCATAGGCTAAACACCTAACGTCCGAAATAGATTTTTGTCAAAATTTGATAAAAGGGCTACTTTCTAGTACATTCAAGCATTCTCTGTCACGAGCATGCAGTTGTTATCTCTGAAGTGAAAACTGGCACGGCCGGCGCGGTAACGTAACTGGATTTGCTTACGTTACGTACGTCTGCCATCTGAAGCGTACTTGTATGTAAAGCCTATATGCAATGCATGTATGCATGGTTCACAACGTGATTATCAATTTCCAGCGTCGTCGTCCAATGTGAAAGTACCATAGAGCAGGATATAGGTTCCTATTATCCTGCTCTATGGAAAGTACGAACTTCGTACATGTACCGCAAAGCCCACTGTCAGCACTCTCGGGACTAATATTGCACGATGGGGACTACTAATGCACTATGGGGACTACTATTGCAATTTGACAGGATCGCATCGTGCGGATGGCGGGGAGCCAATGACAGACATGTGACCATCTATCCTCCAATCAGATGAAGACAAATTGAGAAGGTGTTATGTAACACTTCATAGAGCACCTTGTAAGGTTTTTAAATGCACATTCAGACAAAATTAATCGTTTGCATAGTGATATTATGCAAGCTAGGGTACCTTCAGGGTTCGGAAGTTTTGGGACCAAGACCCAAGATAATTAAAGTTAAACAAAGTGGAAGAACTGTCAATAATAATTCTTGGTCAGTGACTGCACACGACACGTGCACATTATACTGCCATATCAAAAAGTGACAACATTTCATCGTTTAGTTAAAACATGGCAATTAGCCAACATAACAAAGACAAGAACAGTTTTTCCAAATTGTGAATAGTTTAATAATCTATCCCATTTCGTGAATGGTTATTGAAAGTCATATACGTGTCAATATTTTTCTCAATGAATTGTGGCATTTCTAGGGTGTAAAACCATACTTCGATTGAGGTATATTTTTCACCAAAACAGCCACCTATAGTGTTTGCTTTTCCTTGAATATGGAATATTTATGTCTTGAAATGGACACTCTTTGCCAAGACTTTTCAGCCAACAATTATCTCTTTTTTCTAACGAACACTGTCAGACTGTATACCCTACTGCGACTAATAATTGTCTTCGTTCTTTTAACAATCATTTCGAATCTGAGCCGCCAAGCAGATTTGTCCGCCATCAGACCAGGGATCTGCCCGACACAAATGCATTCAGAGCAATTAATATGAGAAACTTCAGCTTACTTTGAGCTAATAAAAATGCTCTCGGTCTCAGAAATATATATATATATATCAAACTCAAACTTGGTATGTGGGTAGACCATATAGAGAAGGAGAACCCTTTTGTTTTTGTACAGGTCAAAGGTCTTATGGGGTCACCAGAGGTCAAAGTCTGGAAATCTTATTAATGTGAGACCTCAGGATAGAAAACTTCAATAGATTTCATATTTGCTACGTAGATGCATTATGGTCAGGAGATGGTCCGTATTGTTTTTGGTGGAGTTCAAAAGTCATGTGGGATCACGGGAGGTCAAAATGTGAATGAAAACCTCTTAAGGTAGGAAACTTAAATAGATTCCACATGTGGTATGTATATGCACATTATGGTGAGAAGCTGGTCCTTATTTTTGTTGGTGGAGGTCAAAGTTCATCTTTTTTCCAACATGCTAGTATAACATTTCAGTGAATAGATAATGGTATGTGATGGCACCATTTGAAATGGAACATTTATATATCATCGAAACCGCAATGCATTCTTGCATTCTGGTTTATAGCTTGATTGTAGCCATGCCGACTCTTAAAATTTCAAGTCCAAAAATCGAAAAATAAATATAAAACAGAATGAAAAATAAATTGCAAGTCCAATTCCCGTCTTCACAGGACATTCTTGAGCCGAGATATAAAACGTTGAAATTTATTCACTTAAAATAAATAAGTCCATTGCGCAATAGTTTGTGACTTTCTTGTTTTACAACTCACATTAACTGTTTTCTTTAGTTTATATAGGTATATAGGTGAAGAAGAGAGCTGTGAAAAAGGGAGAATCAGAAACGGATGAATGAACAAGACTGAAGCTGACCAGGACTCTGGTGAGCCTCGTGGGACCGTTCTGTAATCTTGTGCTTCTCTTTAGAGAATCCTTCTAGCAGACCACTCTTCAGTCCTATTCATCACGTGATTAAGTTCAGGCTACAACTTTTAAAAAAATCAAAAATAGTAAACCAATTTGGGACTACCTTGTGCATATTTTCATAATATGAGTCATTGTTCAATATTTGGCATATATTTAGTTTATAAACACTTGGGCAAATGACAACCTATGACATTTCAAGTTTCAACTAATTTCTTCCTTATGTACAGTAAAGGATATATCGTACTCATAACAAAAACAATATTCATACAAGTAATACATACTCCATACGACAATGTAACATCAATATAATACTTGAAAGGAAGAGGAAACAGGAGGTTTCACTTTGATGAGTAACATCTGACATCAAGGAGCATCAAGCAGCAGATTTTCATTGTTGCTTTGTCACGTGGCATGTTCATTACAAAAACAGTGCTGTTACGTGAGCAAATGTCAAATATGTCTAACATGAATTGTTATCAACCAAAAAGGAAGGGGAACTTGGCCAGAATGTTGTCATTTTCTAAGGTATTTACTACGAATTCCCAGTTTTCTATACAAAATCGCTTTAATAGCCTGTAGTCATTTAACAGAATTTAACTTTCTAAGAAAATGATACCTATTAATAAGCGAAACATTTAGTAGTTGACTCTGAAAAATCGTAACAGATGAAACCAAACGAAGATACTTTCTATAGATGTTTATGCGTTTAGCTGCCTTATACTTTTTACCTAACTACACTCAAAACCAAGAGTGAACTTAAGCAACTCTCTAATAGAGTTTAAAATGTGAATTCGCTCTATAAGGGTGTCAATTCACTCCAAGATTTGTGAAATTCACTCCAAGATGAGTGACATTCACTCCAAGAGGAGTGAAAATCACTTAAATAAGAGGGAAAATTGTATCTCTAAAGAGTGCGTACAGGGATTACTCTTTCTTTGAGAGACGTCCCTAGCTGTTGGCACTCCATCAAGAGTCAAACTTCACTCTTTTGAAATGAATTTTATAACTGTCATTTTTGCTAATGACTGAAATTTTTCTTTTTAGACTGGAAAAGTACGCCTGTTTAAGGCGTACTCACATCATGGCCGAAAATTGCTGGCGTTTGCGGCAAGACACAGAATACTTTTCCAAGGGCAAATGGGGGATATTTGATTTTGATAGATATTTCCAAAAGCCGAACGCCACTCGTTGTGGGATAAAAAACCCCAACGACTACATGCGTGAACGCAGCTTTGCTCTGCATGTTTGCGACACACTACACGTAACTCCAGGATTTGTTTGACAGGGAAGCTGGACAAAATGGTGCTAATGAACCCTAAGGCTCATACTAGTAGAAGAGAATAACAGAAAAATGTCGAAAGCAAATATTTTGGACACTCGGGTTTCTATTGTAAACCTGATAAAATTTGGATCTTTATTTTAACTTTGTACAAAAAAAAGGTTCCAAATTGGAAAATTTAGTATATTTTTGAGATTTTTCCCAGTTTAAAACATGATTATTTGTGATGACGGCTGGCCGTCATCAGTTACTTAATATTTGCGTTTCCATACCCATCATGGCTCCATGATGAAATGGTATAGAAGAAAACAATGCCGACCTTCCCCCAAATCAAAGTTCTCCACAAGGGAATGGGTGAACAGTCTTGTATGAATAACATCTTGTTCATCACCGCCGATTAACATACTGTCTAAAACTTTTAGTGTGCAAAATCCCTCTTTTAGATAAAATATATGATTGTATGTAGGATAATATGAAACTGTGAGAATGTGATACAATATAATAATGTGATTAATACTGTAATATGATTCATTATGATTGATTTAATGACTATCCTAAAAATACATTTATTCTTCAAAAAAGGCCGTCAGATATGTGACATACTCCCCGAGATGTTTGCATTGTCAAGTGGTTAGAGCATGCATCTTGCAACAGAGAAAACTGAGGTTTAAAATTCGACTTTAAACATGGAACCTACAGATTGCCATTGTTTACTGTGCTTAGTATAATCAATAGAGTATGGAAAAGGAGTCAGTGGGCCACAAGTAGAAAAATGTCATGGCCGGTCCGACCTAAACTAATTGGTTAGAAACTGAGCCATTAAACTCATTTAAAATTTAACATTCGAGATGTCCAATCTCAAATGATAAATATTCTGCTTGAAAAATAGTAACTTTTTGAAAATACTGTATGTTCTGATTTTATATTTTGAAATGTTTTCTGAAGTTGGGAAATCCCATAAGAAGGTTTATTTCCCTCAAAGTTCTCAGCATCTTGGCCACGTATTTTCGTGAGTTATTGTAAAAAGCGCCTCTCATGCCTAATCGAAAAGAGCCGGAAATTTGCCGATTCTAGGAAATATACCCTATACGTTTTACCGCAGGACTATACGAAACTTTACGCTAATTATTCCGTGTCTTTGACATCCCTATAGACAGATTTTATCGGACTACGCGGTCCTATAAAACTACATATTAATCTGACGTCACTAAAAGTCAGTTGGCCTTTTATTTCTATAGACATCAGATGCGAATCAAATATTTAGACCCGTTGGCTAATGTTTGGCTCTCTCCGACAAGAGGTGAAGGAGATTTTAACAAAAACTCGACAAAATCGGACCATTACTCGATTCGAAAAGTGCCCGCGTCTTAAGTAGTGCAATGAAATGGGGGGGGGGGGAGTCGGGGGTCGCTCCGTCGTACCAACAAGTTTTCGACTGTATCACTGAACCATACCAGGCCACATCCAAAAAATTCAAAAAATTTGAAAAATATATTTAATTCACAATTTTAAGCACCATTTCCTTACATCTTTGCAGTCCAGATGAAGTAAAAAAAAATCTAAAATGAGAAATTTTATACATGTGGCCATTCCAAGGTTCCTCTAAAATAGCTCTACTCAGTACGTCTTCTAGGAATTTCGCCGGTCTGCAGCGTCGAGGTTGTCTCGACCTCCTGTTCTTTGATGCAAGGTATTCGACCCTGGCATTATGGAATGTTTATTTTTGTCATGGTAGTTTATTCTTTTTATCTATCAGTGCAAACATATTCATTTGCATTTTGAGGGGAAGAGGGAACCTAGCCGGGCCCTCTCCCCGGTGGCTACGAGGGAGATTCATGTCATGTGCATAGCAATTTCGACGTATTCCATTTTTATCCAATTCATAATAAATTGCTATTAAGTTCAAATGATCCCAACCACATATTTTTACCGCTAATCTTTTCCTGAAGCATGTGACCTCGATGGCGGTAAATGCTTTCTCTTTAAAGAAACTACTCAATTTAGCATTAAATACCACTATTTCCGTTCAAAATGCGTTCAATCCAACCACGTCGGTAGTGATTCTAGAATCAATTCAACGTCTTAATCTTAAAACATTTCCTTTGAATTAAAGGATTAGAAGTTTGCTCATATTTCCTGGGAGATTAAGCTGCCTTAAACAGGTTTTAACAAGTTTTAGCTTTTTGACTACTACGTAGCAGCAATAAACCGCAGTTCTTCTGATTTTAGGAACGTTATTGAGTTATCTTAATTCTGATTACGTGTATTCTAAGGTGTAGGAAGCAGGAGGCGATTTCCCCATTTTTTCAAGCCTGGGCAAGATGTAGTTTTCCTCACTAAAGTTAAACCGATGTGATCTCATCAGAATTAAAAGAAGGCACTTTTAACCAACGTACTTCAACATATTTCTTTCCAGTTAGTGTAGATAAAGTGTTGTTGGTGTTTTGTATTCCACCGTTGGCTATAAACGATGCTTTCTATTTTTGAATTGAGAATTTCGGTTAACCCCTTCAAGAAAGGGTGAGGTCTGAAAATGGACATACCAGTAATGTAACTTCCTCAAGACCTGAATTTCGTTCGGGGCCTGGGCGAATTTGGGGCAACCATTTATATCTTAACAAATCCGGTATGTTTTACGCTTTATTTACACGGAAACTCATAAGCGTTTCCAAATTCTTTGAAAAATTTGCTCTTGAACAAACCAAAAAACCCTCATAGTCACGGTATAATTTTGATGAAAATTCAGAGGGATAAAAGAATAATAAAACAGACATATCAAGTTAAGTACAAAATGAAACTGTATACTGGTGTTTTAACGAACAACCTTTCATTTGCATTGTCATAGTAGCTTTGTGAGAGCAGGAAGGTGTTAGTAACATCGAGCTCCCTGGTGCAAGGTACCAGTTCTCTTTTAAAGGTAGCGTGGCATGAAAATGACAAAATTGGGTATTAGACGTAAAAAGCATTAAAAACCATGAAGATAGCCACAGTTTACATCAAAATCTATCAAAAATTGACCATTTTACACGACAATTTCTGATTTTTACTTAATCATTTTTAAGTATGAGTTCAATATGCAAATCTTGTGACGCTATGGGAGGGACATTCCATATATGGCTAATGTTATCCTTTGTTTTTACAACCTTCATTGAAGGACAGTTGTAACATTTTTTCCCCTGAGCATTTTTTTTTTTTCAAGTTTAATTTGTGTCCTTGCAAATCGTCAGCATCAATTGCCAAACCACAAGCTATATAACGAGTAATTAAGAGATAATTTATGTAGGGTAAACAAAAGAAATATTAACACTATGCAACACTCCACATCATTATTTTTGCATAAGCAACAAGTTTCTTCAGAAAAATTCGAACTTTGAAGAGGTGTGTCTGGAGAACCGTTAAAGATATTGAAATAATTCCAACTGAGTTTTCCTTAGAACAGTACACTCCATAACTGCCAAGTAAAGTCAGGTCGATTTGCTGATGTGTCACACTACCTTCAACGACATCGTTGTTCATTTCCGTTTCTTCTTTCAGTTTATGTGGTTAAATTAAAACGTATTGCATTTTTATTTAATGTTTAAATTACCACTAAGAATTCATGGTCAGAATCACACTTTTACTGGAAACCTTACACAGATTCATCCAAAGCTTTCCGTTTATAAAAAAAAAAAAAACTACCAGTTCAACTTTCAACAGTTCAATGCCACGAAATATTTTCTTTTCAACTGTCTAACTAGCCACTTGGGTAACTATTCCCAGATTCATACACCGAGAATTAGGTATATGTTCATATATTTCCGGCTCTTTAGTAAGGAAGTGATGATAAAATTTTTGGAATTTTACAGAAGGAACAAAAATGGAGCTTCCGTCCCTGCATTTGAGGGAAGCTCATCATATTTGTGAGGGGTTGGGTAGGTTTAGGGTTATAACCATCACAGTTTTTTAAGAGGACGGGCTTGAGGTTACAATCAAGATAATCTGTCACTACTGTTTTATCACATTCCTATTTGTAATAGCTCTATTGCTTTGTACATTGACAATCTGCCACTGACTGAAGGTGTAATAAATTTAACAATGGCCATCAAATCTACACTTTAATTTATAAAATTATCCACATCTAGTGCGTGCTTTACTCAAAAATAACGATTTTGTTGAACAGTGTCTTAGCTGCACCGAATGTTTTTATGTCTATTAAGTACGTTGAAGTGAAGAAGAGTCGTTCTTAGCATGATTAGGTTCTAAAGGGAGTCTGGCAAATCTGACGAGGAACCTGTTCAAAAGTGTAAAATGCATTAGTCAATTGCAACTTCAAAACTTTTAGGGGGAAATTTTAAAGGTGGCCCCTTGCTACCCGTGGCTACGAGGGTTACAGAAGCATAATTTTTATTATTATCACAGATACACAGTGGGAAGGGGGTCTAGGAAAAGTTAATACTGGCATGTAACATTCAAATAGGTATTAAGTCCAGGTAACATGAATTTGATATTCGATTGCCAAGTATTTTATCCACAAATCATGTTCATGTGGGACAAAACGCATTAGTGATGTAAAAAAATGAACCGTTCATCATTAATACCACAATTTTAAGGACCAACGACTTTCCTCTATTTATCAGAAGTACCTGTGTATTTGTTCTGTGCAGTAATTACATTATTTTTTTCCTAAATGACTCTTCACATGCAGTACTTTACGGTACTGGAGTACGGTAAACCGAGTGCTCGCCAGGTTAAGCTGCATAGATATTGCAGCTTTAATCTTGTCCCACCCCTTTCCTTGATAGATTAATCATTGCGAGATCACTTCCCGGCAACGGTTTTCCAGGGGGTAGATCTGGTACGGTGGGGGGGGGGGGCAAATGCGAGCACACACCCGCTATATAAACACAAACAAGCACATACACTTAGGTCGACACCCATGTGCACAAAGCATAGATGGGTGGCGCATTAAATGCAGTATTATTCCTTTAAAATAGGCTCAAATTGACGTTTTCTAAAAGTCATAAAGGCATTTGCACACCACAATGTTACAGTTTGTTTGTTCTGCGTGTTTTTTTTTTTTTTTTTTTTAAATCGTCAGTTATTTGGAAACAAAACGATATCTTCGCCCCCAATATTTTCATTGGTGGGGCGACCGCCCCTTGTCCCTCAGGATCGATGTCCTTGCAAAATATTCATGCGCCCTCGTAATTTATTTTCTGGTTTATCGTACACGGTATGCAATACATACTTGTTTCAATTTGACTAGAGATACTGTTACAAATTCTTTACCAAATTGCTAACTCCTTTTTTTTATTAAGTATGACAAACCCGCGGCTACTTCGTGGGCAGGCCTCCCTGTTCGATGCTAAGGCCATTGCCCAATAACTGTGTTTTGAGAGGTTTACTCGTTGGTAAATTAGCAATTAGGACTTCCAGGAGTTTAAAGTATGCACACATTAAGCAAGCGCGTTATAGGATTGCCTCGTGGTAGTTGTTGGAGTGTGACGTGGGGGGGGGGGGGTGTATAATAAGGGGGGAAACGTTTTTCATGTCTCAAACCTGCGCTCCACGTACAAGTTGGTGCAGTATTTGTTCCTCAAATGTAAAAAAGTTTATAATGATCATTTTGTCAATTTTTGCCTTTGTCAGTTTATTTCATTCAGCTTGTGTGGGAGGGTTCACTCCCACCCTCCCAACTTCCAAATTGGCTACTAGCCTGACATAACGTTAGCAAGGCAATGTACTCTTCAAAAGTTGTTGTGAACTTGTGTGTTGCGACTTTTAAATTTCTGAAGAATAAGGAGTTTCATGATCGACCATAAATTGCATTTTGTGAGTATGAAGTTGCCCTATCACTTCCCGATAATGACGAGGATTTTATCCACTAACGTACTTCCATACAGGAAAGAAAATCAGAGAAAAAAAGCTTGTTCGTTTTAGAAAGTAGGTATCTTTCACTTTGAAATTATTGTAAAAGCACATACGCAATGTGAAATTTGAGACTTGTTTGGAAGGATAAATTACCAAAGAAGTGAATTACCGAGAATAATATACTTGAACTTCAACACTTTGTAGGCGTCACTTGCACACCGCGGCGATACCGGATCGGATTACGATCCGATGTCGTGAGCTTTTGCTGAAATCATTTCCATCTCTGGTCAAAGAAAACCATAAATTTGCCAACTTGTGTAAATATATCATATCTATCACAGGAGAAAAATTTTTACCAAATACTTTGTAACGTCACACCGACAAACAACTTTAATCGGATTACTCTTGTTCCGTAAAAACTTTTCCACTGCGTGGTCAAGTGCATGGTCACAGCGGCATAGCGTCAGAGCATTCGGAAGGTCGGGAGGTCCACTCCTGGACGTTTCATACCCAAGACTTTAAAAAAACGGAACCTACTACCATTGTGCTTGATCTCAGAATAAGCAATGTATAAGCCAATGGAGCAACTGGAAAAGGCCGTGACCGGCTCGACTTGAACCAATTGGTTGGAAACGGTGCCGTAAAACTCTGTTTAACCTAGGCCTATATGGACGGCTTTTTCGCTAAATTTTGCCTTACCGATTCCCCAAAGATAGAAACCAGATAAATTCAACACTGAGACAATCAAGCAAAAGCTACGACAAGTGTTCTATAACTTTAAAAAAAAAATTCAAGACAGGTTTGATTGGGAGGTATTTCCTGTGTAATTAAAATAGCATTCGTACAAGCATTTTCTCCTCTCTCGCGTTACCGGTGTGATCTTATAGGAAAAGTAAAATAATAAAAAAGTTTCTGAAAACTAAGGGTAATTCTCGTTTAAATTTCTAATTTGAAATAGGCCTAACATTCTTACATTTACCATGCAGGGATTTCCCTTGGTTCCCTTATTGTAACCATCTGTACACTATGTTGAACAAGTTCAGGAATGAAACACAATTTTGCCTTCATCTGATGAAAACACTCATCAAATAAAAACATGTTTGCAATGCTTAGCATACATACCAGGTTCCTAAACATTTTTATTTCCTTAACATCGTTTTTCAATTCTTCGGTATTATCTTTTTAAAATTAAAATGTATTCATAGTTTAGTGTGTTTCCAAAGTAAGGGCAAAATTGTTCATTCCTAAACCCTTTTACAGAGTAATATCGAATTAACGATATAGCAACAAGGGAGACCCTTGGAGACCCTCGGGGACCCATGGACAAGATGCAGTGAGGGACCTCCAAACGTTTTTTCTAAGACCACTGCAATCTCGGAGTAAGAATGACACCTTGATGGCACCAGCTGTAGGTTGGTTAGGACCCCCGAACCCTCGAGACCCCCGGACATTGTCCACAAGCATGATCCACCCATTTCTTACGAAGCTGAAGAAAAGGATTGTGGTGTAAAATGATGTAAAATTTTCGTAGGGTAATTAACTGGAGACATTTTCTCGGCTTTTTTCGAAAGTAAAATTTAGATCCCTTTCGTAATTTAAGAGTCCTCTCTACTTTTCCTTTAAACCAAATCAAATGGTTGCCCCGTCCGCTTTGAAAGTTACTTTACTAGTTAAAGGTACAGTTATTTTAACAGTTTATCCCCGATCAAAATGTGGCGCTTCCTCCCCTCCCACCTGATTCAATTAAAGGGGAAGTTTAAGCTAAAAATTAATTTTCCATGTGAAAGAAGAACTAAGTTTACTCAGTGTGGTGAAAGTTTTTTTCAAATCGGACATGCATTTCTCGAGATATCAGCAAATGAAGTTACTAGATTTGTGTTCCAAGGTGAGATTATTACACTTCCTTACATTGACAAGGAATGCTTTGTTTTCCTTTGTTTTTAGACTGTTGTGTTGCCCTTGCCCTTGATATGAACAGGACTCCCCATGGGGATCATGATTGCAAAAATTTGAAAAATTCTCATGCCACTTAGGCAATCACATTTTCATAATATGGGACTGTTGATGAGAAAACTTGATATGACCATAAACCCTTCTCTTAAGAAACCAATTAATTACAATTTCCACACCAGGGAGTATCACAGGGTCTAAGGGTCTAAGGACTTTCAAAAAATTTAAAAAATCCGAAAGGGAGGTATGCTACCCCTGCAGCCTCTTCCCTAAGGCAGCGATCGGAAACAACGTCCTCTCAATCATGAACTGATCCTTGTGTAGATTAAAGTCACTTAATGGCAAGAGCAGTCACCCTTAAAGGGGCTCATTGAATTGATATAGATAACTAATGAAGTGTTTAAGGGTCCCTAATACATGACAATGCTTATAATTAGCATGATTAGTAAAGTTTCATTTCCAATGGTAAGAAAAAATTATTAGAAAATTTGTATCCTTGAAACTGGACGTAATATGACTTGACCGATATATTTTAAAGATAGAAAACCGCAAAATAACGAAGTGACCTTGAGATTTCGATCAGGTATTCACACTAGCCCAAACAATGACTAGGGGTGACCTTACTGCTGAAAATATCATGAAATAATGCTCGTTTGTAATTTGTACTACCTTTTTTGTTAATTTTGGCAAATTAAGTGTTTTTTGTCCCAAATATCAATAATTTGACGGATTGGTCTGGAAATTTTTAATTCCGTTCCACCCTCTTTTAATTTCTTTTCCGTGCATAACTTCACTAAATGTGAAACGATTTTCATGTTTTAGAATTCGTTTGATAACAAATTTAACCACTGAATTTGATTCTAGTCACATTATACATGTCAATACAAATCAACCCTTAAGAATGTTTTGAAAGTTCATGCTCAGTATCTTAAGGTTAACCACAAAATACGTCTCTGCGCTGCTGCATTCGGACATCAAGAACAAAGTCTCTATAAATGTCCACCGCTCAAGGGACATAATCTTCTGATGAGTTGTCAAGAGCCATTACGAAAGGCAGAAATCTCGAAATTTATACATGTGCTTAATTGTAATCGATAGGATTTTAAGGAAGGTTAAGGGGGTTAGAAATACCTCTTAGATGAAGCTCAGAATATTATGAGAAGGACTCAGACAATGATAAGATCATGTAAAATACATAAATTACATGCTGTGACGTCGCTTCTTGAAAAAGCAACATAGACACCCCAGAACATCAAAGGTGGTGTGGGGTGTAACAAATATCTGAGTTTGTTACATGATTTATGGCCTCAAATGAGCTATGCTTTTATTGTGTTCACACAGCGTGAAAAGCAATTAACACATGCTGACTGACCTGTTAGCTAACCCCAAATGTTGCGTAACTTTTTGTGTATTGAAAGACGTCTTTTATTGTCAATCAATAAATGAGATAGGAAACTTGACTCAATCAAGTCTGCATGTAGTGGGCTTCTTTTCCTCTCTGAAGCGATAAGAGTTAATCAGGTAGAGAAGAAGGATGTAACAAAAAGTAAGAGGGAACGTTTCATCATGTAGTTTTGGCATGACAAGTTACGTAACACCCAATACCCATAGAAAGAAGGTCAAGGGTAAAATTGATCTGTGTTTCATTTCGTTCCTTTCGGTATGCCGACACACCTAGTTTCACAGAGCATTATGAACAAGGTGAAAATTTAGGAGAAGGCGGATTTTATGGAATTTACGGCGATCTAGGGGGCCCACACAAACGCCTTTTACTTTCGGTGCCATTCCGACTGGGTAGATAAAACTAGCCACACACTTACACCACAACTCAACTCGATCGTCAGAAGAACCCACATGTTGGTTCTTCCCGACTGAAATGGGGGTAACGATAAACTGGTCTTGCAACTGCCAATAGCAGCTGTAAACACACGACTGTTTCAGATCTGACGATCGAGTTGAGTTGTGGTATAAGTGTGCGGCTAGTTTTATCCACCCAGTCGGAATGGCACCGAAGCAAAAGGCGTTTGTGTGGCCCCCCTAGATCGCCGTAAATTCCATAAAATCCGCCTTCTCCTAAATTTTCACCTTGTTCATAATGCTCTGTGAAACAAGGTTCGACTGGTCTCACCATTGCCAATCACAGTTGTAGCGACGATCGAGTTGCGGTGTGCAAAGTCGTGTAGTGTGCAGCTAGCTTAAGTCGTCAAAGCATCCCACTTCCAGTCGGAAGGTCGGGAGTTCCAGTCTTGACCGGGTCATACCGAAGACTTTAAAAATGGAACCTACCGCAATTGTGCATAGTGCTCAGCAGAAACAATGGAATAGGAAAACAAGCCAGTGAGCCACAACTGGAAAAAGGGCCCTGACAGGCTCGACTTAAACCAACTGGTTAGAAACTGAAATGTTTAACGCCACTTAACCTTTTTGCAATTATGATATAAAACAACGAACACATAAACAAACACAAAATTCCACATTTGTTTTATATTATTTGAACATAGTTAACATAGATATCTTTGAATACATACTCAATTGTACAAACGCTTCAATTCTTAGTTTGAAAGTCATTTTATGATATTTATTATTTTATATATTTTATTTGATTATAGGGATCTATAAGCAAGACTTAACAAAAACTGTGTTTGTTATACAAATAAAACAGAAGTAGCATTTTATTATATATTCCTTAACAGCCCACTTTGCTGTAGAAAATTGTTGTATACTTTAGATACCAACATTTTTTTTCTCCTGTTTCTTAAGCAATCAGTCATTTCTTAAATATTTACAATACTTACACAAAGGAATGTCAGTTCCATATCTTCAATACCACGTTATACGATTTGATTTAAGTATTCGTTTAATTGTTTAAGCCACATATATACAAAATTTACAGCATAGATTCAAATAACAACGATGGCTGCTACAGAAGTAGTTTTGATACAAAGAACAGTCAACATGGCTTTACTTTCACTACAAAGTGATTAACCTAGCTCATCATTGATTTCGATGTGAAGAGACATCCAAAATAATAACAGGAATACACCAGACCAGAGCATTCAACTTTATATAAGTTTGCTATACATAATTTGGCTCTCAGTAACAATTAACATACTTCACTGAACCAATTGTTGTTGCCGAATTATACATTTCCCATCTGAGTTCTATTCATACTTTCGCGTAGACTTCAATATCCATTCGTTTCAATAAATTGAATTATTGGATACGTCATCAGTACTGTGCCCGTGTAAAGAAAGCTCAGCGAAATTTAATGTGCTTTCTTAACTTTACCAATTACCATTACTAATATTTCCATACTTTATCAAACATTTGTTCACCAGATATAACATGACAGAAATCAAGCTTGAAAAATGAACGAATCATCAATATTAATATTCATTGAACTTAACTTAATCTGTCGTAGAAGTATTGAAATTGATATTTACAAGTAAAAGATATGCACTGTTCCCGACCTTGTGTTAGCCTTTTCGTTCCAAATTCATGTAACACGAGGTTAATGAATTTAAAAAAAAAACAGTCAAAATTAGTGTTTTCAACACAATGATGGGTAATATAAATTGTTTTGAGTACTTCCATGATAATCAAAATGGTTTCAGATGATTAAAACAGGTCAAACTCTTTTAGTTTAAAATAAAATAATCACAAAAACTGTTCCAACGAGCAGGGAGCGTGAAGCTCCTTGCACTTGAAGCTCCCTCCAACGCGTTACATCTCCCTGCTCCCAGTGGCACAATATGAAGTGAACCACAATCTTAATGTCATTCCGTTAATTTATTTCCTAAGTAAATTAACTAAATGTAGAAATCAAATATCTCTTCTGAAACAATATAAAACTTCACAATCATTAATCATTTTACCTAATTAATTTTTTACAATTAAAGAAAAATTAACAATGCCCGTACTAGGTTTTATTTCACGGATTGTGTGTAAAATATTTCACATTTTCCTTCCATTACAGATTGCTATTACTGACGTCACAAGCCGCGCCCCTTTTGACGGGCAAAATCTATTGTAGTACGCATGGCCGTACGGGACTGGGGCCGGACCCCGAGTGGTTAAAACTGCTGATTGGGCAGACTTTGGTGCCTCGGTCGAGCAGAGATTATGCCCTGATTAGGGATATGGAGTTGGGCAAGAAGTCAGCCCCCTTCTCGAGAGAGAAAGGAGTCTCGTACGGCCACGGACTAGTAGGCCTTTAGTGTTGCTAGCTTAGAAGCTGCTGAAGACCCATGTGATGCTGTTGCACTAAAACAATGTTGATTTTGGCTTATCAATTGTGACGTCACGTGAGAGCACTCCATATCCAAATACGTACAGATGAGGTAACTAACGTAAATTTCTCCGAATTTGAAGAATTGGTTTTTGGTCTATCATTTATTTTCTGCAGGTCTACTGTACCACGAAAACTAACATCTACGTAAATTTTGCATGGGCGCATAGAAAAGAATAAGCGCGTATCCCTCGGTGCACAAATCAGCCGTCAGTATTTGTTGCACCTAAAAACATTTACCTATATTACAGGGCGTTTTTCCTGTAATATGACGTCATATGCATAAGGTCTATAAAAGGTGCGAAAAAATTCTATATCACCCATCATGTAGTTGTACAATACGCCTTGTACTCGCCCACCCTGTTCTTTTTATCCAGTCTGTCGCAGACCAAATCATCACATACACAAAATGTAGAGGTCCATAGTCTGAGAGGTTTGCCACTTAGGTTTTGTGTCTTTTGAGGACAAACCGTGGTTTAGGGGCTTGGCTCGTCACCTAGAGAGTCGAATGGACTTGAGGAAAAGTAATTCTTTCTGCCTCTACTCTTGTTGCCAATGATACGTCATATCCTTAGCTGACCAATCCACAGATTGCAACTTAAAACCTAGTGCGTTCAAGAGCGTGTTTGAGTACTCGTTTCAGGGCCCTTTGAGGGAAGAGGAGTAGGATGTTTGTATTCACCTCTGATCTGTAGGCATATATACTGGTCATCTCATTACGTCTCTCCTGTCATTTGTAACACTTTTCAGGGGTCAATATGGATTTCTTCTATTTGTTTCATACATTGTCCAGATTGTTGATGAATCTTCATCCATTCTTCTAATTCTCTTTTCTGTCTTTCTAATTCTTGTATTTCACTCAGTAGAGACTGATTGTCATCTTCGAACTTCTCACTTTCCTGATTTAATGAAAAAGAAAGATACATTAAAGCTTTTTAATGCAAGAAAGAAAAACTTTCAAGCATCTGTTTCATATAACACCTAACTTTCTCAATAGATTTTGGTTAAAATGTGGTTGTGTCTACTGTCATCAGGTCGTGGAGGCTAGCGTTTCCCTCGGGAGTTAAAGTAAATCTCAAGTAAAATATTTCAAAAATGTGTATTTAACAGCATGAAAAATAGATTCTAACAGTCTAATCCTGTCTTTATAGAACATTGTTGAGCCGAAATATAAAATGTTGAAGTTTATTCACCTACACTAAGTTAGTCCATTGCGCAATAATTTGTGACTTTCTTGTTGTACAACTCACATTACCTGCTTTGTTTCCATTTAAAATTAAAAATGTTTTTATCACCTTGAAAACTTCCTGTTTGCTTGCATAGCATGATGCACAGAAGGGCTTAATTAATTACATTACCCCATAACAGTAAGAGTCTATGTCACCTTGGTACAAGATGCAGTAACTGTCAGTAAAACAAAGAAATACAAAGACTGTAATTTGAGTAGTACAACAATGACATCACAAATTATTGCACAATGTACCATTTTAATTTTAGTGAAAAAACTTCAACATTTTTTATTGCAACAGGTGGGCCACACTTTACTAAAACGATTTATCTCTTACAATCTACAGACCAATCCGAATAGTCAAGTGATTGTTACAGAGTAATCCGAATAGTCAAGTGATTGTTACAGACTAATCCGAATAGTCCAGTGATTGTTACAGAATAATCCGAATAGTCCAGTGATTGTTACAGACTAATCCGAATAGTACAGTGATTGTCTGATTTAGTGGGGCATAACTGGGGAATCAGCTTTAATCTTTCAAATTTTTTGTTGGATGACTGTACACAAACATACTGTTATATGAGAATACGAGAACTTAGAATGTTACATATAGACCATAAAATTGCGACGATTTAAGGCTGAAGGACCCCGCCAACATAACGGCCGCCTTCACTAGATACTCGGATTCGTCTATAGCCGTAGTAAATTTGAAAATAGTCCTTGTCCCATGCATATATAGCTGTTATTACCTGGACTAAAGCGTAGGTTCTTTCTCTTCTCCTATCCCGACATCGAGAAGCAGCTTGACGGTTTCTTTCCCGTCTGACTCGTCTCTTTTCCTCGCCTTCAGGTGTCAGCTGGAAAACGATCACAACCAAATAAAATTGTTTGCTGAAGTGAAAACTTTCAAAGTATTTTTAGCCAGCAGGTTGGTCGAAACCGGGAAGAGAAAGATGTGCAGATGTGCTTCGCAATTAAAAATATACTGAGAATGGTTTATAAACCACTAAATAAAAAAACCTGTGATACTTAAGACAATTTTGGGGGAAAACTAGATGTTGGATTGCGCGACTATTAGGATATACAGTCTGTACACATTGTTTCAATCAGCATAATCAATGAACAACCTTTAACACTATATCAAACCACACAAATTACAAACAAATTATCGGCAAGATTATGGATATTTTCTGATCGTTCTCCCCAAATTTATATTTCACAAGCGTTTTAACTGTTAGTGAAAAGGTTTTCATCACAAGAAAATACTCTAAAAGGATAATTTTAGAGAATATGCTTTGTCAAATATCTTGAATTAAATCGCTCTCTCGTCAAACGTGGGAGCGAGTTCTTCAGGATTGATACATGTTGCACCATTTACAATTTAGAACTCATCGTCAAAAGGAATTAATCATTTATAATCCACAATGCCTTTTTTATTGGGAACATTAATTCTGGAAAATAAAATTATCTTTCTAACTTGCTATCATTCTGTAACTAATTGCTAAAAGATATCGCCTGAACCTAATCTCTCTGTTAATTCTGAAGTAATACTTCAAATGTTGTAAAAAAGGGAGAAATCTTGAAAGTGACCTAAATTCTGAACAGAACTTCAATGGGATGAAGCTAATGAGAATATGTCATAACGAATCTGTAACTGCATGGGTAACTTAAAAAAATCTCTCCAATAATTACTTGAACTTTAAATATTAACAACCAAAAGTGCTCACTTGCTGTGGGAATTTAGGCTTCCATCGCATACCAACTAAACCTTCTTGTATTTTTTGCTGTAAAATTTGAAGATCGGTGGAAATTTGGTCAGAACTACTTGATTCATCCCCGCTTGAAATATATTCCATCCCACCTTGGCAACTAGTCGTTGAAGACCCTGCCGATGGGAGTTGTTCCTTTACTTCCTCTGTAGATTTTTTCGTTGTTTCGGCTTCCCTTGTATTCATTTCCTCCTCCAGTAAAGCTTCGAGTTCTCCATCAAATAATGGCAGCTCATCCAACGGTGTTAGGAGTCCTCTCATTGGATATGATGGATCCGTGATCATTTTTTAGACTAATGGGAAGAAAGGATAAGAGAGAAGACACTTTTTTTAATGATGAATAGTGTAGGAGAAAGATGTAATGACTTCCTATAAACACAAACAGGTCAAATACAAACAACGATGTGAGCGATTAACGAAATGTCCAGGTAAAGTGAAACGTCTGACTGCTTTTCTCTAAAATTTCGTTCAATTTAATACTACCTCTAGGTCAGCCTTCACATATTTATAAAACAAATCGTGTAAATGACAGTAAGCATTTTACACGGAAGTCAAGTACAGGATGGTTACACCATGACCCAGTAATCACACCAATTATTACTAAAATCTGTATTCTACCAGCTTGGATAAACCCAATCAGAGGCTTGGTCTAAATGTGTTGCAACAAGGACAGAAAATTGAAGCGGGGAATCTTATCAATTTATTAAGAAAATTAAAAACACATCGGTTAAGTTTTAAGCCTATAGGGCTTTAATTTCGGTTGGAAAACTTCGAAAGAAAAGAATAAAACATCCTACAGTATGCTACGGTTTAAATTGAATTAGAAAATTAATTTTAATCGACTAGAACAATTATTACAGCTTTGGTGTTCGATTGTACTTAGTGAAATCAATTCAACTGATTAAGCTGTGAAAGTAATGAAATATGTACAGCTAAAGGCAGGAGAGATCTCCATACACCCCGAACCCCCCCCCCCCCCCTCCGCATCCCTTATTTTTTGAGCGGTAGAAAATTTGCCAGTTACTTGATATATACAGATCCCGTCAGGAAAAATACTCGTGTTGGTAGTTGGTGTAGTCCCCTTCCATACCTTGTCTAATCACGGGAGGGGGAGGGGGTGCGGAAATAGTGTCACATGTGTCTCACAGCGTACAAATACCGGCAGTAACTAATTTTCCCAATACTGGTACGCATATAAAATTATTGAATTTGGGTAAACTTTTCCGAATCATTGATTAATGGATTAACTCCTATGCTGCATACTCAATTCAATGGTGACCAGAGTTCCATTAACTCCTCTAATTATCAATTGAATGACAAATTTTGTAACTTTTTTCAGTGGTTACCAAACTTTTCAGAGATTACATGACCCTGATGGAAAGGAAAATTTTCAATCTGCCAGTGCATGGACCTTGGTGTAATCTGTACGTCCCTGTGAGATGCGTTTTACGCGTAACACAAAATATTGCAATCGTGGAAGATCGTGCTACTGTTTATTTCCTTTGTGCGAAGGATCAAACAGACGTGATAAAATTATTTTATTGATCATATAGAATATATATGGCTGTTCAAATTAAAACTTAAAACTTTTTAATAATTACACATAACCTTTTTCTTAAGCATGTTTTTTTATTAGCCTATCTATCGAGTTGTTTTACCCAGAAATACCGGAAGCTGTGGTTTGGTCACCTTGCTTTAAATTACACATCACGAATAATAGGAGATATGTGATCTGTTTAGTTTGGGTGAACAGATCGCAATTTCATATAGTGATGCAATAATTAAATATATTTTTCCCCAAACGTTCTTGGATATGTTGTAGGTAACTAGGATCGAAACTTGGACGCATATTCCCACTCGTCTACTATGTATTTTTTTTTTCTTAGAGAGATGGATCATGACTCTTGAAATATATCATTTATGATTAAAGACCTGCGATAATAAATGAAGAAAAACAATTGATTTCTGATTTCCTATTCTGATGTCAAATCAAAAACTTAATCACACACACAAATTCATAATGTCATCTTCTTATGCCGAACACTTACCCAAATTTTTGTTGTCCTATGTTGTAATTCGAGTCGTGCTTCATTTTGTGCACTAACAAAGATCCGTTTTATTTGTGACCAAGATTTACGTCTTCGTTTTAAGGTTTCGTTGTTGCTAATACGGTTTAAGCTAGAACCAGTCATCAAGCCACGCAGAGATTTTAAATCTTAACTTCGAGCCTGATTTTTCTAAATCGTATTACTACTTTTTATGACTTTCTTATATATAGGAATGGTTGCGATATATTGACAACTGGTCCGAATTACCTAACCTTAGATTTGTTAAAGGGAGTTTTACGGCCCAGTTGCTCATCAATTTATCCTCACGATGAACTGTGTTGCTATCTTTATAAAAACTTATATCTATCAACAGAACAAAATTTGTTCAAAAACATACCCATACATTTGGTTAGTATAATGAAGCTTGATTTTATTTTATATAATTTTATTGATTTGTTTTTTTTAGAAGATGGTTCGGTTAGCCGAGACTATTTAATTTCAACTTGCTCCCATAAGAATACATAAAGATATCCACTCTTACAAAAACTTCTATAAGCAATCAAACAAACAGAAAGTTATAAATATGAAAAAATAATAACAAATTAAAAATCAAAGCGATTAAGTAAAGTTTAAATTAAAAAGAAAAAGAGAAGTTTAAAGTAATAAAAAGAAAATAACAAGCTTAAAGCTTAAACACAAACTCTTGAACAGATGATAACATACAATCATTAATAAATCGTTTTAAGCTACTGCTAAGTCAATGCTTTTCATTAAAATTAAAAATTTTGCATGGGGAAATTGGCTGTGAGAAACCTGTTAATTAACAAGAAAAGTATTGAGAGGACACAAGGCACGGACCAAACAAACCAATACACTGCATCCTATTAACTCCTGTCCAATTAGGAAGCTGTTATTCGTACCGACGTTACTATACGTAAAATGAAATGTTCTTATTTGTTGCACTTTATGGGCACATGAGGTGACGGCTGCATTCTCTTTGCAAAAAATATGCCTTTTGGGAGAACAAATGCGCTCGCTTTCGGTCAAACTTGTGCATGCTTACGAAGTTACAAAAAAAAAAAAAAAAAAGACGAAAGCCTCCTCCCTTCATTGGACCTTGTGACTTTATTTAGTTCTGAATTGTCATTTAAATCAGGTTTAGCTTTGTCTACAAGTCTATAAATTAAAAAGGAACAAAGAATAAATTACGATCTTACCGTAACCGTCAAAATGAACAGGGAAATATAAATTATGACCTAAACTTCACTGTCACCAAACACACTCTCAAACTTGAAGTCTGTTATACCCTAGCAAAGACCATATCATCGAAACCTTTATATAGGGTAGACTAGATTAGTTTTTTCGAGTAACGTGGTTGCGGATTACTCTGTCTGCTTCCGCAAAGGAAGCAATATGAGTACTGCTTTAACCGTTGTTCTATAAAAACAATACTACAAGTTCATCAAATAGGACAGTGACGTAGGTACTATTTTGCCTGTTAAGATGGGTGATTCAACGGTTAACTAATGACATTTTACAAAACAATCAAAATTTCATTTATTTAACTGCACTGACAGTTAATGGAATTTCCAGTTTTTCTCTTTTTCATTTAAATGGTCCATCAAACAAAGAAGACAATGATTTTTTTCTTTCCACATTAAATAATTTCAAAAGAGATCATTTTATCCTCTAATGTATTTTGCAGTGAAGTTTTAAAGCGGAATTTACTTTTCCTTAAATGAGTCACTACGTTCGCAAATTATTCACGATAAGGATGACGTTTTTGGCAGCTATAAGGATAAACAACAACATTATAGTTGTCAGAGATGATTCATCGGTACAACAAAGATCCGAAAAGATTGTTGATTAAGATTGTAAAGAAAAAGTAGACCCATTAAAATATTAAAAAAAAATTAAAAAAGCGGGCTGAATAATTTGGTGCCTTTGATCAGGAAAATATAAATTAAAAAAAGTTAAACTATCTCACGTCTCGCGGCGGTCTGGTGGAAATTTTTGCAAGGACGTAGGAAGCGTTGAGATTGAAGAGCTAAAACTTCCCCACCACTGAAATAAAAATAAGGAATTGCATTGGCGTAGCCAGAAAACCCACAACCTAAGTTTAATTATAAAAAATAGTTTTAAATTGTAATGGAACAAAAATTTAACTTCAAATAATGCTAAATGTAGCAGAAGACTACATCTGAGGGGGTTCAATTCTTAAATTTTAGGAAACACCGTCGTTGTAGAACCCTTCCCAGGCCGGTGATCAGGCCCATGCAATTAGTAACTGTCAATTAAAATCTTGGCTACGCTGTAAAATTTGTCTAGCCTTTGCAGTAAACTTCCTTACAATTTGCTCAAATAATGCACGCCTACAGACTTGACCCTCAAACATTAAAAAGTCTAGAACTATCCTCTTAAATCCCCGGGCTTGTTCTGTAAAATATACCTAAAGTATATATTTTGTTTAAATATTTGCTCAAATATTATACCACATTGCATCTAACGTCCCTGATAGCTTCAAGTCGTCACTGTACACTGAATAAAAAATATTATGGGTCACATGGCCCATAACGGAACTTTCATTCCAGTCCTCAAAAATAAACTAATTAAGAAAGTCTTGCTACTTGCTTGTATATGTGTTTTCAACTCATTAAACTATCATAAAATTTGCATGTTTCCAATATTTTTTTCATGTCTATCATAAAAGAAGTTTTTTTTTCTTTACAAACGCTTGCTATGTTTTGTCCCTGAGATTAGCTCTATCTTTTGTAAACATGTAAATATGTTTTGTCCGGCAAGGTTGGATTGATTGAAAAATTAAGACGAGAATTAAGCTTTCTAGTTGGGTTTGGAAATACTTAGAAAAGTTCAAATTTTCCCAAAAAGCTTGCCTGCAGGTTCTCAGCTGGACCAGAACAGAACTGAAGGGGATGCGAAAAGTCTCCCAGGTCAAAATATTTTGAAGGTGAAAGATGCCAAAACTCATGACATTTGTATTATCTTCTATAGGTCAGTTCTCAAGTGGTTGGGTTGGCCCCAGTCTTCATAAACACACACACACACAAGCCTTGATAGATTGATGGAAGCAGATGGGTGGGAAAAGTTTGGAAACAATATGCCGATGCTAAACCCTGACAAAAAGCTGTTTAAAATTTACAAGAAAAAAAGGCTGTTAGAACCTCACTGTTCCATTTTAAGCACGAAGTGCATATAATGCATGAACCGTAATTCAACTTGAATTGGCGTTGATATTTAGACGGTATGCGGGAAAACTGTCGAATTTGTTAAACAAAGAAGCTTTATTCTAAGCCTTAATATTATTTTTGAGCATTGGTTCAGCACGGTCAAGATAACCATTTTCAATTCATTACACTGTTTCCCCATATTTGGTACATTAAAGGGCCAATCCTCTAACACCAAACTTCACTTCTTGTAAGGGGGGGGGGGGGCAAATACTCTCAATTGGCTCAGCTTTTTAATTGACTACTAATTCAAACAATGTAGAGTACCAAAGCTGATCTTACACAGCATGAACTGTACTGGGAGTGTTTTGGTTATACACATTGAGCTTTTCTACACTCATCCTGAAGCAATATAAACTGAATTGTGTCAGGATGCAGTGGCGGATCTAGGATCTTTTTGAGGGCAGATCCAACATAAAAAGGTCACATTCATTTGAAATATTTGTTTCCGCCATCGCCAACGATTATGCAATTTACCTAAGCTCTATCGAACGAAAAAAATATTGGAGACGGAGAGCTGAGCGCCAGCAGGACTATCTAAGAGGAGCGCCATCATTAGTTTGCGGGAAAGGTACAAGAAAATTTTGGCTTTAAAAACCTTCCAAGAGGCCAGAAACGGCAATTTCCAATCTTCTGAGCTGAATGTGCATTGGACCGATAAAGAATATATTCAGCATCCACTTCGAAGTTCTTCTCGAACCCCACTTTTTGGAATAGGGGAGAGCGTCGCTAGTTGTTACTGGGACAGTTTGTAAAGACCGGTTCACACCGCCACGACGACCCAAGACACGACGGCGACCACCCAACGCGTCGGCTGGGGTATGGGCGGTGTGAACACTCCCACGACTACGATTCCGTCGGGTCGTATGCCGTCGGCAAGATTAAACATGTTCAATCGTAGTCGGGTCTAGGCGGTACTCGTTGTGTTGGTGTGAACTCGTCTTCGACGCGACAAACAGGCCTCATGCGGTTTGTCCAATCAGAGCGCAGCATTCACCCATGGTACACAGTTCCAGTTACGGCATGTTTTTATTGCGCAACACCGAGAGCAGGTATTATCAAGATTTTAGTTGATGCAAACTTCTGCGTGCTCGGAAAACGAACGCACTTATAAAAGTGCGTCACTTGAAGATACTTTGCACAGAAAAAGACGGAACAAGTCCGTTAACTTCAAACCAGTCATTGTGCGTTCATGTTCAAGCATTTACGTAGGCCTAGAATACCGAGCCAATTAGAAATTACTTCCTTTTTAAGGGGAATATTTTTCTTTCTATATTTATTTTCAAAATAACAAGTGTTAATACCTTTGTAAGACATTCGTTCGCCTACGAAGGCTGGCAGATAAATCTGCAATAGCCGACTTGTATTCATCCTCTTGCATGTAGGCACAAGCGTGCTGAATGGAGACGGCGGTCAGAGCAGGGAGGTGTTAGAGGTCCTAACACCTCCCTGGTCAGGGAGTAGCACCGTAGTCTTCTTGAGCTTCTTTTTTTTCGCCATATGTTTTTTGAAGAATTCTTTTGCCTCATTTTGATCGGAACTCCAGCTGGTGCGGGGAGGTGCGTCCGCACGCACCCTCTCCTCCAGCCTACGTCCCAGGGAAATCACAGCCCTTAAGAGAAGCAAGCCAATGAGCCACAACTGGAAAAAAGGCCGTGGCCAGCCCGACTTTGACAATTCGGTTAGAAACTGAGCCGTTAAAGCCCATCTAACTTACTAATTCATATACCGAGTTCAATCTTTTAAAGGACACGATACGCAAACTTTGGACAGTGTAAAAGGCCTACTTTAGAGCCTGTACACGCCAATAATTTCTTAATTGCGACCCAGAGGCCAAAAAATGAACCATTTCAAATTTATTGTAGGGCCTAAATCTCAAACCTGGAATAGCCTGATTGATGGCGCGCCACGTGCAGCGTCGCTCCATCGATTAGTGTCGGAGCGGTGTGACATGGTATTTTCGTGGGTTTAGGAAGGCGCCAGAATGTCTACGATTTATGCAGATTGTCTACGACAGGTGAAGTCTTGTCGCGTCGTAGGTAGTTGTGGCGGTGTGTACCGGGCTTTAGGTGTCTAAATAATCTCGTCGCAAGGAGTTGCGTCGCAGAGAGTCGCATAGTGTGTAAAGCCTCGTACACACTGCCAAGACAACTAACGATACCAAGCGATAACACGTCGCGTCGGCTGTTGTCCTGGCGATGTGGCCAGTTTCACCACCGCCGTGTCGTGAACCGTCCGTCCGAATGAACATGTTCAATCGCAGTTGGATGCAATCGGTGAGTTTTAAGCCCGATACACACTGCCACGACAACTAACGACGCCAAGTGACAAGACGTCGCGTCAGCTGTAGTCCTGGCGGTGTGGCCAGTTTCACCACTAGAGTTCCGTCGTGTCGTAAGCCGTCGGTCCCATTGAACATGATCAATCGTAGTTGGATGCAATCGGTACGTTTTAATTCTGGGTCACGCAGTCACGACTACCCAAGAAGTATCTTCGATTTATGCAAATTGTCCACGACGGAGAGTCTTCGGTGGTCGTGTTGTGCCCTTCATTTTTTGCGAGGCATTTTGCTCCTTGCATAGAGCTCGTTTGCGACGAGTACCCTACTTGTCAACGGCACCCTCGTATCGTCAATGACCGGCCGCTCGTGCTGGCTAGTGACTAAGGCCTGATATCTGCGTCCTTGGCATTACTTTTGGGAGCCCACGCTTACCACCGGCGGTTCCAAAAAGAAAGTGATAAGAATGCCTGACTGCCGCGCCGACAGTAACACATGATGTGGTCACACCTCTGTAAAAACGATCGCGCTGTTGGTGTTTCGGGGATATGAGCAATAACCTTAGTCGAATATATTGCCAGAAGTGTCTGCCATACATTGCCAGAATTTTGCGGCGGATTGGTCGACGCTGGATGAGGGCAACCAAAATCTTCTCGGAATTTGACTATTGTCACTACCTGTGGGACTTTTTTTTTTCAAAATAAAAAAAAAAAACAAATTTGAAAAAGGGAAAATTGGGAAATTTGAGGGAGGGTCCGGACGTCGGGGACCACCCCCCCCCCCCTCTGGATCCGCCTCTGGGATGAGGATGAATTTCTGACAATTGTGGGAGGGCTTAAGTAAGAAAGTTAGGAGAATTGGTGCTGTTTGGGGTAAGAGAACCGGGCCTTTAAATTGGCCAAAACGATCGGTTGTGGATGGCAATTTTCATTGATGGGAACTTCCATACACCAGACTTCAAAGTTAGTCAACAAACACTTATTTAGGGAATGTTTGAGTCGTCTAACTTGAAGGTCCTTTCATAAGTACAGCTGCGTGGTTACATGTCGAGGGATAATTTTACCTGCTTGCCGCCAACGTTTGGACCTAGAAAGAAAATTCCCGATTCACGATTGTAGGAGTTGTGTTTGTTTTTAATTTTTAACAACAGTTAGGCATTTTGACCAAATACACATATACAAAACTTAACATGTCATTGTTGTTATGCTAAACACCTACGCTGTGAATATCTGAACTACATATTCAATTTGTGGGTTATGCTCTGCAACCTTGTCTTCTCATAACTCCCCCGTAATTACGATGTAATTCTTTCTTTTAATTGCTCGATGGTCGGTCAAAGGAGGGTCCAGGAAGAGATATATAAAGGCAAAACAACTCTCCATGTCTCGGACTGAGCCACGCGTTATGCGGTCAAAATCTTCACAATTGTGAGGAAATCCTATGCATTTATGCGGACAATGTTCCGACCTTTTCAAAATTGTATCAAGACTTGAAACGACGGTGAGGATATTACCGGCATAAATGTGTAGGATTTTCTGATCATCCACCACCATTTGCATAAAATTAAAATGTGAGCGATACGGGTTACAGAAAATGTAAAAGGTTTCGTTCATCATTTTGTAGTGAATAAGTTGTATTTAG
>CM074192.1:41009392-41189392 GCA_037179385.1 Holothuria scabra | reverse complement strand
AAACCCTGGCCTGGTTCTCAAACAAATATCACTTTTTATAATTAGTTCCCTACACAAAAACCATGCATGTTTAGCAATTACACTCATTTTCCTACCACTTTGTTTACACGTTTAAATTCATCTAAACGTGTTTAGAAAGTATGGAGACAAAACGTGTTCAGAAAAACGTTTTATTCCTAAACACATTTTTAGAGTGTAAAGATACTTGAAGTATATCTCACATCAACTGCTTATAACCGTTGTATATAGTGAAAAGGTACCCTGCAATGAATGACAGAGAACCTTTCTTCAATGACCATAAACTTCATATTCTGGTTTACTGTCGTATCGTTCTTCTTTCATCGAATAAACTAAGAATGACAGAGCAAAAAATTTCGGTGGTAAACAGTGTGGTCTAACCTAATCCATGGCATGAGTATATTTAACTCACAAACAAGTCCAGGGTGGTGACACATCAAATTTGGTTTAAAAAAACATCAACTTGTTGCAAATTTGTGGTTAACTTTCAATTAATTTTGAAATCTTAGAAAAATTGCTCACATATTTACAGATGTGATTTAAAAGGAAACTTTCGTTACTGAGACTTTATGACAAAAGTAGGAAAGACAGAATTCAGAACAGTTTTAAAAGTTGGGGTTTCGGCATCTATAGAGGACGTTTTCAGTTACATTGTGAATATATTGTAACCTAAAGTAAAATACACGTAGCTGTATCACTCATGTTTTTTGAGAGGAAGGAATACATTCTTTACGGCTATCAATTTCCCCTCTCTCTCTATAACTTCACTAAAAACAATGGGCAGACTGCCCCCCCCCCCCCAAAAAAAAAAAAAAAAAAAATTCTCAAGACCTAAAATTCGGGCAGGGATCTGGAAAATTCGGGCAGTCGCTTTAGTCTTAAAACCTGTTTTTTTTTTCTACTTACACAGAAAATTCATAGGCGCGCCCGCATTCCTTCAAACACTTGGCCCAAAAAATAAAAAAGCATCATAGTCACGGTACTATTTTCATGAAAACTTTAAAAGATACCAAAATTCGCGACACATTCGTGCAGCTTATGAAAATACAATTTTTCGTCAGCCTCACTTCATATTCTTGCGCAAACCTTTGCCCGAAATGACACAATATTCGGGCAAAAGTTGCTAAAAAGTCTTGGGATATTTTTAATAGCCAGATTACAAGGGGAGAGAGGATGTAAACAGTCCCCCAAAATTTTGCCCGAACAAATCAATCAAAAGCTATCTTGTGACGCACCATATTACTAAATGACAATCACCAATAGTCACAAGAAGGCTGAAACGCACTTGGTCGAGAGGTATTTGGGCAGCATATGAATGAGATGATGATTTTGCACTTTTCAAAATGATCCTCTTAAAATTGTGCGAAACTTTTTAACCTGCAGTGCTGTGGAAACGAAATTCGGGCAATGGTAAACAAATAAGCGTAGATTGTTTGCTCGCTCATACGAATTTAGAATGAACAAATCTGCAAGTAAGTCTGCCCTCAAATTCATGTAAAAACATCTAGCTACGTGACAAGCCGAGTTTTTCTCAAACGGCGTTAGTAGAACCAGAATGCAAAAATGCATTGAGGTTTCGATGATGCATACAGAACATGTTCTTTTCAAAAAAAGGTGCATTTATTGTAACACATGGTGACACAAAGTGACCTTTGACTCCACCAGTAAGTAACTGGTTTTTCTTTTAACCAAAACACTTCTACAATGAAAAGCCAAATTTCATGCTGTGCCTTAAGATATTCTATCCTATTAACAAAGTTTTCATAGTTTGATCTCTGGGGACCCCAATTGACCTTCAACCTCCACCAAGAACGACAGAAGCCATCTTCCAACCATCACACATCCACATTCTAACTTTGAACTCTCTCTTATTTTCCCACCTTGAAATACAAAGTAGGAGTTTTCAAGGTTTGACCGTGGATAACCCCAGGTGAACTTTGACCTTTACCAAAATTAATAGGGTCCACCCTCTCGTCATAATTCATTAACAAACCAAGTTTGAAAAAATCCAAGCTTCCTACCATTAGATATCATGCAAACAAGGTTTTCGGGATTTGAGCCTCCTGTGACCCTGGATGACCTTTGTTCTCTAACAAAATCAATAGGGTTCTCCCTCACATTATGATGCATCAACATACCAAGTTTGAGATTAATCCAAGTTTCCTACCTTGAGATATCATGCAAACCAGGTTTTTGGAGTTTGACCACCTGCAACCCCAGATGACCTTTGACCCCTACCAAAATCAGTAGGATCTTTCCATACATCAAAACGCATCAACATATCAAGTTTGAAATCAATCTAAGCTTCCTTGCTTGAGATATCATGTAAACAAGGTTTTCAGGGTTTGGCCCCCTGTGACCCCAAATGACCTTTGACCTCTACCAAAATCAATAGGGTTCTTCCTTACATTATGATGCATCAACATCTCAAGGTTGAAATCAATCCAAGCTTCCTTCCTTGACATAACGTGTAAACAAGGTATTCAGGTTTGGCCCCCCTTTAACTCAAAATGACCTTTGACCTGTACCAAAATCAATAGGATTCTTCCATACATCATAATGCATCAACATACCACGTTTGAGATTAATCCAAGTTTCCTACCTTGAGATATCCTGTGAACAAGGTTTTCCAAGTTTGACCCCCTGTGACCCCAGATGACCTTTGACCTCTACCAAAATCTAAAGGGTTCTTGCTTACATCATAACGCATCAACATCTTGAGTTTGAATTTAATCCAAGTTTCCCAACTTGAGATATCATGTAAAAAATGTTTTGGGGGTTTGACCCCCTGTGACCCCAAATGACCTTTGACCTCTACCAAAATTGGTAGGGTTCATCTACCCATCATACTGCATCAACATATTAAGTTTGAAATCAATCCAAGCTTCCTAACTTAAGATATTTTGTAAACATGGTTTTCCGGGTTGGACCCCCTGTGACCCCAAATAACCTTTGAACTTGACCAAAACCCATACCATTCTTCCTCTTGATATGTGGCATCTATGTACCAAATTTGAAAACTTCCAGACATTTCTACCTTCAGATACTGTGCTAATGAGTGAAATGTAAAGTGTTTCAAGTCCTATGAACATTTCTACATTGAGATACTCTGTTAATTAGTTAAATGTAAAGTGTTTCGAGTCCTTTGACACCTGTGACACCAAATAACCTTTAAACTTTTTGAAAACTGATATTGTTCTTTTTCTTGATATAGGACATCTATGTGCCAAGTTTGAATACTTTCAAACATTCATACCTTCAGATACTGTGTTAATGAGTTAAATGTAAAGTGTTTGAAGTCCTATTGCATTTCTACATTGAGATACTGTGTTAATGAGTTAAATGTAAAGTATTTCGAGTCCTTTGACACCTGTGACCCCATATAACCTTTAAACTCAACAAAAACTTATGCTGTTCTTTTTCTTGATATGGGACATCTATGTACCAAATTTGAATACTTTCAAACATTCCTACCGTGCCATATCGTATTGTAAAGTGTTTCGAGTCCTTTGACCCCTGTGACCCCAGATGACCTTTGAACTCCACCAAAATCGATAGGGTTCTTCCTCTTCATATGGGGCATCTAAGTACTAAGTCTGAAAACTGTCAGATATTCCTATCTTGAGATATCGTGTTAACGAGTTAGTTGTGTTAAATGTAAAGTGTTTCGAGTTTTTGACCCCTGTGACCTCAAATGACCTTCAAACTTTACCAAAATCAATAGGGTTCTTCCTCTTAATATGGGGCATCTATGTACTAAGTTTGAAAACTCAGCGACATTCCTATCTTGAGATATCGTGTTAACAAGCAAAGTGTCACAAACACACACACACACATACACACACACACACACACACACGCACACACACACACACATACATACATACATACACACGCACGCCATCATGATTGCATTGGTTTCTCTTACCATCGAAACCAAAAATCATTTATATATAGTCGGGAGTTCGGCCCGAGTCATATAGACAGTTGTTTCAATTCAGTGGAACTGGCATTCGGGCAAGAGTCGAAACCATGGGAGTCGGGAAGGGGGGAAAGGGGGGCACTTGCCCCCCCCCCCCCCGGAAAATCAAACTTGTGAAAAAATTATTTAAAAATTGAAATAAAAATAATTAAAAATAAATCATCAAAATATCTTCACTCACAGCGTCAGTTTCTATTCGTGCTGATCTCAAGTGGCGACGCGCGGATGTAACTGGGATATACTTACAAGGTGAATTTGGGGGGGGGGGGGGGTATGATTCATAATTGGGTAACGGATATAGGCCTATATAGGCTGTTTGACAGTTGTAAGTTTTATCGTGCATAGGCGTGCGAGGACATGACCGAGAGGCAGATTTCCCTTCAACAATATTTTACATTGAAAATTCTAAAAATCTAAAAATTACAGACATGAAATTTCTGTTTCAGGGTTGGGTACATGCAGCTCATAACGCTCGCCAAGTGTCGTTTCCGGCCATCTGGAGGATTTGTAAGACCCAAAATTTTCTTGTACGCTCCGCACCAACTGATGGTGGCGCTCCATTTAGATAATGTACACAATTGAATCATCCATGAATGACCTTGCCCCCCCCCCCCCTTGTAAAAGTTTCTGCGGACGCCCATGGTTACAACAGAGTCACAGACATACGGTACTCATGTTTTTAATTCCGTTCTACAGTTTTCCCCGGAAAGATACAAGACCAGGTAATGTTTTATACATTATGCATTATATATTATGCGGTATATCATTATATTATGTTTTTTTCACATCTCAAATTTTTTTAAGGACGAACCTCAGTTACCGATTGCTGGATCGGGGAAGAATATATGAATAGTGCCTTGTCAACGCCCTTTTTTTATTTAATGGGTACGGTTTGTGGGGATCAAGTTTTCCAAAACCGTTGATATGGACTTAGGTCGTTTGCTCACAAGGAAATAATTTCCGCCCTTGTTTGTTTAAATGCATATAAACAGGCTGCTACCTTGCTTGGGAATCGCGCGAAAATTGAGTTAATCGGTTTTTAAGGGCCAATTCGTTGCATGGCATCCCACACAGGTAATTAGGGCCACTGAATCTGAGCTAAACAGGCTGCTAAAACACACGGGATCCCTGTAAAGTTCGACGAAACTTATATTTAATAGGCAGCCGGAATGCGATGCAATGCCATCCTCCCTTGAAGTTGAGAAGCCTTGGGATTTTCGAGGGTTTCTTAAGTTTTTCAATTTTCAAAATTATATTGATGGTAATCTCATGCTGCATGACGTAAAATAGTTTGTAGAACGCGCAAAAAAACTCATTTTCCAATGATTATAGCTTAATGTAGTCATCCAATGGAAGTGCCAAGTGTTACATTTCATTTGAAAGTTTTCTGACCTTTTTGTGGATTTGCTCATTTTTGGTGAAAATTTTATTGCAAACGAAAGTTCAAAATATCGACGGCTTTGATTCTGGCTATACGCCTGGGAAAGGCCATTTCCGACTGTCTGAGGGTTGCGATTGTTCAAAATTTTCTGTACGCTCCGCGCCAACCGATGGTGGCGCTCCGCTTGGACAGTCTTTCGGGCAGAATTACATTTTTCGGGCAGAGAATCCTCTGCCCCCAAACTGAAATGCTCCTGAACGCCTATGGAAATGAGTACTGTCATGCGCACATGATAAGTGACATCCAGTATGGCAAAATTGGAATGCACTGATGTCACTTGCTCGACCTCTATGATGGTTGTCATTCATTAAGAACAAAATGACGAAAAACATAACCTAAGCTGGAACAGTCATGATTTCGGGTAAAAGAAAATTTTTTGTTCTATGCTTTTTTAAATCAAATGATTTACCCCTTCCCTCAATCCTCTAATTCGAAGTAATCTTGACATGCTGCTGTGACTTCATTTCAGATTTTCAATATCAGATGGTTACTTACAATTACTATACATCTTGTGCATTTACGACACACTGACATCATCCGTGGGGACAAAACAATGAATCAAGTGGCCGCACGCATTAGAGTTCACCCAGGTAGGGGGAAGGCAGACTGTGGACGTATTCGACCCATTGACAAATCAGTTGCCTGCATTTGTCTGTGTTGGTTTGTTTTGCCCCCAAAGGAGGGCGTACTTTCTGCTCTGTGACATCATATGCACAAGGTCTATAGATGTTTTGTATATACACTAGGCGCTATTGAATATGTTTGAGGAACTTTTGAATCTTTTCCTTGGTTTTCATCTTGAATCCATTTAAGGTTTGAAGCCCAAATATTTTGATTACTTTTGTAGCCCAGTTAAAAGGGATAAGAATTCATAAGAGCTTGATCTAACAGAACGCACAGTCATGCAAGTTAATGTTCTAGTCATACATCTAATTTAACAGTTGCATAGTTATTATGATATTTTGCCTTCATCAAGGAAGGTGACAATTTACATAGAATTTGAATGTATTGGTAAATTTATTTCAGCATGTATTGTTTTGAAGAAAATCCTGTGCAATATAACCAGTATATAGGCAAAGAAGTCCATCAAATCAGGGAGCTGGAAGACATACATTGACAGGACAAATCGCCCTATTCGTTGCCAAACTTTCCAAATTTTCAGTATTTCCAACGCTAATGACCTTCTGTAGCCTGCGTAGAGCCTCTGTGGGTGCCGCCCCCTTATGTTGCCGCCCTCAGATGTGGGTTTTTCGCAGCGATGTGCTGAAGTGAACGAAAAGACTTCGTCCGCTCCGTGGGTTATCAGCTCGTGAAATCATCTTTTTGTTTAAATTAAAAATAACGGTCGGATCTCCCGGGTGCCTGTGAGGCCGTTTCAGCGGCTTTCAACCGTTATCGCCTACCTGACAAAAATGACTTGGATGATCTAGTGTATTGAAAGCAAATGTTTTATTCGAGCCACTGCGGGCCAACAAATATCGGCATTCTTCTTAAATGTTACCCAATCCGAAAGCCCCCTCATATGTAAAGTATTACATGAACGTAAGGGAACCACCTCTGAAAATTTGTGCCTCCCGTAACCCATCCCCTCTAGTGCTTGTCTGCAATGGGCCTGCCTAATATAGTTAGGTAGTCAGTCAGTCAGTTGGTCAGTCGGTCAGTTAGTTAGATAGAGTTTTACGGCCCAGTTTCCAACCTATTGGTTCATGACGAGCCGGTCAAGACCTTTTGTCAGTTGTGGCACACTGGCTTGTTTTCCTTACTCCATTGCTTATGCGGGGCATCACGCACAATCATGGCAGTAGGTTCCATTTTTGAGTCTTTGGTACGACTCGACCTGGGAATCGAACCCGGGCCTTCCGCGTGATGGGCGACTGTTCTACCGTTAGACCAAACACGCGGTCTAATATAGTTCAAATTCTTGCACCACCGCATTCCCCTTGATACATTCAATTGTTTGTGCCTAACGTTTTAAAAAGACATTGTTCTGATTACAAAGCTTTTAGGTCTGAAAAAGAACAGAACTCAAGGGATTTGACTGTGGCTGTGAGAAGCAGACCCGAACCAGTCTATCCCAATTTGAGTAGGGGGTGACTAAAGACTGTTTGGAGGTCTGGAGGAGAAGGGATCTAAAAGTTTTGCACTTTTCAAAAAGCACAGAAACAAAAATGTTGAGAGATTTTCGACTTTAAAAGAATCAGTCTTGATGGGAAGTTGTTGTGACGTTTGAGTGGTTTATCCTTCAGTAAAAGACATTTGGAATGAAGAACTGGAGTGGGACCGTGACATGGAAGAAAACTCACTGAAGTGGCAACATGGTTGGTAAGGTCCCAGCCTATATTTCAGATTAAAGTTGTCACTTTGCCACGTACTAATATTAATGAAACTAATAAAATTCAGTGAATCAGTCAATAGTACATTGATGAATTACATACTTCCGGCTGGTGAAGATAAATTTAACCGCGATCTTCCATCGCTTTTCCTGTTTTGTACAACAGAAAGGAGTACTAGAAACTATAACAAGGACGATGAATCCTTTTTAGTCATATCGAGCATAGCGAGTATCACAAATGCGGAAAGAAGCGAGATGATATAGGAAACACAGAATTGCGAACAAAACATTCAGGAGCTCAAGTATTACAAATGACTCTTACTTACCATCGTCATGTGAGACTCTGACATAAGAGTAACCATGAAATTATACTTTCGAGAAACGGGAGCACCCAGAGTTTTAAAATAGGTAATCAGTGCGAATAGAAATATAATTTAATGGCCGAGAATTATAAGCAATTCGCGGGAGGGGGATGGTCGGAAATTTGAAACAAGCGATCGTGTAATATCTATAGTGAAAGTCAATGTAAGCATTGCCTTTTAAACAGTAAGTTTGGTCTGTTGCAGTTTTATGTCTCAACCTTTAGTATCCTCCTGGTTTATTCTAGTGACGTCAAGACTATTTTTAGTTGTGGATTACAAAGAGGGGCGATGGTGTGTGGAATTTTCCTCTTTGACGCAATAGCACATATTACTACCCGACTGTCTTGCTGACTTAGTTGGGTCAGGGAGTTATCACTAGTGAAGCTACCTGATTGGATGATGGATCATACCAATTACCATGTCGTCCGTAAAGGCACCACTCAGTAGGTCAAATGACAAAGTCTACCCTATACCTGTATACCCAAACGAAGCGTTTACGTTCTACTCACTACTCTACTTACTGGGTAACGGCAGCCACAAAGAGGTTACGCAGGTTCTGCCTCTGTCATAGTCACAAATTAGATTTAAATGGGAAATTATAGAGGATTGATAATGTACTATTTTTATTCAGTGAGCCATAACTGGGAGAAACGGACGTGGCCGGCTTGACAAACAGTTGGTTATAACTGGGCCGTAAAACTTCATCTAACTAACTGGCTAACCTAAAGTATATCCCTATCAATTTTCTCTTTTAATATAACTTTTCTCTTGAATGAATGACCCGCTATAGGGGAGTGCTCTCGTTATGCGGTCAGACTCCGTGACTACGCTGCTTCCGAGAGCTTTCCTCCGAATACTGATTTTCTCCGCTGGGGGCTAAGACCCCGTTGTCCCCTTCCCACGCCAACCAATTGCTCCAGCAGGCTACTGCCAAAATCTTTTCACTCGATTGTGCAACGGACGTAAACGAACTTAACTCATTCCCGCCATTTGAACTGTCTTTGAACTTAGTATTAACAACTGTTACAATAGCCATTTTTGTCCCCAGTATAGTCAACACACAAATCTAATGTTTAGTTGTTTCATGACTCATCTCCCCAACTCTTGTGACGTCACGCCTATTCTAGGCTGACATCTGTTAACTATTTTACAATGCGGAAGTAATAGTTTTTTGTCTACCATTCATAGATTATTTTGTATAGCAATGTTGCCAGGCTAGTCTCATTGTCTGACCACAGTTCCATGACAACGAATCACACTGAGGCGTCAGTTAGTCACTCAACAAGGTACACGTTCATATTGCATATCATCAGCCAATAATTATTTTACAAAAAATGGAGAAAAGTGAAAAAGAAGTTTCGAGTCCTGTAAAAATAAAAGAAAAGATGAGTATCTATCTTGTCATGTAAGTTGTTTTCAATTTTTCAGGATTGCTAATGAATGAAAAACCTGTAGAGAATAAATAAAAGTTGTTAGTGTTGAGCAAATATAGGGCCACATCCTGCGCGGAAGAGGAGGGGGCCTCGTTTAGCGTCCCCTAAGATTTCCAAACGACAAATAAAAATGGTCTGCTTAATGCTGAAAATTCTTGAACTTACAGTGCTACTAATAAAGCCCCCAAAGGTAGTAAGAAGACGCGTGTGTTTGGGTTAAATTTCCCAAACAATCCACGGGGATGTCCACTGAGACCCCGTTTTATATGAGTTCTTTTGAGGGTTACTTTGCTCTGACAAGATTTACATGTACGATGGAGTCAAAATTGGTTTTCGAAGAGTTCCCACGGTCACCGTCCTTCTAAAGGAAAAGTCCTGTACGACCATGTTGTTAACCCAGGTGCCGTTCCCTGTCTACACCTCTTGTCTTACGCCGAATAAAAAAGAATAAAAAAAACAAGAATATAATGTAGATTCGGAGTTGTAGAGATCCAACGCTGTGTCAAGTTACACCACCAATTTGCAACCGATTTTACCACATGACTCATATATACATCCCCAGGGCCCTAGGCACCCCCAAAATCAGCCAGTTATAGCCTCAACAGGAAAAATGCCGTTACCGGCTCGACTTAAAGGCCCAGTTCTCTAACCGAAAACAGTACCGATTCTCCTAACCTTCTTACTTAAGCCCCTTCCACAATTGCCTGAAATTCATCCTTATCCAGATATAATCTCAGTTTATTGCTTCAAGGTGAGGATAGAAAAACTCAATTTATGTAATCAAAACACTCTCAGTACCGTTCATGCCGTGTAATATAAGCTTTGGTACTCTCTGCATTGTTTGAATTAGCTGTCAATCAAAGAGGTGAGCCAATTGAGAATTTCGGTAACCGGGTAACAAAATTGTAGTTTGGGGTGAGAGATTTAGCCCTTTAAACCATATGGTTAGAAACTGGGAAGTAAAACTCCATCTAACTAACTAATCTAAGCAACCCCACCAGAATGACATGACTCATGCTAAAAAGGAATGGTTCCCTCGGTGTTATTGTATGTTGGCACGAGGCGCGCATGGTGTTCAGGGTATTCATCGTAATGCTCCCATGGAAACCTCGGTCGGGCTACCACACTGCATAGGTCATACAGAACTTAGGTTCTTACCTTCAGGTCTTACCCCCTCCCCCCCCCCCCCAATAATTTCCCCATTGACTTACACACTAAATTAGCTCCCTTTCGAGGCCGCTGCAGCTTTGTCAAAGTTCAGAGCTATTTCAAGACACCCATCACTTGATAGCCGACTAGTTTGCCCATCATGGCACTACAAAATTTCCATACCATGACCGTTTAGATTTTGAGCTAGAGGGACTTGTAGTTTTTGTAGGGTACACCCACCCCTAGCCTCTTCACAAAAACGGAAAATCTCCGCCATTTGACAGCAATTTTTTAAACAGTCAAAATCACCATCAATCTTACCCAAATTTTCAACATCCACATTCTTTCATATTCATGGACTTTTATCACCCAGCTGGCAGGTTATCTTGACATAATTTGGGCCAAACCAGAGTTAAAAGGACTACTTCTTTGAGGGCGTGCACTTGACGCTCTAGAATACTACTCTCATGGAGTAGTGTCGAGACCTTCATTGCAAGTCTCCTCTTTTGACACAAGTGTTGTATAACAGTATTACGAGAGCAGTTATTATAGTTGTAGTATAACAGAGGGCAACATCCATCCCAGTCTTGGTCAAAACGTTAGTAAATTTCCACTTCTCCGTTTTCAATTAAAAAAAAACCCTTTGCCAATTAAACCGTGATCCAGATGGCTTCAACATGATAGAATAAAGTGGCGAGGGCGCGCTGTATGAATAGGGTTTTATACCACGCTGTTGTTTAAGTTACTGGAAAAAATTGTCGTCTTTACGCAAAACCATATCCATAAGCGCGATCACTTCATACATACCGCCACCTTAAACTCATTGTATTGAAATTTTTAGGCCAATTTTTTGGCATACAGTACCAACCCAGGAAGTTGCCCTTTTCTATTTCCACATAGTATCAGTAATTGAAATCTGCAAAATAAATAGAATTTGTAGTCGTGTAAATTTTTATTACGTTGTTTTAATGTTTGCTATGTGTGCTTAAGGTTTGATAAGATATAGAGTAGTTATCTGAGAATCAAAACGTGGGTTTGTGTGCGTCATATTTGTATTCGTGTGCTGTGGTACCGTAGCTTGCAAAATCAAAATGCTGGCAGCCATTTTGTCATTATTACAGTTCAAATAGCTGAATAGAATCTCTTTTGCTTTACTGATTGTGGTCTAAATCCCTTAAGATACTACTTTTACCACTACCTGTTGCCTTCGGATGTTGGAGCGGAAGAGCCTTCCTTGAGCTAAAAAATTCAAAATGATAAATGATCAATCAAATGAGGATTTTTTTTTTTTTTTTTGCTTTGACAACCATTTTTCTGCCCCAAGGGGGCTGGTGTGTTGGTAAGGTTGGAATGCTCAGTGTGTCTCTCCAAATTTTTCCTCTTCCTCGAACCCGTGAACACCCCGACTGAGTGATTCTCCCTGAGTGACTTCGAAATTGGGGGAGGGGGCTGTGCTCCCCGGCCCCAACTTCGAAGTCAGAATGTCATAATTTTGTTATCTCCCCTCCATGATGATAATAAGAAGACTACTGAAACTGAATAGGCCTAATTGTAATTAGACTGGTCATTAACAAATGTATGAGGTCCCTGAACAAATGATTTGGCAGCGACACGCTCCTGGATCACGATGCTCGAATCTTCATGCTTACTCTTCTAGGATCACATGCACATTTGCCAAAGCCCTTCAACTTGGCAACAGGGAAAAAGACATAGAATTGCAGTTAGTTAGATGGGGTTTAACAACACATCAACACAAATGTGTTATATGGTGTCAACAGGTTAGTAAAAGTTACATTGTTGAGGTAAAACTACCTATAACCAGAATGCAAAAATGCATTGCGGTTTCGATGATACATAAATGTTCTGTTTCAAAGAGTGCCATCATGCACCATTACCTTCTCATTCAAATGTTATACTAGCATGTTCAAAATATAAATTTGTCATCCCAGATGACCTTTTGACCTTCATAAAAGCCATACATAGCTAGACATACAAACAACACACAGACAAATGGACAAACAGCTATCTTGAAAGATCATATTTAAAAAGGTTTCCGGGCTTTGACCCCTGGAGACACCAGATGATCTTTCATATCTGCCAAAAACAATGGGGATCATCCTCTGACCATAATGCATCCACATACCCAAATATGAAATCTACCCAAGCTTCCTTCCTTGAGATATCGTGTTAACGAGGTTTTCAGACTTTGACTCCCGGTGACCCCAGATGACCTTTGACCTCCGACAAAAACAATAGGGCCCATCTACTTACTATAACGCATACCAAATATGAAATCTATACAAGTTTCCTACCTTGAGATACCGCGTTAACAAGTTTTTCAGACTTAGACCCCTCGTGACCTTAGACCTCCACCAAAAACAATAGGGACCATCTCTAGACCTTAACCCATCCACATACCAAATATGAAATCTATACAAGTTTCCTACCTTGAGATATCGCGTTAACAAGTTTTTCAGACTTAGACCCCCAAGTGACCCCAGGTGACCCCAGGTGACCTTTGACCTCCACCAAAAACAATAGGGACCATCTCTAGACCTTAACCCATCCACATACCAAATATGAAATCTATACAAGTTTCCTACCTTGAGATATTGTGTTTACAAGATTTTCAGCCTTTGACCCCGGTGACCCCAGATGACCTTTGACCTCTGCCAAAAACATAGGGACCATCTTCTGACGATATGCATCAACATACCAAATATGAAATCTATCCAAATTTCCTACCTTGAGATATCGCGTTAACAAGTTTTTCAGACTTAGACCCCCAAAAGACCCCAGGTGACCCCAGGTGACCTTTGACCTCCACCAAAAACAATAGGGACCATCTCTAGACCTTAACCCATCCACATACCAAATATGAAATCTATACAAGTTTCCTACCTTGAGATATTGTGTTTACAAGATTTTCAGCCTTTGACCTCGGTGACCCCAGATGACCTTTGACCTCTGCCAAAAACATAGGGACCATCTTCTGACGATATGCATCAACATACCAAATATGAAATCCATCCAAATTTCCTACCTTGAGATATCGCGTGAACAAGGTTTTCAGACTTTGACCCCTGGTGACCCCAAATGACCTCCACCAAAATTTATCGGGTTCTTTCTTACATCATAACGCATCAACCTACCAAGATTGAAATGAATCCAACTTTCCTACCATGACGTATCATGTAAATAAGGATTTCGGGAATTGAACCCACGTGACCCCAAATGACCTTTGACCTCCACCAAAATCAATAGGGTTCTTTCTTTCATCATAATACATCAACATATCAAGTCTGAAATGAATCCAACTTTCCTACCATGATGTATCATGTAAACAAGGATTTCAGGGTTTGACCCCACGTGACCCCAAATGATCTTTGACCTCCACCAAAATAAATTAGGTTCTTCCTCTTATCACAACGCATCAACAAATCAAGTTTGAAATGAATCCAAATTTCCTACCTTGAGATATAGTGTAAACAAGATTTCAGGGTTTGACCCCATGTGACCCCAAATGACCTTTGACCTCCACGAAAATATATCCGTTCTTTCCTACATCTTAACGCATCAACTTATCAAGTTTGAAATTAATCCAAGTTTCCTACCATGAGATATCGTGTAAACAAGGATTTCGGGAATTGAACCCACGTGACCCCAAATGACCTTTGACCTCCACCAAAATCACTAGGGTTCTTCCTTTCATCATAACGAATCAACATATCAAGTTTGAAATTAATCCAATTTTCCTACCATGAGATATCGTGTAAACAAGCATTTGGGGGTTTGACCCCATGTGACCCCAAATGACCTTTGACCTCCACCAAAATCAATAGGGTTCTTCCTTACATCACAACGCATCATCATACCAAGTTTGAAATAATCCAAGTTTCCTACCATGAGATATCGTGTAAACAAGGATTTCAGGGTTTGACCCCACGTGACCCCAAATGACCTTTGCGTTACATCATAACGCATGTACATATCAAGATTGAAATTAATCCAAGTTTTCTATCTTTAGATATTGTGTAAACAAAGATTTTGGTTTTTGACCCCCTGTGACCCCAAATGACCTTTGACCTCAACCAAAATAAATAAGGTTCTTCCTCTTAGTATGGGGTATCTGCGTTCCAAGTTTGAGAACTGTCAGATTTTCCCTTCTCAAATGTGCTGCGCTTTTCGGCCAGAAAAGATTCTTATAACCACCCTTCCCTTCCCCCTCTAAATAAAAGAAAAAGAAAAAAGTCGTAATGGTGTGCCTGCGCCTTAAGAGGGTCCAAATTACGGTTTGCAACAACAAAACACGTGTGATGTCTTTAACGTTCTTGCGATCATGTGTTTTAAGACACGGTTGACAGTTTCTTTTTTCTTTGCAATGGGTAATCAGGTATATACCGCCGGAATGTATTCTCTACAGACCACGAGCAAGTGAGGTTAGCTATATTAGGTTTTACGGCTCAATTTCTATCTAATTGGTTCAAGTCGAGCTGTAGCTCACTGGTTTGCTTTCTCTAATCCATATGCTGAGCCACAAACACTTATGGGAGTAAGTTCCATTGTTTAAGTCTTCGGTATGAATCGAACAGGAGTTACACTCCAAACATCCAGGCTGCAAGCAGGATGCTATAACCACTTAACCATGTGATCGGTTGCCTCGTCGGGCACAGCGTACTTAAATGCAACTGTTGCAAAAAAATTAAACAGCACCTTCATTGAGTTATCATAGTTGACCCTCAAATCGGTAAGGACATACAATGAAATGGTCAAAGCACATCTTATATTCTTTCTTCAAATTATATCAAAGGTTGGAGTTGGGGGATACAATGCCTTGCTACAAATATTTGGATTGGATTTTATTTTCCAACTGAATGACACACAATGTAGGAGAGAAACTGTGATCAGATTAATTAGGAATTAAATTGCAAATGCTTTCCAATATTATATTTTCACGTCCGCACTTAAAGGGCAGGAGCAGTCATCCCAAATTGAAGAAGTGTAGTAGACTGTCTGGTTTCATGATTGGCAATTGGGAGTCATGTGACAATGTTTTTTTTTTTCAAATGTGAAATTTACTAGAAATAACTGCTTGGTTTACCTTGAATATGCATTCATAAATACTTTTTGAGAATACTGGCTTGTGATTGGTCAGTTACCCATGTTCTAATCCAGTGTAGAGACATAGGGTGTATGGAGAGCAACTTTTTGATCAACATGACTATAAATACAGCTTTGCTGACACGGTGTTATGAAGGCTTAAGTTTTAGGTTTCACACATAACAACAGTTTTAGGCCTAGTACACATACTGGCCCAACTACTTTAAATGGTGCCTGACGTTTTAAGCAAGTAATTTCCCCCATTACTGTCCAACTTAAAATGTACATATATTTGGTTCACCGCAATGTTGCATGTATATTGAAACAAATAAATTAGGTCCAAGGCCTAATCAGATTTCAGACCTAGGCCTAATTCAGAAAATATTAAGTGAAGGTGTTATAATGTGTTTCAAAGTTCACACAAGCCTAGGGCCTAGGCTTAGACCCCGACTGTGTAATTGATATGGTACACTGGGTATGAGAAAAAAAATATAAATATGACTAGGCCATACATGTCTTCCTAGGCCTATCTCAGTTAGACTCAAAATCCTCTAGCCTATCTTTTCCGATGAAAAAACAATTTTGAAATAAGTGCTCGAGTATAACGTTACTCACTAACCATAAAAGCTCATCTCGCATATTCCATACATAAGGCTTGGGTTAGTATTCTGTGCACCGTAAGCTATGTAAGGAAATTTAGCACCAGAATCGCCGAGGGAATTGCAGATGTGATAATTAAGAAGAGCCTTCGCAGGCCCAAGTAGCCTGCATACTGCATCGACAAACGTCATCAAGATTGTGATAGATTCTCTCTGCAATGAAAGCTTCAGGAATTGCGAGAGCCACCGTTAGTTAAGGCAAATATGTGTGGTTCCATAAAGTTCCGCTCAAAAAGGTCAAGCTAATTTACTGACTCAGCCACATTTCGAAAACAACGTAACGCTAATTTGAAAAGGCTAATGTTAGGCCTGACGTTGTTAGCCTAACGTTAGTTGTTTAGTCTGTTTTCAACAACGTTGAGCAGGACGTTAGTGTGTCAAAGGCAAATGTCACAGCGAGCAATAGAAACCAATTAAACCACAGATCCTCCAGTTAGTATATAATTTTAGTGGAACTATTCACGACTATAGCCCCACATCCAAAAGAAAAATCGTTCCAAATATGACATCGTTCAAGACTTCCAAAATGTAACTTATTTGTCAAATAGACGGCACAAAGTAGGCCGTATAGCTGTACGTCATGGCTGTGTAAGTTACATATATACGTGCAACAAGCGACGACGAAGGCAGCGTGTAGACAGCTAGCTAGGTACTGCGCATTGCGCGCGGTAATACAGCTCTTCGCAACGCTATTCAATGTCAATGTCATTGTAACGTAGTCAGTTAAGGAGAATAATTGATGATCAATGGAAAATTAATAAAAAGAAAGCTTTTTCCCTTCTAAACTTCCCGAAATTAAAAGTATTTATGAATGGGAATAAAGTCATGGTGCCCATGTCTCTACATCATATTCGAACAGGCTATGACGTCACGCATATAGGCAGAGACCCTCGGCTTCGCCTCGGGTCTCTCAGCCCATATGCGTGACGTCATAGCCTGTTCGAATCTGATGTAGAGACATGGGCACCATTGACTTTATTCCCTAAATAGGAAAGTTATAAAATGTAATAAAAGTAGATCTGAAGAGAAATAAGATGAAAATTGAGTTATTTAGCTTTTTCTTCAAAATAAGTTTGGTGGGACTGCTCTTTACCTTTAAGGTGTTGCTCGAAGCAAAATAATAATTTGCCAGACGGATTCACTCCATCTGCATACTGTGAGCATTTAACATCCTCTAATTCTGCATGAATGTATTGTAGTGTTGGGTGAATTGCGCGACTGAGCAAATGGGATGGCTGGGATGGTTGAACTAGCCTTCTCTCTCATCTGGCGATGTACCAGCCCCACCTCCCTTTATTCACATTGGAGCCATTTTAATTTTAAAATACTCAAGTTCCTCTTTCCAGCTTGTTCAAGTTAAACTCAGAATACTTGTAAAACGTCTCTCAAATAATTACAAAAATCAAATGCAGCTATATTTTGGAATGTATTGATTAAATGGCAAACTAGATAAGTACTATCCATAAATAAACTATTGCATACAAAATTATTTAAGAAAAGACAGCCAGAGTAAGTAAAGCTTACAGGGGAATATTGCACGAGATTAAAAACCTCTATAACATCATACTGAACTACAAAATGAATACAATTGCTGCATGAATGAAACAGCTACAGTAATACAAAGCTAAATGACAACAAGTTCACTGCTGATGAAAAAAAGAAAGAATCCCCCTCTCCACCCACCTCCCAAAAAAGGGAGGGGGTGAATCCAGGTGTGTGTTCAAGCAGCTCAACCAGCGTGACCCTTGCACTTGCTCAATTGGAAGATTTACACAATATACGTTTCTGATTCATTTCAATTTAAATTCCTTCCCCTTGTCCTAGCAATGATTGCAAACAATGCTTTAACCAGAACAGACTCCATTGAGCAGGTCATTTGGGCTCCGTGAACCCAAGACTGTTTAACATAGCAGTACATTTCATTCAGGAATTTCCACAGGAGTACCTGAGCCCTGATTGATAGGCCCTAAAAGCCTAACACACTGCAACAATATGCTTCTTATTTATTTATTGTAATACTTTAGTGTAGTGCATTCCTCTGGTAAAAACCACTTTTCTAAACCCTGGATCCATCTTGAGAACAAAAATAAGAATTTTTAAACACTCATAAACTGAAAGGTAAATGTAAATATGTCACGAAATGTAGTGTGCTATATCTATATGATTGTGCATCTTTGCCAAAAGGGGTTTCTAAAAAGGTATTAAAATGAAGTAAAAAATTAAATCACAGCTTTAATCCACAACCTTGGGATCATTTGTAAGTAATCACATATCATTTACATGTAAAATCCATTAAGTGCATTGTATGACGGACACAGAGTGTATGTAAAAGTGGGCAACTAATGAATGAAAGAAAAAGAAAATATAAATTGTTTCACTATTTGGCAAAATTATTAACATTGAAGGCAGACCTACCTAAATTTTCTAACTAACATAAAAATCATTCGGTCTGACTATTCACATTACTAAATATATCAAGGTCTTTGCTATGGTATCAGTATTGTCTCTCAATTTTACAACTCTAAGTCTGGTAGATTTTCTTGGAAACAAAAGATCAAGCCTAATGGGACTTGCCTATGTAGGGGTGAAGGGTGTAAGAAAACGTGTCCCTTCACAGCGTGCTAGTTAAATGAGATTTTACAGCTCAACTTGAACAGTTTTTAACAAGTTGGTTTCAGTTGGGCTGGTCACACCTTTTTACAGTTGTTACTTTTCTTAATACTCCATTGTTTATGTTGAGCACAATGCACAATGGCAGGATAGGTTCAATTTATAAGCCTTTGGTATGCCCCAGCCAGGAGTCTTTTGTATGACCTGGGAGGGATTCAAAATACAAGCCTCTAAGCTACAGACAATAGAGGCACCATTCAATGAGAGTTATAATAAAAAAAAAATGATGACTTTGAATACTACTCTAAAAATACTGGCCAACAGAGGTATAGCACAGATCTAGAAATAATACTACCAGAGCCAATTAAAAATTGTGTTCTTTATTTGTCTAAGAAGTACTACCTCACCTCCCGAGTAAAAAAAGTTTAGGCTCTTACTGTAATTTTATTGAGTACAAGAGGTACTTTAATATCCAAGCATTCCGGTAAATTAACATTCAATTCACTTTGGTGTTCCTACACTCTCAAGATATTAGCAGTTAACAGACTTCAACTGAGCACATGTGATTTCATAACTTAACATTCACAAATGGTTTCTCTATAAACTTACCATTTTATCCTTCACAATATCATATTTGCATCACTGAAAAGACACTACTTCTACTTGTTTCAAGTTCATTTTAGGCTACACAACTACACCTCATATGAAGTAGCTTCTGTTGTCAAAGAGGAAATTTCTTTCCTCTAAAGACCATGCAGAAGCTTGACAACCCTTTCCACTGATCTACTCTCACATATAATTCTACAAGAACATGCTACGTCACATTCCAATCATTCTTATGTACACTCTACATACAGTATCATTCTGGGTTTGTCTAATTGTAATGCCAGAAGGAAAATATTTCAAGGTGCAGTGAATGGTAACCATTTAAAAACTGCAATATGATACAATATAGTTAAGACTTTTCCTTTGAAGATCTGTTTATGTCAACTTTCTTTGCACTTTCCCTGGAGTATCATTTAGTACCATCCAATGGCCAAAGTCTGTGGGGGGGGGGGGCCCCCAAATCGTAATAACACTGTGTGCTAAGTGATGGTGGCGGTCCACAGTACTTAGGCAATGTCTGAACTCTCTCCCCTGGGGCTTTTGCTCCTGGTCTTGGACCCTGCATTTAGTTGTCTCCAAGCTGACAATAATGATGATGGCATATTTTTTGTGTAGGAAATGCACAACTGTCACCAACTGTCTGGTTCATAGGAACAATGTTTCACTGTAATGGTAGTAGGGGTGATGAGAGTTGAAGAAAGAATAGGTTCCACTGTTAGTTAAAGATTAATGCTGCAGTAACACTACAACCAACCGATCCAATTTTCATGCATTTTTGTTCAAATCATCTTAGTCTCTAGATAAAAATAGCCAAAACTTTGTCAACCAGTGTAAATATATAATTTGCATCTAATGGCCACGAGGATATAATGCCAAATGACTTTTTCATGATGCCACAGTGACATAAATTTTTATCGGATAGCATAGTCCCATAAAATCTGTTTGTCAATTTGACGTGACAAAATAATTAGCAAAAATTCAGTTTTCATAGTCCTGGGATACAACCCGTATACTTGCCCAGGTTAAAAATCTTTTTACTCTTTCTGAAAAAAGATGGATAAGATTTTAGGGAAAACTCTCTAAAAAATTTTATTGGAATCCGATCCAAATTTGTTGCAAGTGAACAAGGCTTTAAGTACCATAAAAACAGAGGCAATTATTTTAATGCCATACATTAAACACATGCCAAAATGACCCAACACAGAGCCTTGAATGTTACATTCATATGTAGACAGCATTACATTCTGGGACTGAAGCAAACAAAGTTAACAAAATGGCCTTGCAGAAATAGAACTGTTTGCTAATTGAAACCTCCTCCCTTTGAGTTTGTGTGTTCATTGCACAGACATGCTCACTACAACATGTTAACAAAATATTACATCAAAGTTCCTTCTCTCTGTACTCTTTTGGAATACATGATGTGAAAGAGTACAGCCTAATCCAATTCTTCTGTCACGGCTGGTGTGGTAAATCATCACTTCAGAGTGCAAGGTGCATGAAATGATAGTTGAACTCCACCTTAAGCTTTGGCTTTACATGTACATGTATGGATGTTTGCTATTAGGTGTTGTCTACATTATGAACTTCAGGTGGACTGAACGTAGTGCTTTATCTTAAAAATAAACAACACATGATTTTTGCTCTCCTTATACAACATTACTTAGATTTTACTTTGGTGTTCCTTTTTTCATGATCACTAACACAAATTGAATGATTCAGACAATTCTTGACATGGACGGACAGTATCACGTTTCACCTCAACTTTAAATAGCCTCCCATTATTGCCACAGATGCAGAGTCTATATGCCACAGGATGACCTGCCTCATTCAGAGAATTGGGGTGTAATTTCTTTGGCACAAGTGATGTGTTCAGATAGATTCCAGCAGACTGACTCTCAATACCAATTTCTGTAACCTGAGTATAAAGAAAAATTTGTAATGGTAGGGATATATTGCATCAACATTTGTTTCAAGATGCTTGCTTGTCATAAGTTTTGTTACGTATCCACTCAACTTTTGCTTCAAAAAGTACTGTTTAAATTTAAATACTGTTCATCCTAGTAATAAATTTTTACACTCACTCATCCAAGTAAAAATGTTTGTTTTCCAAGTAGGGAGAAATACTAAAGATGGACTTGTCAGAGCTACCATGTGTACAGTAGCAAAAGGGCCGCTCATCTGAGATTAGGACAGTCACCAAGAAACCTATGAAAGCTTACTCGATCAAGGTACTAGTACAATTCAAATAACAGAAATCTCTCATAGAGCAAATCTGGACATTCATACTGGTTTTACTATATGAAGATTTTTCTCTCAAAAGTACTTTTGCTTTCTGAAGATTCTAGACAGTTTGAGGTATCCTAACAACATATTTATACACAACCCTAAATTACACACAATCAAGTTTTTGCTGTAAGCTGCTTTGAGTGCACTTTACAAATTTGAATGCAGCTATGACCAGGTTGTCCTGTACCCTAAGTTTATCACAAGTGTATGCATCATCTACCATGATGTGGCAAACTTTATTAAGCTCAGGCTTTTTAAACCTATCATTGAATTGTTCCTGGGCCTCACCAATGATCCTTAGACATAGCTACTGTATAGACCCCTTTACTCCATGTGAGGCATTTCACTTCCAAAGGTGCAACATAAAACTCTATTCACAAATTCAGATTTGCAACTGATGAAAAAACATGAGTGTTTTTAAAGGTATATTCTGGTGGCTTTTCATTATAAAGGTCTTGCAAAAAAGACAAAAATATTATAGACCATGTCCTCCAAGCCCTATCACAATTGTATTTTCGTAACTCAAGAAATCACAGTTTCTTAAAACAATACATCCACTGTTCTACAAAACCCCAGAAAGTTTTGTAATGAGGGTACATTGTGTCCAATTTCTTTTGTTTCTTTTAATTTGATGTCCCCTTTTTCCTTAAAATTTGATACTCTTGGAATGTTTAAACACCTTTTCTGTATATGTAGCTTTATTCTGTACCATACGAGGGGCATAACAAACAATGCTGCCTAATATTCCCAGTAATGGCATAAAAATTATACATAAATGAAATGAAATGTAATGTGCCATGATGACATCAAATTTCTCACAATGTACTAAGTTCCAAGAAAAATGCATTTCTTTGAAAACTATTTGAAGTATCTTCCCAATGCAATATGATACTGAGTTGCAGTTTTCACTCCTGAAAGAGAAAATTTTTCTGGATATTTTGAAGGCAACAAATTTTGTCTTCGGAAAATGCCTTTCAATGGTAATTGTACCAACCAATTATTCATACAAGTGCTGTCAATTTTCAAAGGTCCCAGATAAAGCAATATTAAAAATGGATTTTCTTGTTTATTTACTGACAAAGATGCAGAACAACATTCAATACTGTAAGTTCTATGAATGAAAACAAGGGTTTCCATTTTGTTGACTTTAAAAGCAGATAATTTTTTTTTTTCAATGAGTTAAAATATTTGAAAGTACTTACACCAATTAAATCTATGTTTTTTCCAGTTAAGCTTATTTCCCTGGAACGTAAAGATACTCCTTCACTGCCGTGAATATCAATGTACCTCTCTGACTGGAGCTGAAGTCCATGTCCTGTTGGGCTGACAATCTAGTCAAGATGGAAAACATATTTTTCTCAAGCTAACAAGGATAAAGAAAGTTGACAATTCTTCATGACACAACTATGAACAGACACTACTGTATGTCCATACAAATATCAGAGAAATTTGCTTGAGCCCATAGCTTCTGCAGGAAAGAGATCCCACTGGCTCCTAAATAATTCAAGTACTATTGAACAGTTTGTGTGTCAATCTCTTCATGCAACTCACAGCCTGTGTATTTGGTGAATGCAGTATCATATCAACGTTAAAAGAAAATTTTGACAAAAAACTGTAGGGTAAACTTCCTCTGACAAGAAAATATAAACTTTAAGTTTAATAAGCAGTTGCTAAGAACAGGCCAGCAGGTCTGGACAAACTGGTTTGGTTCAGTTTATTGGTATCTTCTTATTTATTTTGGGGCCCTTGATTTCTCATTTGGTCCCTAGGTTAGATTTCAGGACCTGGGGGACTGATTTGCACCAAACTTTAAGGGCTCAAGCTAGCCGCACAATACAGGACTTTGCACATTGCAACTCAACTGGATCTTTGGGTCTCCAACAGCCATGTAATGGATGAGTTTAAGACTGCAATTGGCAGTTGCAAGACCAGTTTTAAGTCATACCTACTTCAGTCAAGAAGAACCAACATGTTGGTTCTTCCCGACTGAAGTTGGTGTGACCTCAAACTGGTCTTAACATTGCCAATCATAGTTGCAACAACTATCGAGTTGAGATGCTGTGCACAAAGTTGTGTGGTGTGCGGCTAGCTTTATCAAAATACCATCAGAATCTTATCTCTGCAAAGATAGGCACATGAGAAAAACTGCTTCACAAGAAAAAAAAGGTGAAATAGGGGTTGACAGCATCACCAACTGAAATAACCTAGAAGATAAACAGACATATTCCTAGGAAAATTCCTCATTCGTTCCATTTGCACATGAGTTTGAATCTGAGGAATGTTGTTCTTAAAATGAAGTTTAAGATGTTTTGAAAACCATCTAAAACGCTTGCAAATAACCCCCTATTTGAAATATTTTGACTAAAATGGTGTAACACCAACAGTTGAAATAAAATAATCATGAAATATTGGATGTTTTCCATCTTTTTCAGGAAAATATATGCATACTTTTAAAATACAGGGCATATGTACAGTAAAAAATACAGGAGACTGTAGGAGCTCTAAACAGTAGGAAAAGGCTATTTTAAGAAGGCAACTTATACATGCCCAAGATAAAAGTATCAGGCAAAATGTCTATTTGACTTTGATCTCATACTTAACAGGCTTAGGGTAATCATAATTTGTAATCGTAATCGATTGCAATAGATTACACATTTTGAAGTAGCTGTAATAGCAATCGATTAATTTTGTGAAAATCGCAAAGTAATTGCAACAGTAATTGTTTCCAATGGCAAAGTAATCGCAATCATGGTTTCATTTCTGATTACATTTAAGTTGAATTGAACAATGAAGTAAAGTTACTAAACAATATTTTCAGTTCTTGGTTCTTCTATTGGAATGACAAAATTTAATTGTCCCCCTTTCTTGGATGTTCCAGCTTAAAATGAGTAAGAAGTGCATGGGTTCAATAATCTCTACTTGGGAGGGCTTGGTTCTGTCCGGGCTTATCTAGAGCAATGTCCATGGCCTTTTTTCCAGTTGTGGGCACTGGATTGTTTTGCCTACTACATTGTTTATGTGAAAAGACTAGAAAGCCAAAATGCTTAGTGATTCCTTGCCATATGATACTGTATGTTGTAATAATGAACATGGATGCCCACATGACAAGCATGAGATCCCTCACAAATACTGCCGTATACTAGTAAGGATGAAACCTTTTGAGATCATGTGACCCAAAATGACCTTTCACCCTCACTTAAAACAATAGGGAGCACCTAGCTAAAAAGACCATCAACATGCTAAATATGAGCAATTCAGAAACTGAGCATGAGATCCCTCCACAGTTCAATAACCACATAAAAATGTCATGTCGACAAGGTTTTGCCCTTTTGTGACCCCAACCTTTGACCTCCACAAACAAGAGAAATCTCCCACGTAGTTATGATGCTGGTAAACTATGTTGTCTATTAACTTGATAAAGAGATATTTTCGAAGCATGCTCCTTTAAATCAAAGTTTCGGGAACTGAGGATGGCTCTCTATATAATGATGTCTCTATGATCCAAAAAGTTGACTGCATTGAGGTTAGTGTTAGAACAAGCCCTAATCCTAACAGTCATCCATAAATTGGAACATACTGTAGAGACATCTCAACAGAAAGGTGTAACCTTGGCTATTAGTGGTGGTCCTTTTGTATTTGTTTTTTGGTGTAATGCCCTTCCCAATGACTTTGATGTCCTTGAAAATATACAAAAAATGGGAACCCTATTAATCCAGAAACTAACAAGATTTGTAATTTGCCTTTAATTGACTGCTTGTAGTAACACCACATAACAGAGTACAAGTCAAGTGTCCTTTGTTTAATACACCGTAGATACTATTATGCTTGTTTTGATTACATGAACTACAGTACCTTCTGAAAAACAAGCCTTACTGAGAGGGCTAATAAGTTTCAGACACTATCTCTAGACAGGTAGGAAATGGTAAACTCCATTGAGCTGTATGATTCAATGAGAAAACCCCTCAGGACATTGTGGCAGTCAACTGTGATAAGTTACTGTAGGTAAGATAACAGTGACCAGCAATTTTCACAGACTCTGGTGGGTCAGTTACAATTTGATTCATTCAATTATAGACAATCTCAGTTCAAGCATGCTCAAGGGTATTTGATCCAAATGATCAGTTGTAGCGCGTTCCCACGAACACGGACTTACCCGGGTAACGGATTAAAAACAAGGTCAACTCACTCTTTTTAACGTGGGAACAGTGGCTAGGGCTAGAGTGGGTCAGGGCTTATTCAATCCTGCTTGGGAGGTGGATTGAGTCGGAGTTGACCGCACAATCTGCGGTGATGCGCAAATAATCTTGTAGTGAGGGAGAGAATGGGAGGTTTCTTTTGCTAGTTAGAATAATGTAAATTACCTTTAGCAGCAGTACCGTACAATCTTCATTGAAGATTACGAGCGAAAGCAACAACAGAAGTATTTGCTAGGACAAACACACAAGTATTTGGTGGGTGACACAGTATCGTTATTAATACTACCGTGGTATAAGGCTAGTCGGTATTAGCACCTTAGAAATAACATTGATATGCGTTTTCATCGATACATACGGCCTGTAGTAAAATTGTGTAGCCTAGTATTACACATCAAGTTCCCGCAAATTGGGCCAAATAACGTTACATTTTTCGCAAAATATTTCGCAGAAATTCGTTGCGTGGGTACATATCACATGCTAATTTTGTACACGTTCAGTGTAAGCAAGTTTAGTACAGTATTTGCATCCTATCCTTGGTTGGCGCGCATATCATGTAAACAACAACACCAAATCAGAATGGTAGGGAGCATAAGAACACGTGCGAACAGAGATTATGTGCATTGGTTGCACGTAACTTTTGACTGGATCTGTTCACTTCAATACTAGTGGGGATTCTTCGAAATATTTGAAGATACTAATTAGGCCTCGCCCTGTTTGTTTTAAATTGTTTGTTTGGTCAAATTTTGCACGTAGCTTCTTCGGCGATATTTTCGATGCCGGTAATAAAGGTCCTTGATACTAGGATGGGGCAAAGTTAACCAAAAAAATGTCACGTAAAAGTTGGGATTTAAACAAGTTGTGAGACATCTTTGGAAAATGCGTCTACATCCCAGCTCTAGACAGTGGCGTAGGCAGGATTTCGAAGGTGGGGGGGGGGGGGGGGGAGGGGAGCAAAACTTGTGATTCTACTGACTAACAAGGATTTTGATGAATTTTATTTTCTCTCTTTTATGCACTTTGTTGGCGACCGATACTTGTGCTATCCCAATTTTCGAGGACTTTTTTTGTCACAACCATTTTCTGGTGGTCTTCTTGATCCCGCCGAAAATCCCCCAACTGACTTCGGAGGTGGGGAGGGGCTGTCCCCCTCAGGTCCCCTTACTCCCCTACCCTTTAAACACGCTACTTGATCTGGACATGCGCGAGTGCCACACGGCTAAAGCATTCTGGGAGCTGCTACGATGCAGCAGGTTTGCACGGACGATGCATGGAATTTGAGAAACAACACTGCCGTGTTCTTAAATATGTACATAAGTAGCGACAGGAGTTTGCCCCGCAGGAGGCGCCAAGCTCCCCGACATTGGATGTGCAACATTTCGAAGCCCCGACAATGGCGGTGACTGGTTCCCTGTGGGGGCGTGACTTGCAGAATTTGAGGCTTGCGCAGGGGGTCGGAATTGAAGCTTTGGAGGAAATTGCTTGAAAACATTTTTGGAAGAAATCTTACTTTTTAAGAAACTTTAAAAAATCGGAGTGTTTATTGAAGAAAATACCCTCCTATGGCAGTATGGGCAAAAAAGAAAAAAAATTACATGGGCGACTGAAATTCACTTTGGTTAACGTGTTTTATTGTAGGCTAAGGCTTTCATACACAACCGAAAGTTTGCCGGAAACTATTCACCACCGTTCCTGGACAAAGATTTAAAAAATTAGCAGCTTGCATTCAATTGAGGGAAATTTTGGAAGAAAACAAAGAACAAAGTTACCGTATGGGTAATGTCGAGGTAAATGAAGTTGGCTTGTGTTTTTTATTTTACGGAATATTATTCACCGAAATTTGAAAATCTAAAGTATATATTGGAGAAAAATCGTAATTTATGATGAAAGATGTTGGAGTGTTATTTGAGGAATCTGACCTTATGAGAAAAATAAATGGAGGTCGCCGGGGCAACTCATAGTTTGTGGGGTAACTGGATATCATTATGCAGATTAAGGCCCTCGGGCGATAATGGAATGTTTCCCTAAAAAGTAATTAGCTTCATCTTAGGATATTTTTGAGTTTTGATATGACACATTGGATTTGTGTATGAAAAAATGGGAGTTCTGAGGCATTCAAGCTGTAGAATCTTCTTGCAAGCAAAATCAATAGCCTGCTAAGATCGTCGAAGGGGGGGGGGGCTTAACTTTATAGGGCTTACATGTTTTATGTTAGGTTGGAGGCTCCCGGCCCCGAAGACATTGGATCTTCTCACCGACGGGGAGAGGCAACCTTCTCCAACGGGTTAGGGGCCACTTTTAGGAAAAGCCCCCTTCTCATAAAAGTAAAAGATTAGAAAAATTGGCGACTCCATCGGCAGGTTATAAAAAAAAAAGTTTTTTTTCTCACTCATTTCATAGTTCTATAAGCGCTTTACTTTGCCCGATATTGTGAAGAACTCACTTCAGACGTAAGTTGCAAAAAAAAAAAAAAAAAAAGGTGAATACTCCCAGGACCAAATTAATGAGATCACTGGCGTAGGAAGCAATATGAAAGTTGGGGCTGAACAATTTTGGACAATGCACCTCACCCCACCCCATTGGCAAAAAGGTGCATTTTTTATGCTAAATTTCGCTTTTTCTACGAGCAAAAAACAATTTAAAAATACAAAATCTGATTTTTCATTAAGTGTGAACACTCCTTACTGTATCAGGAACTTGAACGTAATTTGCGGCGCGCGAAGCGTGCCGAAAATAGGGTCCTTTTACACATTTATAAATATGGAGCTTGTAATGCAGAAAGTAGTTTAGATTCAGGGTTTCCTGTAAGGAAATTTGAATATTTATGGACTGTCGAAGAAACTGCGTTCCCTTTTTAGTATATATCTGAGATAGCATGTCGACGGAAGATCGTTGTATAATGTTATCTTAGGAGTGTGGACTGAGGCTCCTCGGCGACATTCAAAAAGCTCCTGAAACTTTGTTGCCTTTTTAGACAAAATATTTAAAAAACAAAAGCTTATATTGAAGAACATTTTAGGGGAACGACACTGTAGCAGCTAAGAAAAATTTATCACTGACTGCTATCTATATCAGCTACCGCTTATTGCATTAAGGGTTGCAATAGTTAGGGCGCGCGAAGTAATGCACGGTAAATTTTGCTTCTTTACCCTAATAATTTCAAATAATGGAGCTTTTATTACTAGGTAGAATTCAGAATTTTATGAAGGAAAAGTTGGGAAAACCGCACTGTATTTGAATGGTGTCACAAATGTCAAATTTCCGAATTTTTCACTTTTCGAGCCAGAGGGGCAATCGCCCCAGCCCTGCCTCCTGTAGCCTGGTAGCTATGTCACTGCTCTGCAACATTGAAAATTGATAAAATTTTGACACTTTAATAGCTAAACAATCCTTCTACACAAACTACCCAACTGACAGGGTTGAAAAGTATCTGATGATAGGTGTGTATGAGAGCATTTGAGACGGTAGACCAATGTCCCCCTGCCTTCAGCTGGAGCGCACAGAATTTTGAAAAATCGCGACCCCTCAGACTGCTGGAAATGTCATGTCCCGGTCTTGTAGCCTAAGTAGGAGCTAAGTGTTCCAACTTTTTTTTCAAATGTGAACACCACTGTATCATGGTATACTCTGGCGCGCAAAATGCGTCGAATTATTTGTCCCTTTTAAACAAATATATGTATAGATATGGAGCTTGTATTACAAAAAACGTTGGATTCTGGGGTTCCTTTAAGGAAATTTAAAGAGTTGTGGGGTTACTGAAGAATCTGCACTTCCCTCAGGCTCATATATTGGTGGAAAATCTGAGAATGAATTCTAACCGTAAACTGCTTCCTGAAGAAGCTAGATTGCCCTACGACTGAATCAGTGCTACATGATGTTATCTAAGGCCAGTAAGAACTGACACTCTCAGTCCGAGGAAATTTTAAAAGTTTCCCAAACTTTGTTGCCTTTTTGGATATATTATATTTATTATAAATATTTAAAAATCAAGAGCTCTCGTTTAAGGATATTTGGAACTCTATAAAAGACAGTTTACAAAATAAAGATACTCGTGTCTCTTGATGATATGGTATCAAATATGGTAAGTATATCCGATTTTGTCATTTCCAGAGCTCGGAACAGTTTACCAAACTTATTTATGGGCAAGAACTAATGCATTCCATGTTGAATTTGGCTTTGCTTTTTGGGGGAATTAGGAAAAATGCAAAAAGGGGTTTTCTGAGCTGGAAAGTGGGGAGGGGCGGAATCATGCGTCCGCCCCTCATTTTTCCCTGGGGGCTGTCGCCACCCAGCCCCTCACCTCCCGCTTTCTACGCCTATGAATGAGATGATAAAATGAGAAAGGGTTCTCAAGACCGAAAATGTTGCAGGTTTCATGAGACCAAAATGGTGAAAAGATTCGCTGTATTAAAAATCAGGAAACATCCTCGGTTTCGTCGCTCGTGAGCGGTATTACATTTTCGGTCTAGCAGACCTTCGGTCTCTTGAATCTTTCGTCTCGCGGACTGCAACCCCTTCAAAAAATGTGGGATGTGTTCGTGGTATAAACACGGGGGATGGGGATATATGTACACATGAAGTCAATAGATTGTCCACTACAAAATTTTGCTCGTCCGAAAATGGTAATGGCAGCCTTACATTTTATAGGCTATGTTAGCTTTGCATTATATTTGATCTGCTCTTTCTATACGGAAGTGAACATTTACAAAATGAAAACTAAAAGTTACCGCAATTTAGATACTATCAATGGCAAAAGCAAGACATTTTCAAAGGAGGGTAAGCACCCAAATTTTCAGATTTTTTTTTAAGTTTGAACACCAGTGTATGGGGGGTAACTTGCAACGTGTGAAGAGGGCCTAAATTGATTTGTGTCACAATTGAAAAATTTCCGAAGTTGTCATTTTTCATAGCTAGCCAGGGAGATATCGCCCCCCCCCCCCCCGGTAGCTACGTCTCTGTGTGCTGTACTCTCAAGCATGTGAAATGCCCTCTTTGGCAGTCTATCGGGTCAAATTTTTCAAAATTTTCTGGAGACTCTCCAGACCAACTACTGGCGGATTTTCTCTTAGAGAGTGGACCAGTCTGGTCAGAAATCCAAGCCCCCACAAAAATATCCCTCAGCACCCCCAAACTCAAGAAAATCCTACTTTATATCAATGAGTGGAAAAGAAATTAATACAAGTATACAAAGGACCTACGGAATGGGAAGCTGGACAGGTATAGGCCATGTCTGGAAAAGTTACCTGAACCATGTATTACTTATACTTTTACCAGTTTTGTTGAAATTAATTCCCTCTGCATTTATTCCATTAAATAGTCCCGCAACCTTCATAGCATGTTTTTTCTTCACTTTTGCATTGTTTGAGGCAAAGGGCAGACTGGGTCGCCATTTGAATCAATGTCGTGGGCCATGAGATAGAGAGCATTTCTTTTTTCCTTTTTACAGTAGGGAGGGGGTAGAGGTTTTATACCAGAAATACATGTAATCCTCGCTCGAACAATAAAATCGATGACAAACTAATTTTATGTTCTCAACCGGCATGGAAAAACATGAAAGGCCATAAACCTTCACCTCCATGACCTCCATCTAATTTTTAATCAACATGTAGCCGAATTCTTCTAAAAGTTCAGCAAATCTGATCGTTCACCAGTCCCAACCGAGTCCGTGTTCTAAACAGTGGCGTAGCTAGGATTTTTTCCAGGGGGGGGGCAAAGGTATGAAATTTCCCCAAAACTATTCCCGGTCAATGTGTATATATTTCACATAAAACATGCAAACTTACAAGTATAACAACATAACCATGTCATTTTGTAATATTACCTGCATTTTAATCTTAAAGTTAAAATAGAGCAATCGGAAATAACAAAGTATATTATTTTGGTAAACAATATCTGGTTTATTTTTATGTACTAACGCAGTGGCGTACGCAGGATTTCTCTGAATGGGGAGGGGCATGCAGTATGGTCTAAGGGGAGGGGTGTAGGGAAATTTTTTTACTTTTTCAAGGAGCCTAGATGCAAAATGGTGCGAGATTTTCGACTTTGACAGGAACAGTGTTAAAAGTTGAATCGTGGTGGTTCATGAGGATAAAACTGAAACTTTTGTGTCATGACATGCATTTCCTTATGCCATTTATGCTACCTTGCGAAGAAAAACTTGTCATTAAATTTGCACACTTCTGTTAGTCAAAATAAGAGAGCATTGATCGGTATTTGTGGTTTTTCTTGGCCACAAAATGTTTTTTTGTCATAAAGATTATCTAAGCGGAGCGCCACCATTGGTTGGCGCGGAGCGTAAAGAAAATTTCGAAAAATCAGACCCTCAGATGGTCAAAATAGCGTACTTATGCTTGAAAAGAGAATCTAAACATGTAGTCTTTATTATCGATGCCACCAGTGGGAAACAGAGTGTAGAGGGGGGTGGAATGGCCCAGTGGTCTCCCCTTCGCAACCCACTAAGGAGGCCTAATAGTGGCTCGATCACAGGATATCCTGTTAGAAAAGCAGTCTGTTAAGTGTAGTAGGCTACAAGGTACTCATTGTCCATTTATTGTTACACTCAAAGTCAGCAGAAAGCTATTTTCCCGAACAAGCTTGTAAGCCTCCAAGGATTAGGCTAAGTAACAAAATCTAAGTGTACCAAGGATCCCGCTACTTCTAATTTCTAGTTTATCGTTGGCCATGGAATGTTTCAGCCCCATCCATCGTTATGTACACAGAGTAAAATCTTACAGCTTCTGCTAGCTTGTAGAAGAACATAACCTCGGGGTCTACGGTAGTGACTTGTCAGTTTTCACATCCTTTTACTGAATTCCCAAAGTATCACCTGAATAACAGCTCCCTGTGCACTGAAATGCACTGATCATAACCCCCGTGCGTATACAAGCACAAGAGAACATTCAATCTGCTACGCGGAGAGGACTTTTCTGTGGAACGCAAATTGGGCCGGTTCATGCGACACTGACGAAATCTGAGTTAATATGTTGCATGAAAATACGAATTATGTATGAGAAATGTCTCACAATTTCTTATTCTAACAAAAATTTTGAGAAATTTTTGTAATAATAAGAACATTCATCAAATTTCCCCATTTTCATCAAATTTCCCCAAAAATTTTTCCGGGGGGGGGGGCAACTTGCCCCCCCCTGCCCCCCCCCCCCCCCCCAGTAGCTACGCCACTGGTTCTAAACCATAAGCTCAGTCATAACTGTGTTATACTAAATAGTTGCGTGCTATAATAACTATTTCTTACCATGAGTGAAAATATGATGGCTTTTTACTGTAATAACTTTGTAAAACATTCATCAATACCAGATAACCGTTCCTTTTCAATTCACTCAAGTGATGTACCCGAAGTTGAGTTACTTAATCAGTATAGCCTAGTTAGTTAAATGGAGTTTTACAGCCCAGTTTCCAACCCGATTTGAGATCTCCGTCCTTCGGAATTAAGTACCATGTTGTCAAAGGAGAGGTGGGTACCACAGATAAAACGTCTTGCATGAGCGCTTTGACGGGGCAATTGGCTACATTGAGCCACAGCAAGTTAAGGGATGTTGATTTTTGCACGTATAATCAGGGTGTCAGAACCTTGCGCATTGCGCGGCCTCATCAAGAAAAAGTGGAGGGGGGCTAAAGACATGTTCACCCTCCTCTAATATTCATATGATACCATCTTGCATCCATTAAACTTTCTGATTCATTAGAAGAACGTAATATTTTAGGGTGGTTACTCATTCGGCTTAGAACACCCGGGAAGTGGGTTTTCCGGCCATGCAACTGGTGGCTTTAAAAATCAAAAATTTCTTGTATGTTCCGCTCCAACCTTAGCCCGCGGGGCCCAAGATTTTTTTCGTCCAGCTCATCGCTACCAAAAAATCAACTGAGGGGCAGCAGTCTGACTGGGGTTGCAGCCACAGCCGCTCTACGCAGGCCACTCCAACCTACGCTTAAAGAGTATTACTGACACTCTTTGTGTTCGACCGATTATGCTATAATCGGTAATAACCGATTACCTTTTAGCAATTTTAGCAATTGGCCGATGCCTATCACTGATTATTGACAAGTAGCAAGTGTTCAAAAGGTGATCTTTTATCGCTAAATGCACCATACCCAGAAAATATTTTGGAACAGTTTCGTCCGTTTCGCAACCGGGATTTAATTCTTGTAGGTCAGCTGTTTTTACTTAAAATGTCGATAAAAGCTCATTCATAAATACGGTATAGCTGGAGAAAGAATCTGCAACGGGAACGCGGTATTATTTAGTTCTTTTTATAAAACTAATTACCCGTGGTGTATTTAATTATCTAGTTCCCACTTACATGTCCTTATGAGGACAGTGGCACAAGGTTTGTCTGTTAACTTTTAACAATCTTTATACTAAATTTAATGTTATCTTCATTTTTTCTTTAGGGTTATGGGAGAAACAATGTTTGTATGCTCTAAAAGAAATTTGGGCATCATACAGAGCACTTGATCTGTTCAAAGGTAACACTTATGAAATTCCCCACTGAACAATTCCTCTGCTTTGTGGGCATGGAAGCTTTCTCCAATATGTTCAGACTATGTCCCCAAATAACCCTCATACAGCATTTGTTTAACTCACATGTTCCAGACACAGCTAGAAACTTCCACTTAAGAGTAAGAAATATATTTCATGAAAATCTATAGGCCGAGCTACTTATGGCAAAATCAGCATGTACCTATGACAAAGACAAAGTAACTAACATGTCAGCCTGCCTGATGAACAGTTTTTTCCTTTTTAACTTTTTCAGATTTTGTTCTACCCACTTACTCTGATGCGTATTAATACTGGCACTAAATGTTATAGGGCAAAACTTCAAACCAAATCAACATAAATACTGTACCAAATACACTTTTATGCACTTTAGACAATGTTCTTAATACAGTGAGATTGCTTCAGTACATATTTTGAAATTACCCAACTTGCTCATTTACATAATGCAGTGGATTCCAAAAGCTTACCTATGCATCTTACATTACTCATGCCATTCAAAACTCTTAACCCTATGCACTAATGAATATTAACCTTGCAGTTACCCTTTTTGAGATACAGTATGTGCAAGGTTGAACCTCTGATGACCCTACATGACCTTTGACCTCCATTAAAAACAATAGGGATCATCTACTTAACATGGACAATCCACTTGCTAAGTATGAGATCTCTCACAGTTACCCTTCTTGAGATATACTGTTTACAAAGTTTCGATGTTTTGACCTATGGTGACCCCAGATGACCTTTGACCTCCACCAAAGACAATAGGGATCATCTACTCAATATGGACAATCCACATGCTACGTATGAGATCCCTCACAGTTACCCTTCTTGAGATACAGTGTTTACAAGGTTTTGACCTTTTTACCTCTGGTGACCCCGAATGACCTTTGACTTCCACCATAAACAATAGGGATCATCTACTCAATATGGGCAATCCGCAAGGTAAGTATGAGATCACTCACGTTTTTCCTCCTGGAGATATCGTGTTTACAAGCAATTTCCAAGGTATTTACCATTTGACCCCTGGTAACCCCAAATGATCTTTGACCTTCACCAAAAACAATAGTGATCTTCTACTCAATGTGGGCAATCTATATGCCAAGTTTGAGATCCCTCAGAAATACCCTTCTAGAGATATTGTGTTTAAAAGCAGGCATTACATACGAACAAAAACACACACATACACACACATGACATCACCATCGCATAGATTCCTTGCCTGCCTTCGGCAAGGAATCAAAAATGTAATCACGATTGCAATCATGATTACATTGCAATGTATCGCAATTGTTCATGCTGTGACGTCACTTCTTGAAAAAGCAACATAGACACCCCAGTACATCAAAGGCGGTTGTGGGGTGTAACCAATATCTGAGTTTGTTACATGATCTATGGCCTCAAATTAGCTATGCTTTCATTGTGTTCACACTGCGTGAAAAGCAATTAACACATGCTTGACTGACCTGTTAGCTAACCCCAAATGTTACATAACTTTTTGTGTATTGAAACAAGTCTTTTACTGTCAATCAATAAATTAGATATGAAACTAGACTCAATCAAGTCTGCATGTAGTGGTCTTCTTTCCCTCCCTGAAGCGATAAGAGTTAATCAGGCAGAAAAGAAGGATGTAACAAAAAGTATGAGGGAACGTTTCATCATGTTATCAATTACTTTCAATTTTAGCTGTAATCGTAATCATAATCGCAATCGTAAATACTTAAACTTTCTAAAAGTCCAGAATACTTTATCTGCAACATACTGTAACAGTACTTAAAAATGTATGGTGGTGTGCTAAACACAAATCAAACTCATATGAATCCAAGCTGGCTGCACTCTGCAATAGAGCCCAGACTGACAGTCATGGCATATTTAAATTGTTAACTATTCCACTTAGGAGTCCCTTCCATATACCTTGCAAAGAAATACCAATACACCACCATGGACAACTTGTAATATGAGATGTTACATTACTGTATTTCTGGATGAAAATTGGCAGAATTAGCAAAGTTCCATATGCATGTAGTATGTACACTAGAGTAAAAAAAACCCGTTTCTTACACTGAATGAAAAAACAAGCTTGAACCTTATACTGTATCTGTGACAGAGAAAAAATAGACCACCTCATTCTGCTAGTTTTATCTTATTTACTACAAATTATCTTTGCTGAATCATATTCTATACATGTGATAAAAATAGCAAATCTGACAAAGGAAATACATATTTACTCAGTGCCCCTGTAAAAAAAAAAATATGTCAACCCACCACTAAATAACACCTCTCCCCATGCAAATCATGTTAGGTATTAACCTTTCACGTTTGTAAAAAGTAAACACTTTTATGCATAAAAGTGTTTATAGGTCCTACAGCAGGCAGTTCATATTTTGCTTTAAGGCCAACTAGAGTTTCACATGTAGCTTTCTAAGTCAAGTGGCACTTAAATCTTACAGCACAGATGAGTAGTATGCCTTCTGTTTTATGGTCACATTACACAATAGTCTATGGGCAAATACTCTACCAATGTTTACTCTTCACACATGCAGTGTTACACTAAAGCAACCACTCATACCTTTAAACAGTCATTGTCATCACTAGAAAATTTCTTGACTGCATACACATAAATGTAGATACCTGAATTAAAAAATTTGGATCACTTGGTAATAATATGTTACTGTAAGACCTTACATATGGATTCAGTGTAGGCTGCTGAACCAACAATAACATCCTCTCTAGGCTTCAGTTACAACTCCAAAAGGCCAAGAGAGCCATCACAGAGTAAACAGTTAACAGGGAGCACACCACTATCAGCAGAATGGCCTTCCCGGGAAAAGAAGTTCCAAAGTACACTGTCAATTTTAGGTCCTCTTTGAGTGTAAACTGCTAACATTGGAACAATCAGTTGCTGCTTATTTTTCATGGATATCAAAGAGGAGGTGTTTATGTGTGATTGATGCCAAATTGGAATGGATTGAAGGTAATTTAGACCATTTCAGGGCTGGGTGTGAAAAGGTGGTGATATCTGTCACTTTACAGATTAATAGGGGTGGGTGCAGAGCCCATAAACTTCTCCTTGTAGCTCAAAATCTAAACAGTCATGCTATAATGAATTTGAGATATCATGATTGGCCAACTCCTTGGCTTTCATGTAAGGGGTAGCTTTAGTGGGGCGTAAACTTTGACAAGGCTGTGGTGGACATTTGATGAAGGCAAAACAGTGTTTAAGTCAATGGACAATAAATGGTGGTGTACTCCCTTAAAGGGGAAGTTTAAGCAAAAATTAAATTTTCATATGTGAAACAGGAATAAAATCTACACAGTGTGATGAAAGTTCCATTCAAATCAAACATGTATTTCTTGAGATATCAGTAAATGAAGTCAGTAGATTTGTGTTCAAAAGTGAGTTTGAGGGCAGCAGAGCTCATATCACTTCCTCACATTGACAAGGAATGCTTTGTTTCCCTTTGTTTAATCAGACTGTTGTGTTGACCTTGAAGTTAATAGGAGTATGACCTCCCTGTGGGGATGCAAAGTTTGTAAAATTCTCATGCCACTTATGCAATCACATTTAAAAAAATATGGGATTGTTGAGGAGAAAACCCAGTGTAAATTTTAAAGAAAAACAAAAGACTGCCCATTAATGTGGGGATGTGATGTCACATGTGCTTGCTTCAAGTTCACACTTTGTTGAAAATGTGGAAAATTTACGTGCTCATATCTTGAGAACCATACATCGGATTTCAATGCAAATTTCACCGAAATGCTCAGAATAAGTACCCTTCTAACATACCAGGACGGGTGTGCGCATGCTCGTAAAGTGAACATCGTTCTCTCTCATCTCTGGGATATTTCTGCTGTTTTTTCTTAGTTTTTTTTCTGTTGAAGTTACATATTGACAGTATTTTGGGAGTACTCCACTTTCTCATCACGTTGGTTACCTCAACTAACCGGTCTCGAGCTTAACTTTCTGTATTTTTGTAGTGGAAATTTTGGTTGGTTATTGTGTGAGCCTAGGCTTCACCCCAGTGTAGCCTTCCACACATTTTATGTGCCTAGGCCTACAGTGAATCTCATTGTCAGCCGTCACCTGTTGCTAGTGTTAGCGTTCATGCAAGGATAAACTCCTTGTCATTGTAGCGTGGTCAATGGTCGGTTGTCGTGAGTATTGGCATTCTGGGTGTGCCCTGGTTATTCCTCCCATTGGTAATTATGTGGGGTGGTGGTGGTCTGTTGTACATGCTCATTTTTATTTTTGGTTGCAGTCTTCATTTTCTCCCAAAAAATTATGGACTTCCCCTTAGTAGTAATGAGTACTTCAGTTTTATTACTGTTGTTGTATCGAAGTGTGAGCCCCGGGGTTTTACAAACTTACATGCAGTCCCTTTTATGTATGCTAAGTATATACCTAGCCTAACTGTTCTGTTAGCTAACTACCAACAACCTAAGCCTGGCCTACCTTCCCCTGTGGGCACTCAGCCCCTCAAGCTTACTATGTCTTATTTGGCTATCTTGGTTATCATGCTCTCTGGGGACGTGCACCCAAATCTTGGCCCATACACACCCAAGTTTCCATGTGTCTTGTGCAGCAAAGCCGCCAAATGGGGTCAGCATGCTGTCTGTTGTGACCAGTGCCAAGGCTGGTATCATGTTAATTGCATGAGCATGAACTCTGCCATCTACCAGGGCATTGCAGCTAATAGTAACGTTTCTTGGATTTGCTGCCAATGTGGTATTCCCAAATTTTCAAGTTCACTCTTAAGCAATCCTGTCCCTGAATTATCGAATAGTTTTGCCTGTCTTTCTCCTGGTGCTCATAGTATTACCAGCGACCCCCCAATTTCGCCTCTGTTGTCATCCTCCCCAGTCACCAACAAATCTCAACTTGAACGTAGACCCAATTCTAAACCAATAAGGAATAGTTTAAAAGTCCTTGTTATTATGCAGATGACACTCAAGTGTATGCTATAGTTGATAATAGAAACTGCCATTCAGTATTACCGCAACTGGAAACTTGTGTTAAGGACATCCTTTCGTGGTCAACCACCAACAATTTAAAACTCAATCCTGAGAAAACTGAAGTACTACACCTTGTTTCTCGCTTCCGTGATACTATACCACTCACCAGTATTTCCATTGGAGACTCTTTAATCACGCCTGCCCAGAGTGCAAAAAATCTGGGTGTTATTTTCCAGAATGATCTTAGCTTATCTCAGCATATTAATAATGTGTGTCGCTCTGCCTCCTTTGCTTTGCACAAAATTGGTCAATTACGACATTATTTGGATGCCCAAACTACTGAAAAGCTTATTCATGCATTCGTTACCTGCCGTCTGGATTATGGAAATAGTCTTTTCTATGGTTTACCTAAACAGCAAATTTCAAAACTCCAGCGAATTCAAATTCAGCGGCTCGACTTGTTGCATTAACAAAATCATGTGACCACATCACCCCTGTCCTTCGTAATCTTCACTGGCTTCCTGTGCAGCATCGTATCAACTACAAAATCCTTCTTCTTACATACAAATGCATCCATGGTTTTGCTCCATTATATCTAAAGGATCTTATATCTAATTACAAGCCTTTACGTGAACTACGTTCCAGCTCTCAATCTCTTTTAAATGTGCAGTCATCTGTTACCCATTCTTATGGTGATCGTGCTTTTTCAACAGTATCTGCGAAACTGTGGAATGACCTTCCATCTTTTGTCAAGAACTCTTCCACTGTTGGACAATTTAAAACTAACTTGAAAACTCATTTATTTACTTTGTCTTATTGACCGCATGTTGTATAGTTTTAGCGCTTTGAGACTTCTTGTGTATATAAGAACTGTTATATTATTATTATTATTATTAATTTTCAAGGCATTCGTAATAAGGTGGCAGACTTAAATACTTGCATTGATGAAAATAACCCTGACGTAATTATAGGTACTGAAACTCACTTAAATAACTCTGTCACCAGTAATGAATTGTTTTCTGGTAATTATACTGTTTTTAGAAAAGACAGAAATTATGGTCAGTCTAAAGGGGGCGTCCTTATCGCCACTAAAGAAGACCTCCTTGCTACCTATAGACCTGACCTTGATTCAGATTGTGAGGTAGTCTGGGTTTCTCTCGAAATCCAAGGCGCCAAGCAAATACTTATAGGGTCTTTTTACCGTTCACATAAATATGGCAATTCAACAGACTACCTCGACCAGCTTCGGGCTTCTCTCGTTAAGGCCAGTAAGAATAAAAATGGACGGATCTATCTTGCAGGGGACTTTAATCTACCTGATGTTGATTGGTCTACTAGGTCTCTTCAACCAGGCTCACAGTATCCTGCTTTATCCAAATGTATGCTTGACATATGCAATGATTTTGGTCTCGACCAAATGGTAAGTGAGCCTACTAGAGTCAACAACATCTTGGATATTTTCTTGACATCTAATCCTACTCTAGTGGATAGGTCTGCCCTGATCCCTGGCATATCTGACCATGATGGTATCCCCTTGGTTATGATAAGCACTAGGCCTAAAACAACCAAACAAAAGCTTAGGAACGTTTATAGCTTTCACAAAGCTGATGTCAGTGGAATTAAGGCGGAGCTTAATAAGTTCAGGTCGGACCTGGTTAAACGTGAGCGCTCTGTGCAGGTCATGTACTCTGCCCTTGAGAACAAAATCAAAGAGGTAATGGATGTCTATGTTCCAGCTCGGGTTGTTAGAAAGAGGAACCAAACCCCTGGATTGATAAGACTATCAAAGGACTATTAAATAGGAAGCAAAGGGCTCATAACACATGGCGTAAGACGCGAACTCCATCCTCTTTTGAAAACTTCAAAATCTAACGTAAAGCGACTCCCAAAACAACAAGAGCTGCTTATAGAAATTATGTTAACACAGTTTGTACTGATTCACCTAAACGTTTCTGGTCCTTTATTAAAAACCTTAGATGTGATAGTATTGGTATCCCTTCCCTGAAATCTGATGGGATACTGGTCTCGGACAACACGCAGAAGGCTAACATCTTAAATGAGCAATTCCACAAGGTTTTCACCCGTGAGAGTTTCACCTTACCTCCAGTTGAAGCGAACACCATACCCACTATGCCTGATATTGAGATATCCTTAGATGGTGTTGTGAAGTTGCTCAAGGAGTTGAACCCAAACAAAGCTTCAGGTCCTGACGGTATACTGGCTCATGTTCTAAAATTGGCCGCAGAGGAGGTTGCTCCTGCCCTCTGCTCCATTTTTCAAAAATCACTGGACACTGGTAATTTACCTCCCTCTTGGCTATGTGCCAATGTTAGTCCAATCTTTAAAAAAGGTGACCGTTCCCTAGCCTCAGACTATAGGCCGCTCTCTCTTACCTCGATTTGTTGCAAGGTCCTGGAACACATTATACATTCTCATATTATGCATCACTTTGATAACCACTCAGTTATCACGAACAGGCAGCTTGGCTTCAGACAACGCCATTCTTGTGAATCTCAATTGATCCTAACAACCAATGACCTAGTGCAGTCTTTAGATCGTAGATCCCAGACTGACATGATTATCATGGATTTTTCTAAGGCTTTTGATACGGTTCCTTACAACCGGCTGCTTTGTAAATTACAGAACTATGGTATTAGAGGTAACACCCTTAACTGGATTACTAATTTTCTTAAGTCCCGGAAGCAGAGAGTTGTAGTGAGTGGTGATTTTTCCGATTGGGTAGATGTTATCTCTGGTGTCCCCCAAGGTACAGTCTTGGGTCCTCTGTTATTTTTAGTTTACATTACTGACCTGCCCGATAATATCTCTTCTGAAGTAAGGCTTTTTGCTGACGACTGCGTAATTTATACACAGATAAAGAATAATCTTGACCAGGTTCAACTCCGAAATGATCTAAACACCCTCTCTGAGTGGCAAAACAAATGGCAAATGCACTTCAATACCAAGAAGTGCTTTTCTATGAGGATTACTCACTCAAGGAATCCCAAGTTTTTTAATTATACTCTAGATAATGATACTCTGGAGTCTACCGATTGCCACACTTATCTGGGAGTTGACATCTCTAATACCCTTACCTGGAATAGACATATTAATCGCATCACTTCATCAGCAAATAGATCTTTGGCTCTTATTAAAAGAAATTTATACTCCTGCCCCAGGAGTGTTAAAGCTAATGCCTATCTCACACTTGTTAGGCCTTTATTGGAGTATTCATCTTCTGTTTGGGATCCCTACACTGTTTCCCTATCCAATAAGGTTGAGCAAATTCGATGTAGGGCTGCTAGGTTTGTTTATAATGACTATTCCCCCATAGTAGTGTGACTGAAATGTTAAATGACCTAGGGTGGGATAGTCTCAAAAACAGGCGTACTGCCAGCAGGCTAGCAATTTTTCACAAAGCCAGATTGGGCCTCCTAGCCTTGCCAATCAACAACCTACAACCGGTCCGGGGGCCCTCCAGGCATCACCATTCTAATAGCTTTACAAATATACCAACCAATAAGGACTGCTACAAATACAGTTTCTTTCCTCAGACCATCAGAGACTGGAACCTATTCCCCCAGAACATTACAGATCTCGAGGACCCCAAGCAGTTCAAGAGCGCAGCCTTGAGGATCCTCAGACGGGACGACTAAGTACATGCGCACACTCAACCCTGTACATTTGACTCCACCAGGAGTGTTGTGCAGTATTTTTCCAGATCCAGATCCAAATCCTGTTGTGACCTTAAACCCTTCTTTTAAGGGAGACAAAACCAAAACAAATAAGAAAAGCTGGTGCTTAATTCATATTCATACAAAGACAAAACCACAAAGCATTGGGTGCCAATAAAAAAGAACAAGGGCAGGTACAAAAAACAAGGCCCATTAAGCAGTGACCAAGTGAGGACCCACATGAAGAAATAAGTAACATTTACTTGAAGTTGTCAGAAGACAATTGCATTTCCTGTTTATTTTATGTGGAAGTCATGACCTAGCTGGCAGTTCCTCTAAGAGGATTAATTGCTGGCTAGCCTGGATCAAGAATGAACCATTGTGTGAGCATCCAACTATTATGTAACAGGTCCATTGTGACAGTAGTTCAGCTGATTGTAAACAGTAGGCATAATCTTCATGTAAGTGTGAAAACAAGAAATCAAGTACAGAATTTTATTACAGAACTTTTGGGGCAAAAACTGTGGTGTCAGGTTCACAGTTTCTTAAAGGCAGGAATTTCATAATGATGTGTTTGTCAATGGGTCTCTTGTCTGACTAAAGGGAAAGGGCCACTGGGAGCTAGGGAGCAGCATGTAAAGATGAAACAGATGATTTAGTTTTAACAAGTTAGGGGATAGTATTCCAAAGGTGAGTGCCTCTAATATAGAATTGATATTTGAATGCCTCAGAGTGGAGGGCGTGTATATGATTACAACAGTGAGAATGCCTGACAGAAAGAGTATTAATAGGAGGGAATGGAATGTCCACAAGGTTCTCCCTAATTATGTAAAATATACAAAGATCAACTAAGGCCCAACAATGCTACAAGGATTGATGCTGAAGAGACTGGCAGATTTTTGTTGAAAGATTGACACTTGATTCATAATCATCATAAATTGTTACAAACTGTGAGCATGTCAACAGACTGCTTCAAGTTAGTGTAAGAATTCTAAAACATGGAGACATAATCAAGATGTGGACCAATAATAGCAAAGTTAACATTATTTAATAAAAGCCTAGTCACCTTAGCAGCGAACTCTTCAACATGCTAATTGAAATTCAGTTTGTTATGGAGAATCACCAAGATAACTGTCTGTTAGTTAGCTAGTTAGATGGAGTTTTACGGTCCAGTTTCCAACCTATTGGTTCAAGTGGAGCCAACCACTGGTGAGATAGCTGTCTGAAGTCACTTCAGTGTTCTTCCAGATCACAAAATTTAGAGGCAGCCATAGGGATAGTAATAAGCCAATACTCAGTAAAAGCAATGTATACCTGTATATATTGGTGTTTCAGCACTCTAGAATACCTTCTGATAAATGCACATATTTTTAAGGCTGAATCTTAGATTCCAGAGTTTTCTAAATTTGTAAAAAAAAATTGATTGTAGGACTGCATATTTTGTTTGGATGAATGTGTTGGATAGTTTTGTGTTTCATTATAACTGAATGTCTGTACTGCATTAGATATCATTTCAATTTACTTACCATACCTATTATATAGCTAGGCAATGGTGAAGAAAAGCCTGGGGTCGGAGGGGGAATGTGTAAACATATATGACTGTGTTCCTGCATTTTCTGGGGAATCAAATGTTGTGACTTTCCCTAGAACCAAGTTAAGAATTCATATGACCTTCTTCTTCACTCCTTCCATATATGAACATGAAATTTGGGGTGAGGAGAAAAACAAATTTTGATATTATGAGTGGTAATACATTTTGCTATAATACAAATTACTGTGAGTGTATATGGAAAAAATTTTGCAAAAAATGCCATGACTTTTCTAGGACTTCACACAAATGCTTAAAATTTTAAAACATTCCAAAATTTCTTTATGACTTCTCAAGGCCTTCCATGACCACAGAAACTCTGGCAACTTGAAACTTCAAACTTTTCATCTCCTTCATAGTTTCAAGTTGCCAGAGTCTTTGTAGGGGATAAAAAATTTAAGGAGGCATCATTTCCTGCACCAGACAGTACTTAAACTAGGTATGTGCACCACAATGTTTAGTCAGCAGTTATTTTCATTTCACTCACCTTGCTAACCTCTACACCACCTTCACTGCGAAGCTTGGCTTCCGGCAAAAATTTAAGATTAAGTAACTCTTCGGGACTAAATATTCTTTGGCCTGTTGCAGGGTTGATCACTTGGAATCCCCCCTCCCCTTGGAAAGCAATTTCTCCATCAGACAATTGCACTGCAAGTAAAAAAAATAAAATTAAAACTTTCTAAAATAGTACAGGAACAATTGATGTGTCAAGTGTTGAATCCATGACATATATTCATTTTAGAGTATTTATTCAAATTCCCAAAGAAATGAAATGTGAAATTGCACATATTGTACCTTTATTATATAAATGCAATTTTCTTTAACTAAATGCTACTTAAAAAAAAATACTAAACTTTACAAAAAATTTTTTTAAACTTGAAATTTAAATTTTTTAAAAATAAAAAATGGACAGGGGGAAAGGGAACTGGTAACATGAAAGCAAAACTTGATAAAACACTTACCAAAAATGTTGTGGATCCTGATTTTAGATTAGTAGAGTTTATGTTAATTATTGTTTTAAAATTACTTTTTACTCTGATAAAGCAAGCTGATGTCCAAAAAGATCTTTAAAATGCATTGTGTTTAGGGGTTTCTTCAATGGATCCCAGGTTAAACAGTTCAAAAGGCTACAAATAGGATAATGGCCAATTTTAGTATATACAATAATTAAAAACACAAAGGAAAGCTTCAGGCAGGGTTTTTCTCAGAGAGGGAAAAAAGGAATTTGTACCTTTCCATTTTCCAGAAGAAGGTGGGTAAAATCCCCCTTCCCCCTCACTTTTCATTTCCAAAAAGATTGACTCCTGTCTATATCTTGATTTCTTAGTTTACAAAGAGGACACTTTGGCAGCAATGTTCAAACTTGCATAAATATATGGGCTTTAAATCCCTTCAAATAGCACCTTTTAGGGGCCTTGAAGAAAGCTATTGTCCCCCTGAACCAACTTGTAACTTCAGCCTAGGATGGCATAAATTTCAACTTGGGGTTTAACAGTAATAAATCCCTTTTTGTATTTCTGGCAAAATCCCTGTCAGGAAAAGAATAGCTTACCTTTAGGACCTGACTGTAATGATGAATGCCTCAATGTAAGCTGAAACAAAACAAACAAGAGAGTTTTATCCAAAAACCTGTGAATAGCAACATTTTTACCATGATTAGTTTAGCACATATATCGTTACAGCAAGAAGTTGCTATCTGGCTCCATCTTTGCTTTCACTCTGCCTCCCACAATGAACTGCTTGCATACACAATAATAACACCAAAACTAAAATTTACATCTACAGGTACATCATACGTTAAACTATGTTTTTAACTTAAAATGAAACTGCTGTATCTCCTTGATGGTTTCTATTCCCATGATATAAAACTGTTTCATTGGGTATAGTAACATTGAATTGGAAACTAAGCATTCAAGGAAGATGCGCAACGATATTTTAAAAATGCCCCTCATGAAACCCCATGGGATCCCTTTGGGCTGACAGAATGAATGGTGCTCTGAAATCTACATATTAGTGGCAGAACAGCTGGTTATGAAATCTTCTCATTTTACCATGGGTGGGGGGGGGGAGATACCAACCATCCAACACTAAATGCCACTATACTTATGGTCATTAGTGTTAACAAAATTAAACAAGAAACCCTATAAAGTCATACTTCTTTAAAAGGCCCCACCATATTTGAAACTTGTGCTGTAAACACTGGACTGTCCGCTCAACCCAACCCCACAATTGCCCCCCCCCCCCTTCCCCTCTCCTCAATACCACACACACACACACACTCAAGAAAACTGAAGAAAATAGATCCAATTTACACCAATTTTATCTGCAATAATGCTGTTTACTATTTAGTTACATGAGGTTTTACAGCTTTTTCCAACCAACTGGTTACAAGTCCAGCTGGTCACAACCATTTTTCAGTTGTTGCTCACTGGCTTGTTTTCCCTACTCCAGTGCTAATGCTTAGCATCAAGCACACTGGCAGGCAGCAGGTTCCATTTTTTAATGTTTTTGGTAAGACCCAGCTTGTAGTCTAATTCCAGATTTCCTGGCTACTATTTATTATCAAGTTAATACAGGACCAAACAATTTATTTCATTATAATCCAACACTGCTATAAATGTAGCCAATAACACCCTCTGAATGTTCTAATTAAAAGAACTTAAATATTTTGACATTAACTTCTTGCACCGCATCACAGAACTTGCTTTCTTTGATTTGCGTTTCTATGATTACCAACACTCAAGAATGTTCCAGACTTTTAATGGAAGTATTTACAACTGAAAACATAATTTTATTTATTTTTTTATACCTTTATCCAGCATGGATGCATACTAAACATGTTCACTGCCATCCAAAGTGTAATGTTCCAGATAACAAGGCCATATGGCAAATTTTTCCAGACAAAACATCTAAAATTCAAGGATTTTTAAGAAAATAATTAAATTCTAAACTTTTTTGATACTTTTGCTACTGTAAAGCAGAGTGGAATACTGTTTCTTACATTAACATTTCTGTTTCTGTACTTTCTTCAACACCACACAAATCTCCTGTATGATGTGCAATGATTAACATCGTCCTTAAATGTGTTGCACATTTTTACATTTTTCTTATGTTATAAAAGTTACATTTATTCTGTGAGGGAGTCTGAGAAAAGCTAAAAGCTCAAGCGGGTCTGCTTGTACAAGGTCAAAAGCAGTCCCCCAACCTTATTTTGAAGACAAAGCTAAATAACACAATTTTTTTTTCTTTCCTTTTCAGAGAAGGCCTATTTTTCATTCATTGCATTACAGTATATTGCAAGGCTGACACTTGCACGACTTTTGGCCGCGATTTTGTCTTGGCAAGTCGTGCCATTTTGGGGCACGAACTGGGAGGCTCCCGCACTGCTCACGACTAGTTCACGAATAGTTCACTACGAGTTCACGTGTCCATCAGTTTCCACATTGACACGAACTGGCACGAACAGTTCACACATAGTCTGCTTATAGTTTACGCACTTCCCGCATTGGCACGACAAGTTTGCGCAATTCGGACAGTGTCGTGCCGACTTGGGCACGCCATATAAAAAGGGGGCCTCCCCAACCCCTGGTCGTTTTTGGATTGGCTGTGGATGAGACAACATGCTGAATGCCAGAGACACAATCATTGCAGAGAAGAGAAGATGCCTATACCTGGGAGCTGCTCTAGCCATTGTTGAAGAGCAGCAGAAAAGGCTGGAAGAGGCAGAAGAGCAAGAAAAGGCAACCCCACCTGGAAGAAACACACAAAGGAAAGTGTGGGTCAGGGAATGGTTGACCAGAGGGCACAAGTTTGGACAGTATGACAGTCTACTGACTGAACTCCACAAGGAAGATCAAAGGGGCTACAAGAATTACCTCAGAATCACACCTGACCTGTTCCAAGAGTTGGTTGGGAAGTTAACCCCTCGCCTCCAGATCTGCTGTGTCTCCGGGATAACATTGACACTTGATATGGATGACTGGGGGAATGATCTCTCTCAGCGGTCTCTGCCTCTGGCCTGTCGGCTTCTGGCTTTTGCTCTTCCTCATGTCTCCTTTGTTTTAGGCATGTTGTCTCTGTGATATATTGTCTCTTCGCTGGCGATCTCTGGAATGGCGAGCAGTGTCCAGGAAGCCCTATATATAGGACCCTACCCCCGCACAGACGAGAGCGCCACTGTCGCGCAGTAGTCGTGAACTGCTCGTAAACTTGTCGTGAACTGCTTGTGCCATGCGCGAACTGCGTAAACTATGCGTGAACTGCTCGTGCCATCAACACGTGACCATGTCAGTGGGAAGGCACGGCCACGCTACGACGTGCACCAGTATGTGAACATGTCGTGAACTACCTGTTTTCAAACCCAACATGAGCTGTTCGTGAAATATTCGTGGTAGTTCGTGACAGTCGTGGCATGGTGCTCGCTGCCACGCACTGGCACACATCCTCCCGCATCGTCCCGAAGAGTTCACCAACAGTTTGCGCATAGTTCATGACCCGGTCGCGAAATTTTGTTGTGACCAAAATTTTGAACATTTCAAAATTCTCGTCCCGACATGGTACGCAGTCACGACAGGTTTACGCACACTTCATGCTCGTTTATGACTAGTTTGTGCACTGGCACGACTCGAGTCGTGCCAATGCGTGGCACAGAATCGTGCAAGTGTCAGCTTTGCATATGACTTCACATATTACAAGAAAATCAAGCAATTATTTCTAGTGAAGTTCACATTTGAATAATCATTGATAAGAGAGATTCTGGTTTCTGTAATAAGAATAACGAAGCTGTTAAATTAAATGGAAAGATCATAGAGGATGTGGAGGAATTTACTTACCTAGGGGCAAACGTGAGCAAAAGAGGAGGTGCAGGGAACGATATGAAAGGTAGAATTAATAAAGGCCGATTGGCTTTCACAAAGTTAAACAAAGTATGGAAGTCGAAGCAGTTTAACAGGAAAACAAAAATTAAACTGTACAAAACCACTGTAAGACCAGCTTTGCTTTATGGTTGCGAAACCTGGAAAATGAATAAAAGTGATGAAAAGAAACTGGACTCATTTCAATACCAGTGCCTTAAAAGAATCATGCAAATATTTTGGCCAAATGTCATCTCCTGTGATGAATTAAATGAGGTAACTAAAGTGAAGGAGATCAGCCAAGAAGTGAAAAGAAGAAGATGGAATCCGTTGGGTCACATATTGAGAAAAGATAAGGAAAGCTACTGTATGACTGCATTGACATGGGAAACCTGAAGGAAGAAGGAGAGTTGGAAGACCTACAGTAAAACTACATGGAGAAGAAAAGTAGAAATTGAAAGAAAGGAGTTTGGGTGGAGAACTTGGGATGAAGCAAGGTTTCAGGCAAGGGATAGAGTTTCTTGGAGAAAGAGCATGAAGGCCTTATGTGCCACTCACCACGAAGAGGATAGGTAAGTAAGGTAAGACACATTTGAAGAGAAACTAGAACAGCAATGCTGTTGTGAAGCTAAGCTCACACAACCTGTTTTGTCTGTTAAAAAGAGAAACTCAAAGCTGAACCAAATTTTATCTGTTATCTGTTTCCTAAGCATCCTTACATTACAACACAAAATGCAAGGAAGTAAAGAATTAGTAAAGACAAAACATTTGTGATTTTGCAAGTAGATCTACATCTGAAATAGCTTTACTAATACTAGATCTAAATATCACTGTGTATTTTCTCAAATCATGAAAGCCAGGACTGTGCATTCTTAAAAGCATTAGGCAGTAATATAAAATTAACAACTTATGAATGGTGTACCTGTAAACTGCTCAGGTATTGCAAAGAACATTCAGTTGCACCTATAAATCCACAAGTAAACACTGCATGGCTCTGTACTGAATAAAATAACACACAGAGACTCAAGAAGTTCCTACTGTACCATGCTTATTGAACACAAACAGTTATGTTGGTACTGCTTGGCTTGGCCAATTCATGATAAACTGAAGAGAACAGGGTGAAAGGTATCTCTGCAACAGATAAGCAGGGAGGTGTTATTAGCACCTCCCTGAGATAAGTTACAACAGCGTCTGTTGTAACTTCCTGGTTACAACTTATTTGCCCCATACTAGCTGACCACAGCTGATTATGAGACCAACGGTTCTACACAAGCATACAGTATCAGTACTGTGAACGTTTTGTTCAACCAGCTGTAACATGAACCAGGTTCAATAGCCTGCATATATGTGCAAGATAAGAACTGAACACACAACCAAGCACACTGCTTTTAGTGCAATAAATAAACAACTAACTACTCAGCAGGCAAAATGAACTCACCCCTACAAAAACAGCTGTAAAACACAACTTAAATTTCCTATATTAGAATGTAAGTAGGTGGGTATGAATGCTCCCCTCCAAAGCAATCATACACCAAAATTTCAGTCCCAAATCTCAAAAAATGAGGAACAAGAAGACTTCTTTTAAAAAGTTGATGCCATCTGCCCCATTTGATAACCTCACACATGTGTACATGTGTGAGCTAAAACTGTTGTCCTATGACTCTAAAGTGCCAATCATGAAACAGGAGAGTCTACTACACTAATTCAAGTTGGAATGACTACTCTTGCCCTTTAAAAAACACACACATGCCCTCACACCACCCCAAACACACATTAAACTATACTCACTGTTTCATTGTTACTAGATACTTCAATATTGCGATCTTTGAATCCACCAAAGAAAGTCCCCTCTCCCAACAGATGAACAAGCCCAAATTCTGAAGGGGTCTGGAATCGGATAGTACCATCACTGAGAAAGGCAAACGTATTAGATCCATGTCTGTTGATTTTTACCACATAAAGAATCCAAAGTGTCAACTGCAGAGTAAGAACAGTAAGAGAAAGATGTTATTTTGAAAATGTGCTCAAGAAATCAAGAGAAGCTGTACATTAAAGTCTTGAAATTTGAAGTTCTTTCTCTCCACTCTGACATATTCTGATACAAAACATAATAGCAACACATATAAATTACATATACAAGTTGATGTGGAGGAGACCTTCAGTAGCAGAAACAAAGCTTATCAAGGACAAACATCAATTAACAGTTAAGCTACAATCACTAAGAGTGATAGCCAGAGAAATCATATGTGAACAAAAGGAAGCAAGGAGGACACAAAAGAAAGAAGGAGATGGAAGGAGAAAGTATATTCATGCAAACTGATTTCATGTAAGTCTTATTCCATCTTCATTGAGCACTTTTGATTTGAGACATAAAATTTTGATATTTATTCACTCAAGTTAAAAAAGACTGTGCAATTATTTATGTTGCCATTGTTTTGCTTCTCAAATTACAGTACGCTCTTAGTATTTTTTTGGTTTCTAGAAGTTAATGCACTGCGTGCCAAAATGTGATTGCAATCCTTTTGCAATGAAGTGACTTGATTAAACGAGTCCTTTCTACACAATATGCTATGCAAGAAAACAGGAAGCATTCAGGGTCATATAAACATTTCTAATTTCAAAGTGAAACAGAGCAGGTAATGTGAGTTGCACACTTCAACAAGAAATTCATAAATTATTGAGCAATGGGATACTTTGATTGAGTGACTTAATTTCAACATTTAATTCCCCCAGCAGTGCAACAAGAGCTCTATGACAATAGCGGTTGGGTATGGGTATAAGATTTACTTTGCAACCTCTAAAATTGTAAAAAAAGTTGAAAATTCTAGACTTCAATTGTAACATGGTTTATAGACCTTACACATAGACATGACAAAATGTTAAGTTGAAAGTAAAACAGGGAAGCATAGACACTGACACAGCATTCCATTAAGCTTGTGAAGTGGGGGAAGTGATACATTTGCATCACTTCACAATTGGTTTCGATTTTTAGTTTTTTTGCTTTAACATGTACATATAAAACCAAAAAGAAGTACACAAAAACCCCAGGGGGCTTGAGAACATTCACTTCCTAAGAGAGAATAAACCATTGACAAGCAGACAAAAAAAAAAGGGTTCTACAGTAGCAAAATAAGAAGAAACAACATAGCAAGGTCAATTGGAGGAAGCATTCCATTAGTCTAAACTCTAAAGTGGTGAAAGCAGATGGCCATACTAGTGAACAGTAGCATTTACATGTTATGGGCGGCCAAAAGGGCAAAAAAGACAAAGTGCAAAATATTCATTTTAATTTCAAAAATAAAGTTTAAAGGTAAAAAAATATTCTAAGTGAGAAATTTAAAAATAAAATAAGCAATGATTACATTTTAAAAAACGAGCAATATTTATTACGTCCCCAAAACAAATTAAAAAACACTAAAAGTAGTTACAATTAATCTTAAAATTAACACATTAAGGTTTTATCCAAATGAAATATCAAAGTCCCCCAATAAATAAAAACTGGAAAACAAATAAAAAGAAATAAAATAAAAACGCAAATAGAGACGCAATTTTGTGTTTTTGTTTTATCTTGTGTTTTCATTTTATCTCCCGTTTTCTTTTTTTTTTTTAATTTATTTGGGTTCCTTAACAGTTATTTGAAATCGTCTTTTTTTGCCCTTTTGGCGCACCATAGGTGGCCAAAAGGGCAAAAAAGACAATTTGCGAAAAAGACAAACGGTGAAAAAGACAAACTGCGAAAAAGACGATTCGTGAAAAATAATGAGGGCGTCCTGAGATTGATGGATTCAGAGCACCTAAATATGCTTGGAAATCGCATTAGATATCCAAACCCGCACAACCAGTTAAAGCCAGCGCGAAGACTTGCTTGCAGCCATACACTCCCTTTGTTGAGGAGCATGTAGCAAGGCAGTACGCACATCAGTGGGCAGTCTGAGTCGATCAGGGAGGTGTTATTTGCTATTAAAACCTCCATGGAGTGATAACGTTTTCTCTCGGCCCGCAAAGCAACCAGTTAAGAGGTGGGGAAGGGAATCACATGAAAGTGTGGGGGACTTTTTCACCATTTGTGGTGGAAGGGGAAACGGCGTCGTCAGAATTTTCGTCGCGGAGGGGGGGGGATAAGTTTTGTGATCGTTGGCATAAGGGAGGGGTCTTAAGGGACGGAGATAAGTATAAGGGGTCTCCCCCTCTCTTTTGGAAATTGTTTTAAAAAGTGAATGCCCTTGAATGTCCTTGGCGGGAGGGGCGTGGGACGCCTGCTCACTTTTTTTGAAGGGGGACATCTTCAAAAAGCACCCCCACTTTTCAAAAATTATGGAACAAACAGCAATTATTGCCCAGGAAAACGAAATTTTTAGAAGAAAACTAACCTAGCAATTCTCGCTTTTTGTTCCAAATAGCATCTGAGGGCATTCAGTTTTTAAGTCTTCGCGCTGGCTTTAGCTGGTTGTGCGGGTTTGGATATCTAATGCGATTTCCAAGCATATTTAGGTGCTCTGAATCCATCAATCTCAGGACGCCCTCATTATTTTTCACGAATCGTCTTTTTCGCAGTTTGTCTTTTTCACCGTTTGTCTTTTTCGCAAATTGTCTCTTTTGCCCTTTTGGCCACCTATGGTGCGCCAAAAGGGCAAAAAAAGACGATTTCAAATAACTATTAAGGAACCCAAATGAATTAAAAAAAAAAGAAAACGGGAAATAAAATGAAAACACAAGATAAAACAAAAACACAAAATTGCGTCTCTATTTGCGTTTTTATTTTATTTCTTTTTATTTGTTTTCCAGTTTTCATTTATTGGGGGCTTTGATATTTCATTTGGATAAAACGGTAATGTGTTAATTTTAAGATTAATTATAACTACTTTTAGTGTTTTTTAATTTGTTTTGGGGACGTAATAAATATTGCTCGTTTTTTAAAATGTAATCATTGCTTATTTTATTTTTAAATTTCTCACTTAGAATATTTTTTTACCTTTAAACTTTATTTTTGAAATTAAAATGAATATTTTGCACTTTGTCTTTTTTGCCCTTTTGGCCGCCCATAACATGTAGCCTGTACGTTTGACGTGTAAATTATGGGACTGTTTGATGAACAGGCAAATCCATGACCAAAACAACAGCCCAAGGGCACTATGGTTCCTTGCATTTTTTATTTAGGGAGTTGCAAGGTGAGGCACAACTGGCACCTTTAGCCCCAATGACTTTTGGCCTTCACCCATAAAAACATACCGGCACATTAAATTTTAAATCAAACACTTGCAGTTTGAGAGAAATTGAACACTTGGATTTTTCAAGTTATCACACTGCATACTTGTACCTCCCATTTCCATGTGACAAATACATACACACATTAACTTCACTACATCGTCATTTACTTGAGTTTGGGGCAGTATATGAGGGTAGTTAATTGGCATTGCCCTTTTGGTCCATCTCAATAATTCAAATCCAGATCTTACGAAGAAGTCACAAAGGTCAAATATAGTCCAAGTAGGTCAACAATGCATTTTACAAACACAACTATCCCTTGTGCAAGGAAGAAATGTAACAGTCATCAGGTCATCCCTGACAACCAAAACTTATGATGGAGAACTAGAAATTATGCCATGGTTGTCATTTGGACTACCAATGTGTTTTCCTCAAAAGGAAAAATAAGCAAAGGCCCAAAAGTCTGCTACAATTTCTATTTCACAATTTTGCCAGAGAACAAAAAACAAACATAGCTTTGTTATTTTATCTAATAAATGACTTTCAACTCGACCTTTCAACCTGAAGAGGGTGTTCAAAAAGTCATAGTAGTCCCAGTACCAGTAGTGTGAAAGCAGAAGTAAAGAAGAGAAACTGCTTTTATATTTTAGTATTGTGATATATACACATTATTATAAAAATTGGAGTCAAAGCTTGCACATTGCAAATAACTTTTATTAAATACTGTATATGAGGAGATTTTTTTAAAATAAAAATTGCATTAGTGGCATGATTGCTAACTAAACTGCTTTAAGACTGAGAGGGGGTTATAATTCTTCTTTACTTTTATACATTGCATTTGTCAAAAGGCATTAAACTTTAGTTGGATTTTATACCAATTAAACAAAGACATCTCACCCCAAAAATCTTAGTGACATGTGTGTCATACAGTAAGGCATGAAAGCATCCAGATGAGCCTGTTTTGCTTTTTCTCTTGAGTTTTAAGTTGCTATATAGTACCAAGCTTACATTAGAGCTTTTTATTTTTCTTTCGTATTACTACAAAATACTGTTATAGCTTGAAAACGCATTTTGCATTTGTCGTGGGGGACATAACCAAGTTTTGGGAAGGACAACCAATTTCCAATGCTAAATATTTGCTAAAGGATCATCCCTGCTTGTGTGTCCTCCCTTTATCATTTGGTTATTGAATTATCACACTTTATGCCTCGTATTCCAAAGCATATAACACGCAAACATACACACACACCAGTAACTTTTCACTGAAATGACAATAACTCAAGTTAGCAACATCACAGAAGGGTAGTATAAGTGCCTTTGTTGTTCCTCTCAACAAGACAAATCCAGGCATCACAAAAAGTCATTTAAGGTCAAAAGGTCAAATGAGGTCACAAAGTAGGTCAACATGTGCACTTTTCTCAGATGAACACAACTTTCCAGTAAGCCATCCCCCTTGGTTATTGGGTTATTGCACTCCATACCTTGCATATATGACCTATGTATACACACTAACTTTCTTGTCACTTAATTGTCAATAACTCAAGTTAGGAACATCCTAGGAGGGTACAGTAGTGTGATTGCCTTTCTGGTTTGTCTGATCAAGACGAATCCAGGCGTTCCCCCAAAAATTTACAAATGTCACAAGGTCAAATGAGGTCAAGTGAGGTCAATCTGGACCATCACATTTACTTCACTTAGACGAACACAAATCTCCATAACACCACCCCTCTAAAATGTTTCAGTGGCAAGATAATGTCATTTTAAGAATTTTTACATTAAGCCCCACCCACTCATTAATATGCAAGATACGACCACCAAAAACAATAGGGCACATCTACTGAATAAAATACATGTACCAATCAAGTTTGATGAAAATTGAGCCCTTGGTTATTGAGTTACAGTATGGTGTCACATACCTCACATTCCAATGCACACATTAAGCCCTGTACACTCATTAATATGCAGGATATGGGCACCAAAAACAATAGAGCACATCTCCTGATTATGATACACGTACACACCAAGTTTGAGAAAAATTGCGTACTCGGTTATTGAGTTATTGTGTCACATACCTTGCATTCCAATGTGTCACATACACACATACACCTACACACACACATACATGCCAACTTGACTACATAGGTTCCTTTGTTAACACAAGGAACCAATTATGGAGAAACGGTCTCTGTGAGTAACACTGAACAATATCGATCATGGAAGGAAGATCAGCTTGTTCACATTTACAACTTACACAGGTTAGTACGGAAGCGTAGAAGGGCCATTCAAAAGAAAAAAGAACTGTCTCAGCAAAGTTACAATTTTCGTAAAATTGACATTTTGACAACTTAATGGACTCCTTAAAATGGCAAAATTCAAAAAATTGTCATTTTGACAAGATAAAACATCTCGTCAAAATGGCAAAATTCTGAAAATTGAAATTTTGCCGACCAAGCAACATCTCGTCAAAATGACAAAATTCCGAAAATTGTTATTTTGCCGAGTAAGAACATGTTGTCAAAATGGCAAAGTTCCAAAAAATGTCATTTTGCCGAGTAACAACATGTTGTCAAAATGGCAAAATTCGGAAGATTGCCATATTGCCGAGTTAGAACATCTCGTCAACATGGCAAAATTTGGAATTTTGTCAATTTGTCGAGTTAGAGCATCTCGTCAAAATGACAAAATTCGGAAAATATGACATTTTGCCTGGAAAAAACATCTTGTCAAAATGGCAAAATTTGGAAAATTGCCATTTCGCCTAGTAAGGACCTTCAGTGCGAAATTCTATGGAAACGTTAAGGTGCCATCAAATTACGAACTTGGTCATCGCATTATCTTAATATTTTGCAACAAAATGAGGAAATGAGTCTCATTATCTTAACATTTTGCAGAAAAATGACAAAATGCAAACGTGCAGTATTTCAACAGGTCAAAGTTTTTGCACTGAATTACTCACTTACTTTTTCCAAAGTCCTCCCGACCCTCTGGAAAAGGGCCGTTCGGCAAAACCAAACTTGAAACTGCTTCCCGAAGAAGCTATACGTCGACTTAAGGACAACACTTGACCAACCTCAAGGCCTTCAGACCATTTACATTACTCGTCTGCCATGCATGGCTCCATTCTTGACTGGATGAAAAGAACAGATACTACAAATGATCTTAGCCAAAAGGCCGAGAAGGCTCATTACTCACTTACTGCAAGTGATAAATTTAGCATGTTGTCAATTTGCAGAAAATAATGGATTACGGATCAGCTTTAGATTCCTTTTACACATTTTAAAGAGGTAGAATAAAGTGCGCCGTCATTTATACTAATATGCGTATTTCCATAACGAAAAATCTCTGTATATCTGTGTGTTTGGGGCAATCTGACCTTTTGGGGCAGGAGGGGGGGTAAACTTCAAGACTTCAGTGCCCCTCAAATTCGAATTTGGGGTTGGGGCAATCTCTTTCTTTCATTTTACTGTCTCACCGGATTTACCTCTGACTTATTTCCTGGGGCACTTTGCCCCTTCCCCTTGTCAGACTCTACAATTAAATCTCTTTCTATGATTATTTTTTTCCGTTGTTATTGGGACGTTAATGTCAGCTAAGTCTTAGCCTGTGTAGCGCCTCTGTGGCTAAAGCCCCCTTTAGATTTTTTCGTAGAGATGAGCCGAACGGAAAAAGTCGTCCGCCCTGTGGGCTAGCAAAGTTTAAACGCCCTTAAAATTGAACACAACAGCTGCAGATCTAAAGTTTGTCTTAGTTTTTACTTGAATGCTATACAAATCCGGGCTTGGTTTAAGAAGAAAACAAAAACTGGGATTTAATTATCCTTTTAGAAGTAGGATATCTAAACCAGTGTTTTAGTCGAGACCAGAATATCCAAGACCGAGACCAGAAGGTGTCGAGACTGAGACCAGGGCAGAATTTGAGACCGAGACCGACAAAGTCCAAGACCGAGACGAGCCCAAATGTACATATTACATAGAAAAATAAACTGTCCAAAATTTTGAATACTTTTTAGCATAATTTTATTACCTAATGCTTCAAAAATAACATGAGGCACCAAAAGTGCTTCTTCATTGATTTGTACATACTTTATTTTATCCTATGCACGACCGTAGGAGATGGGGGCCGGGGGCTGCAGTCCCCCAAACTGGCCAAACCCTTAATAAATCGGGCAGATTTTGGTTCCTCAGTTGGGCAGAGGTTATACCGTGGTTGGGAATTTGGAATATGGCAAAAAGTCACCCCTGAGAAAAGAGTCCCATACGGCCATCACCATATGCCAAACATAGAATTAATGACTTAACTTAATCCAAGTATTTTGTGGCTCACATGACTGTACCCGACTCTTTCTCCTCAGGAGTGGTGCTTTTTTCCCTATTCCAGATGCCCAACCGGAGCATAATCTCTGCCTGACTGAGGCACCAAAGTCTGTCCGATTCAGCAAGGTAATGGTCATTTGCGGGTGCAGCCCCCTAACCTGTCCCGTCCCGTACGGCCCAGGTGGCCCTACTCCTCAAATTGGAGTCAGGCAGTGCCACAGATGTTTAGTGTTGTGAATTTTATTGATGCATGAAATGAGTTTTTTCAACCCACAGAAATATAAGTCGCAGAACTCTATACAGTTATTGTCAAGTTTTCCGTTGGGCCAAACATGAACACGGACTACTTGCACCCTCACAGAATGCCTTCATTGCAGTCGAAGAACATGAGGGTTGAAAGAATGCCTGCAGAGAGGCGTGCTCAATGAGGGACAACTTGAGAAATTTTGATATAGAACCAGTGGTGTCACCACACTGGGGGCATTGAGAGGCTCCACTCAAGGCGTCGGAGATGCCATCTATCTAGCGCAAGGCGCGAGGCTCTTCGGGTGGAGTCAAGGGGCACTCATGAGGGTCCATGGGCCCTTGGAGCCCGTGATGGGGTCCAGCCGATCCAGGAGGCGAATGCCCTTGACGCTCCTGGGTTTTAGGGTGTTTATGAGGTAGTAAAGTCGTTATGTAAGGGTTATTCTATTGACCTATCACTGATCTTCGTTACCTTCAATTGGTGTAGTCGGAAGTGTGCAAAAATTTTTGAAAAAACGCAACCCATCAGACAGACGGAATTTCCAGATGTTTTTGCGATAACCTCATTTGATGAACGTGAAAACTACTGTCAAAAGAAGAATCAAATCTTAAAAAATTTCGCAGTCACACTCTGACTACAGAGGAAAATTGTTTTTTGGCACACAACTTTGATACAAAAAATTTTGGTATACATGAGTAATTCATTAATTTTCTGCAAAAGGAGGAATTAATAACATTTGTTAAATGCGTAATTCATCAATTTTCTGTGAAATTTTGAATTGTTGAAATATTGTAAGTTTGCATTTCATCTTTGTGTGCAAAATGTTAAGATAACAAGTAAACATTTCATCATTTTCTTACAAAATGTAAAGATAATGCAGTGACTAAGTTCTAAACTTGATGGCCCCTTAACGCTTCCATAGAATTTCCCCGTGATCTAACTCGACAAGATGACAATTTTCTGAATTTTGCCATTTTGACGAAAAGTTCTTACCCGGCAAAATGACATTTTTCTGAATATTTCCGTTTTTACGAGATGATCTAACTCAGCAAGATGACAATTTTTCAAATTTTGCCATTTTGATGAGAAGTTCTAATTCGCCAATATGACATTATTCTGAATTTTACGATTTTGACGAGATGCTTAAACTCGTCAAAATGTCATTTTTCTGAATTTTGCCATTTTCATGCTAGGAAAAAGCCCCTTAGCTACTTTTCAAATTTGGTTCCCGCCATAGCAGGCACATGGCAGGAAAGATGGATTACGTCAATTTCAATGGAGAATTGTGTGTGTGCATAGATCCATGAAGCTACTCAGGAAATTTCCAGTGACCAGCACAACAGAGGCATTGTGATCGTATTCTTCTATGACACTGCTCACAAAAGCAGTGATAGCTCTCAGGATTTATCTTTTTTCAGCTTGGGTACTTCAGTTTTTTCAAATGAGCTAAGGGGAGTTTCCTCTCATGTTGACGAGATGTTCAAACTCGGCAAAATGACATTTTTCTGAATATTTCCATTTTGACGAGATGATCTAATTCGGCAAAATGACAATTTTCTGAATTTTGCTATTTTGACGAGATGTTCTAGCTCAGCAAAGTGACAATTTTCTGAATTTTGTCATTTTGCCGAGATTTTTTAACTCAGCAAAATGACAACTTTCGGAATTTTAACGTTTTGGCAAGTTAATTAAAACGCCAAATTTCGGATTTTTGTCATTTTGAAGACTTAATTTTAGTCGTCAAAATGTCAATTCTACGAAAATTGTCATTTTGCTGAGAGAGTTGTTTTTTCTTTTGCATGTCCCTTCTATGCTTCCGTAGGTTAGGTATTACTTTTGTACTGTAGGCTAAGAGGTCAAATATGAAGGTTACTTGATTTGCTGCATAGGCCATCATTTTGAACTCCAGCTGTTCAAAAAATTCCCAGTTCACAAGCACACAAGTTCACAGTTCAGAAATTGACAACTGAATGCCTCTGATTGCGGGCAGCTGGTTGTGTTCATTGATCTGGTTTGGACCTGAATCCACTGGGGAACATGGTTTATGGTTATAGGGCATTCCCGTGAGCTTGTGTACTGGTGAACTCATGTAATGAGGAGTGAGGACTAATATTAGGGAGCACACTTTCTGTTATGTGATGCCATACATGCAAAATGTATTTCCTTTTTGAGAACCCTCCTCTAAAACCATATACAGGTTGGTATTTGCTAAGCCCATCATATGAAAAAAAAATTATGACAGTGACACTCTTGGTGCTGTTAATGTGCAGCAAAATTATTTAACATTAACTGTAATTGCAAAAAATTGCCATCATTGACCTCACTAATATGACTACTGCCTGTACGTTTGCAGTTTTCAAACTGTACTAACACAATCTCTGAGTCCAAAAGTAAAGCAAGTACTGCCATGATGTTGTGCAGGCCTGAGTTTCATTTTTTTCAGGTGTGCTACAAATCACACTCCTCAGGAAATTGAGAAGTGTGGTAGGTGTGCTATTTTGTAATACTTTAATAGATTTATGGGCTAAAATGCTTTATCTAGGGATGCAAAAATATCCGCACAGAGATTTGAGGCAAGTGACAGTGTGTGATTGCACTCCCAAAACTCAAAATTTAAGGCCTGGTTGTAAGAACAGAATAATGTCCCTTGCACTGAAATTACGAACGACTTGGAGCCTAAGTAAAATGCAAATTAAATTAATTTTATCTTAACTGGTTTTCCATTTAATTCAATGTTACAGAGTACACTAATTTATACCGCTTAGTCAAAGTTACCGACAAGTCAAATACAGTAACTCAGAGTTTGCATTTTTATGTCCTAGCCATAAATTGTAGACAAAGGAGGTGTTTAAAAGTAATTAAAAAGAGATGTCTTGGCTTTTTTTAAAAAATTGTGAAGCATATCATGATGGTAGTCTTATCTGATGATTCAATTGCTATAAACTTATCCTCCATCACTGTTAATGCTAACTCCAGCAATCATTCCATTACTCCAGCAAGGCTTGGGTAGTAACATGCTTCAAAACTAAAGCACCTTTTAAACTACAGTACTGCACAGTGATGACTTACTATGCCAAGACAATCACTCCCCATGCAATGGATATTCTAATCACTACAGGGACTGTACTTGTCACACATGGCTGTTATTTTTTGAACAGATGCATCCACAATTTGGAATAATTTAATTTCTCTCAGGTGAAATTATAATGCCCTACTGCCTTGCTTACTAATTTTATGGAAAACAGAAAGTTTACAGTAGTTACTAATCAGCGAGGCATAAGGCAAGTTTAATGGACTGGGATAACACAGTATTAAGTATAAGCTTCCTCCCTGAACACAATAAAAGAAATTTGACTCTCTTCATTCCTTCCACAGGCAAGGCTACCTTAGAAGCAGTGTACAGTAATAAGACAATTTCAGGGGAATAAAGTTCAATGGAAAACATATTGTGAGCTGAATTTGAGAGACTACTGTAGTAAAAATAGAGGGGTTGCACAAAATTGTTCAAAATGGTGTAACAATGATTTATCATCCCAAATTGGACAAGGAATTTGTAATTCAGACATTCCAGGTTTTACTAGTTTCCTGCGCAGAGAAGAGGAAGCTTCCAAGAGCTTTATGAAAATAAAATGCATCATTAAAAAAGCAAGTTTTGAATAACAATTACTCAAAGGACCTGGATGAGGACTGGAAACCACTTTCCACAAACAGAGAACACAAAATCCTACCACATGAGAAAATACCTACATTTTTCCATTTGGTTTTATAACTACTAAGAGTTTACACATTTGTTTATTACCATAAAGTTGATAATGGCTACAAGAGCCAAACACAAAAGGAAACAGACGGCCAGGTAGCCTTTTCGACCTCTGAGACCAGTCTTGTGCAAATGGGCTTCATGGACAGCAACATGTCCAGCTCTGAAGTTGCTGTTATGCTCCTTATTAACCCTTCTTCGTTCCAAAGATTTCTCAAGCATTGATGGTTTTCCTTGATCATCCTTAATAAAACAAAAACAAGAAGAATATACTGTAGGTATGGTACTGTACATATTACATATATCACAATTCATTACTCGTAAGCAACCCCCTACTGCACCCTTTCAAACCTTTCCTCCTAAAATTAATATGTACAGGAGAGCTTTAAAAAACCCAAGACCTGGGGTGAAAATGCATGCGAAAAAGGCGCAGGACAAACAGTAAGCAAGGCCTGTGAGTTTGGGGGAGGCATGTATTTTTTCAAATGAAATATTAACACCCTTTCTTTGACAACTGTCTGCTAGGTACTTTTTTTTTGAGGGGGGGCATCCATGGCAAATGACTCCTGCCCTTCTGCATCAAATTTTGCACTATTGCCTGACATTTTGATTGGAGGTGTCATTAGATTTCTTGAAATTACTCCAACCTGCTCATATAATCTTGTGAGTACCTAAGCACTGAGAAGTTCATTCTGTACAAAGAGGAAGAGCAAGGCCCTTCTCCAGAGTAATATTTGCACAGCAACTGTAGTGATAACTATTCTTGGATAGCTTCTTATTTGTAGCTTGAAACAAATGTTTGAATGGGTTCCAAAAATAGAAACCAGGTACCCAACACCCATACCCCTTGTACTATGAAGAGACATAATTCAAAACAACAGATTTTGCAAGAAAGTTGGAAAATAAAACGAGATAAGGTCAAAATCACTGTACAGTATGTACGTAGGCCTATTCCAGGAATATGATATTGCTTCTCATTCAAGTTTACAGAAAATTATGTTTAAATTATTTGAAAGTAAACATCAAATTATGCAAATAATAGCTTAACAGATGCTGTCTTGGTGCAACTTTTTTGCCCCAGGCAGTGGCCACAATCTTTGCATAGGCTAGGCCTAGGACATTAACTGGTAGTGCCAAGTTTCAAACACTAAGAATTTAAATGTCCCTAATTAAAGTAATCATTTATCAGTCTTTTGATAGTATTTATATAAGTGAAATACCATTAAAAAATAACTGTGGTTCCATGTTAGTGTTTGCACAGGTACCAAAAAATAGGAACCTATAACTTTATCATCACTCCCGTGGAGAACCCAGCTACCTAGCATTACAGTGACTAAAAGCCAGCAACATTTTGTTAGGCATACAGCGTAACACATTCAGGATAATATCCACTGCTGTTCATATTGAAGAGGTAGCGAATAGCGAACATATTCACTGGTACAACTAGAAAGCCAACAGGCTTAGTGATTCCTTGCCATATGACATAGCAAACATGGAAACAAACATGACATGCATGAGATCACGTACAATTATCCTACTTAATTGAGATATAATACTAGTAAGGTCAAAACTTTTTGACCTCATATGACCTAAAATGACCTTTTGACCCGTTAAAAACAATAGTGATCACCTCACCAACACATCCATCAACATGAGCAATTCAAAATTAAGCTTAGTACAGTATGAGTATAGAAGTACTACCTCCATGGTATGAGATCCCTCACAGTTATCCCCCTAAAATTATTATGTCTACAAGGTTTGATCTTTTGTCACCTCAAACCTTTGATCTCCACACACAAGAGGAATTTCTCACACAGCTTTAATATGCCAGAAAATTGTTTTGTCTCATTACTTGAAAAAGCGGTATTTTGAAACCATTTTTATCAAAAGTTTGGTCAATGGGGACGGCTCTCCATTCTGAAGTCTCTATGTTCCGATGCCTCCATGTTCCGAAAAGTCTGCATTGAGGTTAGTGTTTAAACAAGCCCTCATCGACACACTTTCCTACAAGCATTGGAGCAAATACTGTGTTCTCACATACCCCGCGCTTGAGGTAACACTGTGTTACCTCACGCTCGAGTAATGTGGGACCACGGGGTTAACGGCGGGTCGGTGTTTAAATTTCGATCCACCTCAAATCCCAGGGTTAAGCAGTTTTAAACATCGTGTTTGTTTTAATCAAGCAAGGTCACAGGTATTTCTGGCACTGATGACAGGTATTTTCTTATATTTTTCTGTAATCGGTGTGTGAAATATTTGACCTCGTTTCTATGGTAACACTATCCAATCAACGAAAGACTGGGTACGTGAGAACACAGACTGGAAAACACAGGGTTAGCCTGCGGTTTTGTCTGATTGTAAACACGAGATAACACTGGGTGTTGCGGGGTATGTGAGACCAAGCCTAAAGAGACATCTGAACAGAGATGTGTAACCTTGGCTATTAGTGACAGCAATTTTTGCTTTATGGGGTAAATGCCCCACCCAATGTCTATGGTATCCTTTGCAAATTAACGTTTAAATTGCCTTTTGTCTACTTATACTGTATAGGTACAGCATAACACACAGTACAAGTTTTCCTTGTTTGATACACAGTATACAACATTACGCTTGCTCTTATTACCTGAACTACTTTTAAACCACAGCAGCAATGCAAAATAAAATCTTAATACCTTTGAAAAGTGTCATTAAGGGTAATCTTGAAGCAATGGTTCTATGCATTAAGCTTAATGATACACTTTTTTTTTGGAGGGGGGGGGGGTAGTGACATGGATAAAAATGAAATGTGAGACAAAAATTCCCACTCGATGATGATATTTGACATAACTACATAATCCTCCACACAGGGGTTACCTTTTTGGTGCTGTTATCCAGATATATGCAGAGAAGAGGCAAGTAGTATGCTGATACACTTTATGCTATCAAAAATTTTAAACAAATTCTAGAATGAAATTAAGTGACAAATAATTACTGTAGAGCATATTGAAAATGTAAAGCAGAAGCACCTATCTAGATAGACACCAATGTTTCAATCTGTGTTCAACAAAAATCCTAATACAAACACACTATTTGTTCAATTCCACCAGCTTTTATGTAAAGGACACTATTTCTGAAGGGTGTCAAGCTACAGTATTTCTAAGAGGACTCTGATCAGTTTAGAAACTTGATCAAGTGTACATGAACTTCTCCATCTCCAGACAATGGCTAGGCAAACAACTTTTATTTGTGGTCAGATGAGACAAGATAATGTGGACAGTTATTTTATGCTTGATTTTGCAGAGGTGTGACTTTCATGGAGGTCTGACATTTTGACCACAAATAGAGTACTAAATGCATGCAGGGAATGGCATGAAATAGGAGTATATGCAAACAATGGGCTGTCATGGTTATGTACTGAGATAAAAATACGCTTTCTTCAGAGGGTTTTTAAGAGTCAATTATCACCACTTATACAGTAAAATGCTTAAGTCAATTGAGCTGGGGATAACTGGCAGTCAACTGTGAAAAATTGAGCCAGATAACTGTGACCAAATGACAAAGAATGGGTCAGTCACAATTTGATTCACTCTATTAGGCAATGACAGTTCATGTGCGCCGAAGGGTATTTGATACCAAATGATCAGTATAAATTAGGTTCTTTTTTGTAAAACCAATTAACTGTGGTATATCTAATTAATCAATTCCCATTTCCAATTCATGCATGCTTGCATGCACATGTCCTCATGAGGACAGTAGGCACAAGGTTTGCCAAATACAGTATTAGCACTTTTTGCCACTAAATTTAATGTTTTCTTCAGGTTTTCTTTAAGGTTATTGAAAAAGCAATGTAGGTATGTTATAAAAGAGATTCTTGTGCATCACTCAGAGTACTCTCTGTTCAAAGTTTACACTTATGAAGTTCCACATCAGTCGTCTACTTAGTGTGCATAGAAGCATCTTCTAATATTTTCAGACTATGTCCCTAAATGACCCTTATACAGACTGTTTAAACTCACATGTTCCACATCAGTTTCATGAAAATCTTTTTACTTGTGGCTGCAAAATCAGCATACCCATGAGCATTGAAGCATGTATGCCAGCCTGATGAACACATTTTGCCTTTTAAGATTTTATATTTTGCTCTGCCCACTTTTTCATGTATTAATACTTGGAACTTAATGTAACTAGAAAGCCAACAGGCTTAGTGATTCCTTGCCGTATGATATATCATAGCAAACATGGAAACAAACATGACATGCATGACATCCCATACAATTATCCTACTTAATTGAGATATAATACTAGTAGGGTCAAAACTTTTTGTGACCCAAAATGACCTTTTGACCCCTTTAAAACAATAGTGATCACCTTACCAACACGTCCATCAACATGAGTAATTCAAAATTAAGCTTAGTACAGAATGAGTATGGAAGTACTACCACCATGGTATGAGATCCCTCACAGTTATCCCCCTAAAAATATTATGTCTACAAAGTTTGATCTGACTGTCACCTTAAACCTTTGATCTCCACACACAAGAGGAATTTCTCACACAGCTTTAATATTCCAGAAAACTGTCTCATTACTTGATAAAGCGGTATTTTGAAACCATTTTTATCAAAAGTTTGGTCAATGGGGAGAGCTCTCCTTTCTGAAGTCTCTGTGTTCCGATGCCTCTCAGTATGTTTCGAAAAGTCTGCATTGAGGTTAGTGTTTAAACAAGCCCTGATTGGCACACTCTCCTACAAGCATTGGATCAAAAACTGTGTTCTCACATACCCCGCCCTCGAGGTAACACTGTATTACCTCACGCTCGAGTAACGTGGGAACGCAGGTTAACACGGGGTCAGTGTTTAAGTTTCAATCCACCTCAAATCGCAGGGTTAAGCAGTTTTAAACATCGTGTTTGTTTTAATCAAGCAAGGTCACAGGTGTTTATAGCACTGATGACAGGTATTTTCTTACATTTTGCTGTAATCGGTGTGTGAAATATTTGGTCTCGTTACTATGGTAACACTATCCAATCAACAAAACACTGGGTATGTGAGAACACAGACTGGAAAACACGGGGTTAGCCTGTGGTTTTGTCTGATTGTAAACACGAGTTAACACTGGGTGTTGGGGGGTATGTGAGACCAAGCCTAAAGAGACATCTGAACAGAGATGTGTAACCTTGGCTACTACTGACAGCAATTTTTGCTTTATGGGGGAAATGCCCCACCCATTGTCTATGGTATCCTTTGCAAATTAACAAAAGCAGATATCCCTATTAATCCATAATTTAACAAGACTTTTATTTCGCCTTTTGTCTACTTATGCTGTAGGTACAGCATAACATACAGTACAAGTTTTCCTTGTTTGATACACAGTATACAACATTATGCTTGCTCTTATTACCTGAACTACTTTTAAATGACAGCAGCAATGCAAAATAAAATCTTAATACTTTTGAAAGTGTCATAAAGGGTAATCTTGAAGCAATGGTTCTATGCATTAAGCTTTATGGTACACTTTTTTTTTTTTTTTTTTTTGGAGGGGGGAGGTGTGTAGTGACATGGATAAAAATGAAATGTGAGACAAGAATTCCCACTCGATGATGATATTTGACATAGCTACATAAGCCTTCGCACAGGGGTTACTTTTTTGGTGCAGGTATCCGGATATAAGCAGAGATGAGGCAAGTAGTATGCTGATACATTTTATGCTATTAAAAATTTAAAACAAATTCTAGAATGAAACTAAGTGACAAATAATCACTGTAGAGCATATTGAAACTGTAAAGCAGAAACACCAATCTAGACAGACACCAATGTTTAAAGTTTGTTCAACAAAATTCCTTATACAAACACACTATTTGTTCAATTCCACCAGCTTCTATGTAAAGGACACTAATTTCTGAAGGGTGTCAATCTACAGTATTTCTAAGATGACTTTCAGTTTAGAAACTTGATCAGAGTACATGAACTTCTCCATCTCCAGACAATGGCTAGGCAAACAACTTTTATTTGTGGTCAGATGAGACAAGATAATGTGGACAGTTATTTTATGCTGGATTAAGCAGAGGTGTGACTTTCATGGAAGTCTGACATTTTGACCACAAAAAGAGTACTGAATGCCTGCAGGGAATGGCAGGAAATAGGAGTATATACAAACAATGGGCTGTCATGGTTATGTACTGAGATAAAAATCAGCTTTCTTCAGAGGGTTTATTAGAGTCAATTAACACCACTTATATAGTAAAAAGCTTAAGTCAATTGAGCTGTATGTTTGTATGAGGTAATCCTTCAGGACACTGTGGGGATAACTGGCAGTCAACTGTAAAAATTGGGCGAGATAACTGTGACCAAATAGCAAAGAATGGGTCAGTCACAATTTGATTCACTCTATTAGGCAATGACAGTTCATGTGCGCTGAAGGGTATTTGATACCAAATGATCAGTGTAAATTAGGTTCTTTTTTGTAAAACTAACTAACTGTGGTATATCTAATTAGTCAATTCCCACTTCCAATTAATGCATGCTTGCATGCACATGTCCTCATGAGGACAGTAGGCACAAGGTTTGTCAAATATTAGCACTTTTTGCCACTAAATTTGATGTTTTCTTCAGGTTTTCTTTAAGGTTATTGAAAAAGCAATGTAGGTATGTTATAAAAGAGATTCTTGTGCATCACACAGAGTACTCTCTGTTCACAGTTTATACTTTTGAAGTTCCATATCAGTCATCTACTAAGTGTGCACAGAAGCATCTTCTAATATTTTCAGACTATGTCCCTAAATGACCCTTATATACAGACTGTTTAAACTCACATGTTCCACATCAGTTTCATGAAAATCTATTTACTTGTGGCTGCAAAATCAGCATACCCATGAGCATTGAAGCATGTATGCCAGCCTGATGAACAGATTTTGTCTTTTAAGATTTTATATTTTGCTCTGCCCACTTTTTCATGTATTAATATTTGGAACTTAATGTAATAACAGGGCACAATTTCATGCCAGAATCAACCTGCTGTACAGTAACTACCATGTGATGTGCCTTTTTGTGCACCTTAGACCTTCTTCCTACGAGTTTGCTTCAGTACTTTACAAATGCATTTTCAAAATTACCTCACTAAAGAATTTACATAGTGAAGTTAATAAACTGTTCCAAAAAAATTATATACCCTATGCCTATTACATTACACATGCCAAATTATTCTTACCCTTTCACCCTAATCGCTCATGGATGTTAACTTCAACAGTTATATACTCTTTTGAGATATAGTGTTTGCAAGGTTTAGATGTTTTGAACTCTGATGACCCCAAATGACCTTTGACATCCAATAAAAACAATAGGGGTCATCTACTCAGTATGGACAATCCGCTTAGTAAATATTAGATTCCTGGCAGTTACCTTTCTTGACATATGGTGTTTACAAGTTTTTGAGCTTTTCATCTCTGATGACCCCAAATGACCTTTGACCTCCACCAAAAATAATTGTGATCATCTACTTAATATGGGCAATCCACCTGCTATGTATGAGATCCCTCACATTTACCCTTTTTGAGATACAGTGTTTACAAGGTTTTGACCTTTTTCCCTCTGGTGACCCCAAATGACCTTTGACCTCCATCAAAAACACTAGGGACCATCTACTCAATATGGACAATCAGCAAGGTAAGTATGAGATTGCTCACATTTTTCCTTCTGGAGATATCGTGTTTACAAGCAATTTCCAAGGTATTTACATTTTGACCTCTGGTGACCCCAAATGACATTTGACCTCTACCAAAAAAAATAGGGACCATCTACTCAATGTGGACAATCTACATGCCAAGTTTGAGATCCTTGGGGGTTACCGTTCTTGAGATATCGTGTTTACAAGCAGGCGTCACACACACACATACACACACACACACACACACACACATACACACACACGACATCACCATCGCATAGATTCCTTGCCTGCCTTCGGCAAGGAATCAATAACAGGGCACAATTTCATGCCAGAATCAACATACTGTACAGTAACTACCATGTGATGTGCCTTTTTGTGCACCTTAGACCTTCTTCCTATGAGTTTGCTTCAGTACTTTACAAATACGTTTTCAAAATTACCTCACTAAAGAATTTACATAGTGAAGTTAATAAAATGTTCCAAAAAAATTATATACCCTATGCCTATTATATTACCCATGCCAAATTATTCTTACCCTTTCACCCTAATTGCTCATGGATATTAACTTCAACAGTTATATACTCTTTTCAGATGTAGTGTTTGCAAGGTTTAGATGTTTTGAACTCTGATGACCCCCAAATGAACTTTGACATCCAATAAAATCAATAGGGATCATCTACTTAATATGGACAATCCACTTAGTACATATGAGATTCCTGGCAGTTAACTTTCTTGACATATGGTGTTTACAAGTTTTTGAGCTTTTCATCTCTGATGACCCCAAATGACCTTTGACCTCCACCAAAAATAAAAGTGATCATCTACTTAATATGGGCAATCCACCTGCTATGTATGAGATCCCTCACATTTACCTTTCTTGAGATACAGTGTTTAAAAGGTTTTGACCTTTTTCCCTCTGGTGACCCCAAATGACCTTTGACCTCGTCAAAAACAATAGGGACTATCTACTCAATATGGACAATCAGCATGGTAAGTATAAGATTGCTCACATTTTTCCTTCTGGAGATATCGTGTTTACAAGCAATTTCCAAGGTATTTACATTTTGACCTCTGGTGACCCCAAATGACCTTTGACCACTACTAAAAAAATAGGGACCATCTACTCAATGTGGACAATCTACATGCCAAGTTTGAGATCTCTGAGGGTTACCCTTCTTGAGATATCGTGTTTACAAGCAGGCATCACACACACATACACACACACACACACACATACACACACACAACACACACACGACATCACCATCGCATAGATTCCTTGCCTGCCTTTGGCAAGGAATCAAAAACACTTGGTTTGTCTAAAGATTTTGCCTCCTTTTATTTCCAAAATAAATTGACAAGTAAAAGATAAGTACCTGTACTTAACACAAAACAGTTAAATAAGAATACTAGTACATCCCAAGGCCTACATCAATTTGATATTGAATTTTAGAAAGTTTCCCTATGCAAAAAGCAAGCATACTGTACAAAGAGCTTGAAGTTTCTCCTTCAACCTAATTGGGCAGATGAATAATGTGAATTCATTTGAGATGTTATTGATAATAAATGCATCAATACCAAGGAAAGCACCTGAAAATTTTAGCAACTTGGGAAAGATCCAAGATTTAGTGGTGCTCTATGGAGCTAGTGTAAACTAACTGGGTCCACTGGGAGTTCAATAATCTTTCAGAAGTAAGAAGCTACAATAAGCAAATAGGCTTCCTGTCATTTTTAAACTATTAATATATTTTTAATATATACCTCCAAAAATCTGGGGGGGCCAGTAACATTTTGAGGGGATACCCTCACCAAGACCCCCCCAGGCTCCCATATAGCTACGACACTGGTACTGTGAGAGGAACGAGCCTAGGCCATGTAACAAACACACAGTCCTGTTTGAGGGCAGGTATAAGCCTGCCTATACAACATAGAAATCCATGACAATACTTGAAGTTATATACAGTAGTAAATACACCTGATTTGGTGCACTGGCAAATTTTGCACATCAGTGAAAATATTTTCCTTTCGGTGTAGCAAAGTATCAGCCTAAGCTGTGGAACAATTAACGAAACCAAATGCATTGTTTTTGTTCCCAATGATGCCAAAACAGGTCTGTGCATTTTTACCAAAATTAGTTGCATTTAATCCTCACTGTAGCCAACAGTGATTCTTGAATTAAGGTCTGAGAAAATCACACTTTTTGCTCCAATTATCTTGGCTGTTGTTACAGTAGCAGGGGCATGCCAGCTTAGTTAGTGGTCAATTACAGGAATAATTGCCACATTAGAAATTAAGAGATATAATATACTATACACTACCCTCTTTGGTTGCTTGGGTTCACCACCTTGGCCTAATGCCCAAAATTTGGCAGTTTTACAACTAACAATGACAATTGTTCCAGTCCAAATGATATCAAGAATTGAAAATGAAGTGTTGAAGATACAGTATATCTGATTGATATTGCAACAGATTCAAGTTACTGTAGGATATTACAATTTCAGTACAGTATAAGTAGCTTTTAAGGGACATTTCATCTTCATTTCTAGAATATTTATTATTTTTAAAGTTGCATGTGCAAAATTCCACCCATCCATGCTAGAAAGATCATAGGCTACAATTCATTCTTTTCAATGAGGATGCTGAAAAAGTTTAAGGCCTATCCACCATTGTTGTCTTGTTGACCTTCCTGGATTTGGAATTTAGAAGTGATTGTTACTTTTAATACATATAAATTCAAACATTACTTTCCACCCCAAGATTTTTAGGGGTGGAAAGTAATGGGTATAAACTACTAAGGGCAGAAACTAATGGACCCCACTTAGCCTTGGCCCTATAGAAAGTCCATGATCCAGGGGACTGGGAATTTTGGACAAGTCTGACAAGTTAGTGTTACAGCCGTAGTTAGTGTTAGAGCCGTATTTGCCTGTGTCTGTATACTGTACACTTGCATTTGATTTTGAGAACAACACAACATGTGTGGTTTGATAGCCCTGTGATCTTTTTTCACAAAAATATTCTAAGTCAACTGATTTGTAGCCTAGTCAAAGTCACGGTGACAGATAGTTAAAATATTCTTAAGTTCACTGGTTTGAGGACTAAAGCTTTCAAGATACACTTAAAAGTGGAGTCGAGGTTGCAGTGACAGAAGCTTTCAAGATTTGTTTGGAAGTGGATTCCGAGTCACAGTGACAGAGGCTTTTAAGATATACTGTATTTTGAAGTGGAATTGGTAGTCACAGTGACAGAAGCTTTCAAGATTTGTTTGGAAGTGGAGTCAGAGTCACAGAGGCTTTTAAGATATATTTGAAAGTGGAGTCAGAGTCACAGAGACTTTTAAGATATATTTTGAAGTGGAGTGGGAGTTGCAGTGACAGAAGCTCTCAAGATATAACTAAAGTGGAGTTGGAGTCACAGAGACAGAGGCTTTTAAGATATATTTTGAAGTGGAGTAGGAGTCGCAGTGGCAGAAGCTTTCAGTATATATTTGAAAGTGGAGACAGAGTCACAGCACTTGACCACTTGACAACTACTATCAAGATATAGGCCAAGTGGAGCCACAGTGACAGGAGTTGGAGTTGCTGTGGAGGTTGGCTTGTGTCCTCTAATACTTTGAATACAGCTTGAATGCTGACTGCGACTCACACTCCACTTGATAAACGGATCTTCTGGAACTGTGGAGATATGTTTAAAAGTGGAGTTGGAGTCACTGTGGAAGTTGGCTTGCGCCTCAAATACTTTGAATATGCTTGACTGTGACTCGGACTCCACTTGGCAAACAGACCTTCTGGAATGTGGGGTATTCTGTTATTGTACCTGTTACTTTGTTACTGGTACTTCTTGGGTTTCCATACCCTGAAGTGGCATACCTATGCATAGGTATGCACATGCATTTATCAGTGTTGTAGTCAAGACCGGCATGTCCAAGACCGAGACCAAGACCAGGAGGTGTTGAGATCAAGACCAAGACCAGGGGTAAAATTCCAGACCGAGACCGACAAGGTCCGAGGCCGAGACCGAATGTACATTTTGCATAGGAAAATAAACTGTCCAAAATTTTGAATATGTTTTTACCTACTGTAATCTCAGATACTTTATGCTCTAAAATCACATGTAGGAGCATCATTGATTTTGTATGTTTTATCATATGCATGACTGTATGCAACAGGAGGCCAGAGTCATGACCCCCAATTGGCCAAGACCTTGCTTGCTGAATTGGGCAGACTATAGTGCCTCAGTGTGGCAGAAATACAGTAATGCCCTACAGTACTGTAGTTGAGGATCTGGAAAAGTGCAAATGATCACCCCCCTTAGGAAAAAGAGCCTGCTTTGGTTATGGTCATATGCCAAAACAGGAAGCTTCCAGTTGCCTGACCAAACACAGAATAAACAACTTTTAAACACTAATCCAAGTTTATTTTTAAATATGGCCATCATTCACTCTTTCAACTCTTTCTCACTGGGGGTGGTGACTTTTTTCCAATCCCAGGTGCCCAACCAGAGCAAAATCTCTGCCCCATTGAGGGACCAAAGTCCATCCGATTCGGCAAGGTAATAGCCATTTGTGGGGTGGCAGCCCCCTACAGTACCTTCTTGCCCCCGTCCAGTACAGTCCAGGTGGCCCTGCTCATCAAATCAGAGCCAGTAAGTGCTATAGGTGTTACTGTAACTCACAGGAAAAAGATAAAGGGCATGTCCTTTAACCCCAATCTAGTACAATTATCGTAGTAGTCTACACAAATTACCACGTTTTTGGAGACAGGATTTGATATCCCCGGGTGCACGCATGCACGGGTGCACGTAGAATTTCCTATGTGCATGTAACTGTGGAGGTTTACATGCACTTTGTGCATATAGACTCCAGACCTAGCCTATAAACTTCATGGTCAAATCCATGTTACAAGTCAAGTTGCAGTACAAAATAATCCTAATATAGCAGTCCCAGTTTTGTCCTTTGCATCGTAATTTCTTGCATACTGCCAGTTAGACAAGCACTGAAATATTTCACCCCCCAAAATATTGAGCACGTCTCCTCTTGTTCCGCAACATCAGTGTCAACGATCACCACTCCGCACATGTACTTCTCCAAGTAATGTTGCTCCTAGCCTCCTACCATGGTTTACATTAGCAGCAGGATTGCAGGAATCCAGCAAAAAGAATATTCAAGAATAGTCAAGCTCACCAATTGCACACACAAAGTTAGTGCAGTAATGCACTAATGGATGTACGTTCCGTACACTTCTTGCATGCACTGACTAGTTAGTTTAAACTGTAGGTATATTGTGCTGAGAGAGCTTGACACTGGTGATACAACATATACTCTGTGTACAGTTTGCATGTGGCTGCTTTCAAGGCGACTTTTTATGTTCCAGGCTAGGCTTTCCATGTATTATTATTGGCAACATGTTAGGATGGCGTGTGAGCTGGTGCCAGCGGCTCTAAAGGAAAAAGTATTGTACATGTACGTCAAAAGTACCGGAGTAAAAGTTTTGAAAATGTTGGTAAGGGCTAAGTTAAAGTAGTTTACATGCCTCACACATGTTTTGAGAAATAAATGCCAACTACATAATTTTGGACCCCTGTAAATTTCACAATGTGGTTTGCTTCTAAGACTGCAGCCTTACACATTTAGTGTGTACCACAGTGGCATTGAAATTTGAAAGGACTTGGATGATCTGAGACTTGAACCTTTGGGACCACAATGTCAGAATTTTAGATGCATGTTAAACTGGCAAAACCTTATAATCAGCCTTAAAAAAGAGTTGAATAAATTGAAGATTTGGTGAAATTTTTAGCTGTAGCTTATAACTTGGATTAGGCCAGTGGCGATAGTTGATGCAAACTCTAGGCTTGGAACCTCAACTACAGCATACAGTATAGCCTAGGCTTATTTTAGTAAAGCTCACTTGATACCTTGTGTCTGCCCAATGTACAGTATCTTACCTAGCTCTGCTAAATACAGTCTATGCACAAAACATGAACTTTCCTTAAGAATCAGTGCTGATAGACATGGTCTGATCTTGACAATTACTAGTAAATGGTCAAAAGTTCAACCTGGCCAACCTGGAATTGTGCATGCAGTAGGAAGAGGTGGGGAGGGGTGGGGGTATGCATAGGTTGTAAAACTTTTGGTTTGTGCCCTGGAAGCTAACTGTCATTTTTTTTCCCCAAGATTTGACTTTACTTGAGTCTCCATCCAAGATTCTCAGATCCCCCTCAAACTATTAGACCAAAGGGGGGGGGGGGGGGGATCCCCCTACCCTGTTATTTTTGAACTGGTGCTAACCCTGGCTCCTTCAATCCTTTCATGCAGTGAGTTAATGGGAAAATTTTGTCCTTGAAGCAAACAAAATCACACACTTGAGGCCCATTGATATTGTTCGCGTGGCATGCGAGCCTTTTTCAAGTTCTGTGGTTAAGGATTAGGCAGGAGAGAATATTAATACATAAATCCCCATAGTAAAAGTAGTATACTCTCCAATGAGGGGAAATAGAAAAGAACATCCAGGGTTTGTGGAACATGCCATGTAAGAAAAGGGGTCAGTAAAAATCTGCACATTTTTTTTTTCACTCAAAATAGAAAAAAAAATGCAATGTGCTTTTAGACCCTGCCTAAGGCATATTGCAAAGGTGTTTTCCTCGAAGTTTTATTTTTAAATTTTCAGATTGTTTGGTGCATGTAGAAAAAAAATTATAAATCGCAGGGAATAATTTAGTACAGAAATTTTGCATAGCATTTTTGCGATACAAGTTGCATTTTGTGTAGCAATTTTCAGAATTTGCATAGCAATCTTCACTGTCATACTTTTCTTCTTTTATGCTACTATGATTCATGCCCAGATGCTATTCCCCACTATGATAGGGTGTTAAGTTATATGCTGAAACTAAACCTAAACATTAATTTAATGTGACTGCATTGTTCCACAAAAAGTCCTGTCTGCAATAGTTCTTTATGGATCTGCAGAAACAAGGCACTGACTTCAATTCCACATCGGACTGAATTGGCTCCTTGCTTTGCTGTACAGTGTAAGGTCCTCTAGAAAGTGTGTCAAAAACATTCCCTCAACAAACTTGATGCACTGCTAGCAAACTGGAACAGGGCCAGAAGACAGTCAGTGACCTTATTGTTTTTCTTCCTCCATGATAATAAGCAGTTTGCATGTTCTTCAGTCCTGTGACTTTTCCTAAATTTCGAACTTGTAATCCGTTTCTTAAAGTGTTCTCAAACTTGCCATATTGCTACAGCCTCATTCAGGGCAGTCAGAATGATGTCAATTTGAAAGATGTCTAATATAATCAAGTTTTCACACATTTCATAAAATAATTATGAGGCATATGCAAAATATTCTAACTAAGCCCTCCATACTATTTTCAGAAAATTAACCCCTGTAATTTTGCCTTACAATGCTTTTTCTTCAAAGTTATAGGGTCTAGGGTATGTTTGGGTACTGTCAGACAGTTGACAGTTTTATCTCTATACCTTCCAACACACTTGCATTACACTGATGTTAACCTGATACGTCAACAGGCACAACTGCACTAATGTGCCCCAGACAGGTACTGGATCTACATTTACGTACAGTGACCTAACACAGCACTTAGAAAATGGTATGTGTGTGTTGGGTGTTGTCAGACACTATCAGGTGTTCTCAGATGCTTTACTACTTCAGTAATATATCAGAAAATACACATCAAATGATAGAGAAATTATCCATTTAATTTTTGTCAAATGTCCTAACACAAAGTTTAGTCCGAACAAAATTAAGTTTAAGGTTTTCTTAAGAACCATTTCATATTGTCAGTCTTTTCCACTACGCATACACACCTAGGCATACCTATGCATGCATATTAGTGTGGACATGTATGTAGGTTTGTGTACTGTCCGAAAACACCCAAAAGAGACAGCACTAGTTGAACTGTGCTGTAAAACCATATGTAGGGATATAGCACAGTCTTGTGCTTACTAACATTTTAACGAAACTTGTGGCAATTAAAAAACTATATTTCTCATAACATGAATTTTTCTACAAAAATTTATAGCCCGGCATGAAAATTTCCAAGGTCTTGCACACTTGAAAAAGTGCCGAGGAATTTTCACACTGAACTTTATTGCTTTATTGCTTTATTGCTGAAACAATTGTGTGGTGTAACACTTAGAAAATGGTATGTGTGTGTTGGGTGTTGTCAGACACTATCAGGTGTTCTCAGATGCTTTACTACTTCAGTAATATATCAGAAAATACACATCAAATGATAGAGAAATTATCCATTTAATTTTTGTCAAATGTCCTAACACAAAGTTTAGTCCGAACAAAATTAAGTTTAAGGTTTTCTTAAGAACCATTTCATATTGTCAGTCTTTTCCACTACGCATACACACCTAGGCATACCTATGCATGCATATTAGTGTGGACATGTATGTAGGTTTGTGTACTGTCCGAAAACACCCAAAAGAGACAGCACTAGTTGAACTGTGCTGTAAAACCATATGTAGGGATATAGCACAGTCTTGTGCTTACTAACATTTTAACGAAACTTGTGGCAATTAAAAAACTATATTTCTCATAACATGAATTTTTCTACAAAAATTTATAGCCCGGCATGAAAATTTCCAAGGTCTTGCACACTTGAAAAAGTGCCGAGGAATTTTCACACTGAACTTTATTGCTTTATTGCTTTATTGCTGAAACAATTGTGTGGTGTGAAAAATCAATCAAACTATTGTAAGTCAGTGACTTAATTTATATAGCACTGTCTGAGAACACCGACGTCCGAGAATACCCAAAGTGACCCTATTTTTATTTGTGTCGCAAATCTGTCATTTTGCATTGCATTTTGCGATGTGATACCGGTAATAATTCCCTGAATCGAACCCTGGCTGGAGACCGTCTGGACCAGGGGCTTTCTGGACATTGAGATTGTGCAACAGTTTCTCAACGCCGGGGACTGTAGTGTAACATCAATAACTGCCATCTACGGGAATCCGGCCCCCATGCTGAATGGGGACACTAGTACAATCCTCTTGAGTAAAAACAGGTTGAAACTGTGCATTTAAGACACTTGCTTTCTCAATGGCGGAGGCAGAAGATACTTCATGTACAGCTACCTCAAACTGACCATTGTGAACAGACAAATGAAAGTAGATGAATAGACTAAAAAGTGGAGAGTGAATAGGATTAAACCTAGGCCTAGTAACTGGTATCTATTCACTTCACTTTGAAGCTGGCTTACTGTACATGAAGTAGCCAAGGCTAGCCTAGGCCTAGCCTATATACTAGTAGGTTACAGTTAGTTTCCGCCCTTGGTACTTTCCGCCCCTCAACACGGTGTTTTCCGCCACTTTTATTTTTTGCAGAAAACATCTTTTTGGGAGGTAAAAAGTAATGGAATGGAATATGATTTCAGTGGTACTTTTGTCAAATGAAGATTCCATCAACTTTTCCTTAAAGTTTCAAACTTAATCAATGTCTTTTACTGTGCCATGCGAAGCCTGTAACTGCCATGTTGACGTCTCTCCAAGGAACATTCTCACTGTAGACTTCAGTATACTAATACGTACTTACGTACAGGTATACGGTATTCAGTGCTGTGAACAATTGTTCACACAATCAGCATTAGCCTACCTAAAGACAAGCGGACTACTTATACGTAAAAAAATATTAGTCTGTGACGAGACTTGCCGTTTAGAAAAAAGGTCATACAATTCATTCTTTTTGATGAGGATACTGGACAATTTTTAGGCCTATCCACAAATTCATTGTTTTCTTGTACTTGGATTTGAAATTTGAAGTGAACAGTTATTTTTAACACATGTAAATTCAAACATTACTTTCCACCCTAAGATTTTTAGGGGCAGAAAGTAACGGGCGGAAAACAGCGAGGGCGGAAACTAACGGACCCCATACTAGTAGGGTTGTTGCACTAAAAATATGACTACAAGAACAATATCAAACTTCAAGAATTTGACTGATTCACATTGTTAAATACCCTTTTCTTAGCAACCATGCCAAATTTTATCAAAATCCAACCAGTACTTTTCAAAATATAGTCGATTTCATGTCTCCATAATCCTTACTATTTCTCCACACCGCCATACGCTTCAGTGTTAATTACGACCTGCCTGCAAAAGTTGGTCAAAAACAAAATCGTAACTGCTCACTCAGACGCTTTGATTATTCATCACCGTGTTACGTACACCAGATGTGCCGGCTTGAATACTGTATGCAACGTTACTGGGCAAGACACTCAGTGATCATGTGTCCGTGTCATGATAGCTTGTGTTCTGTGTACGTAACATGCATTAACAAGTCGCACATAGCCTGCTTACACACAGTCTATGCTATGGCAATCCGTACGTGTGCTTACGCACACGTACACAAGTACCTAATTTACTAACCGTATTTCAGTATTGGCAACTCATTAGGTCCTTTCTTGAAAGAACTGTGAAGGATATATTCCCACTAGATTGGCCAAATCCAGAAAATCTCTTCCATGGATAACCGACAGTATTCGCAGGCTAGTTAGGCGTAGGAACAGATTGCATGCCCTTTTTAAAAAAACCCGGAAGACTGGTATTTATGGGAGATGGGCTCATCTGCAAACTAAAATCAAAAGAGAGATTCACACCTCCCATAAAAAGTACATTAATGGAATGATCGGCGATATCAAAGCCGATGCCAAACCCTTCTGGAGATATATTAATGGTCAGAAGAAAGATAGGCATAATCTCCCCCCTCTTGAGAACGATGATAAGCTAGCTGTCACTGTCTTGGACAAAGTTCGTGCTCTCAATAACCAGTTCTGTAGTGTATTTACTAAAACAGTGTTTCATACTGTTCCCCTCATCAAACCCACATGTAAGAGAATGAGTGATATAACTATATCCACCTTTGGCGTTGAAAAGCTTTTGCATGGTCTTAAAATCAATAAGGCCATGGGACCAGATGGCATTCATCCTTGGGTCCTGAGAGAGATTGCCACTGATTTTGCACCTGTTCAAAGCCATCTCTTTCAGCAATCCCTTACAAAAGGATGCATCCCAGAGGATTGGAAGACAAATGTTTGCCCTATTTTCAAAAAAGGTGACAGTTCCCTACCTTGTAATTACAGGCCTGTTTCTCTTACATGTGTCTGCTGTAAATTGTTAGAACATATTATTGCCTCAAACCTTATGAACCATTTTGAAATACATAACTTACTCTCTTCCAACCAGCACGCCTTTTGTAAGTCTCATAGTTGCGAAACACAACTTGTGTCAATAACTGAGGACTGGGCTTCCTCCCTTGATGCCCATAAACCAATATAATAAATCCTTTATTAAAAACCTTAGATGTGATAGTGTTGGTATCCCTTCCCTGAAATCTGATGGGATATTGGTCTCGGACAACATGCAGAAGGCTAACATCTTAAATGAGCAGTTCCAAAAGGTTTTCACCCGTGAGAATGTCACCTTACCTCCAGTTGAAGCGAACACCATACCCACCATGTCTGATATTGAGATATCCTTAGATGGTGTTGTGAAGTTGCTCAAGGAGTTGAACCCAAACAAAGCTTCAGGTCCTGACGGTATACCGGCTCATGTTCTGAAATTGGCCGCTGAGGAGGTTGCTCCTGCCCTCTGCTCCATTTTTCAAAAATCACTGGACACTGGTCATTTACCTCCCTCTTGGTTATGTGCCAATGTTAGTCCTATCTTTAAAAAAGGTGACCGTTCCCTAGCCTCAAACTATAGGCCGGTCTCTCTTACCTCAATTTGTTGCAAGGTCCTGGAACACATTATACATTCTCATATTATGCATCACTTTGATAACCACTCAGTTATCACGAACAGGCAGCATGGCTTCAGACAACGCCATTCTTGTGAATCTCAATTGATCTTAACAACCAATGACCTAGTGCAGTCTCTAGATCTTAGATCCCAGACTGAAATGATTATCATGGATTTTTCTAAGGCTTTTGATACGGTTCCTCATAACCGTCTGCTTTGTAAATTACAAAACTATGGTATTAGAGGCAACACCCTTAACTGGATTGCTAATTTTCTTAAGTCCCGGAAGCAGAGAGTCGCAGTGAGTGGTGATTTTTCTGATTGGGTGGACGTTATCTCTGGTGTTCCCCAAGGTACAGTCTTGGGTCCCCTGTTGTTTTTAGTTTATATTAATGACCTGCCCGATAATATCTCTTCTGAAGTAAGACTTTTTGCTGACGACTGTGTAATTTATAGACAGATAAAGAATAATCTTGACCAGGTTCAACTCCAAAATGATCTAAACACCCTCTCTGAGTGGCAAAATAAATGGCAAATGCACTTTAATACCAAGAAGTGCTTTTCTATGAGGATAACTCACTCAAGAAAACCCAAGTTTTTTAATTATACTCTAGATAACGATACCCTGGAGTCTGCCGATTGCCACACTTATCTGGGAGTTGACATCTCTAATACCCTTACCTGGAATAGACATATTAATCGTATCACTTCGTCGGCAAATAGGTCTTTGGCTTTAATTAAAAGAAATTTATACTCCTGCCCTAGGAGTGTCAAAGCTAATGCCTATCTCACACTTGTTAGGCCTTTATTGGAGTATTCATCTTCTGTTTGGGATCCCTACACCACTTCCCTATCCAATAAGGTTGAGCAAATTCAACGTAGGGCTGCTAGGTTTGTTTATAATGACTATTCCCCCCATAGTAGTGTGACTGAAATGCTAAATGACCTAGGGTGGGATAGTCTCAAAAACAGGCGTACTGCCAACAGGCTAGCAATTCTTCACAAAGCCAGATTGGGCCTCCTAGCCTTGCCAATCAACAACCTACAACCGGTCCGGCGGCCCTCCAGGCATCACCATTCTAATAGCTTTACAAATATACCAACCAATAAGGACTGCTACAAATACAGTTTCTTTCCTCGGACCGTCAGAGACTGGAACCTACTCCCCCAAAACATTATAGATCTCGAGGACCCCAAGCAATTCAAGAGCGCAGCCTTGAGGATCCTCAGACGGGACGACTAACTACATACGCACACTCAACCCTGCACATTTGACTCCACCAGGAGTGTTGTGCAGTATTTTTCCAGATCCAGATCCAGATAAACAAATCGATGTGTTTATCTTGGATGTTGAGAAGGCCTTCGATACTGTTCCTCATGAACTGCTGAAGACCAAGCTGTATACACTTGGTGTTTCAAATCAGATTCTTCGTTGGGTTGATGACTTTCTTGTTGATCATAAACAATCTGTTGTTGTCAATGGAACCTGGTCTCCCCGGATGCAAGTTCTGTCTGGAGTTCCCCAGGGGTCTGTCCTAGGACCGATTCTCTTCTTGGTTCATATCAATGATATCGTCGATGGTGTTTCTTCCAAGGTTCGTCTTTTTATAGATGATTGTGTCTATTACCGTATTATTGAGTCTGATGAGGATTGTCATAAACTTCAGAATGATATCAAGCAGTTGGGGCTGTGGGCTTCCACGTGGGGAATGAGATTTCAGCTTACTAAGGGGTCATTCCGTGCCAAATCACCCAGGGCTCCGATATGGACCCTCTCAGATTTTGCTGAAAATTCATCTGAATGTTCCTTTATGTCCCAAATGAACACACAGAAAATTTTAGCTCAATATTCCAAGCCGTTTGGAAATTACGGCCCCTTGAAATTGTCAAGGGTCCCCCTTATTTTGGTGTGAAGTGTCGCCGGTGTGATTTGTGGCGTTTTCAGACACCCATAACTTTTTATTGGAAGGAGGTAGAAAGCTGAAAATCAGTACTCTGGGTGACTTTTGCCCATATTTTCAGAATCTGTAAACAGAAACAGTGTATCTGCTTTTATTTTTAAGTTATAGGTACCTCAAATCACTAATTTATTTTGGCGGACAAAATTTTTTTCATTTTTGAGAGGGCCCAGTACCCACACCATGGGTCAGAGGACATTGAAATTGCATGTATGTAGTGTCTGGCTACAGTTCTATATGGCATATGAAGCACAGACTAATAACCCCTTCAACAAAGACATAACCTGGGTTCAAAGTGGGCCCCACAGACAAATCTGCTGTAACGGGGCCCCTCTTTGGCTGAATGGTTGACCATGTGGGCCACTTCCCAGGGTATTGAAACTTACATCATAGGAAGAGTGGTATCTGACCTAGAATTGAGCCAAGTTTTGACTTTGTGTCTCAACTCCTTCATGGTTATCTAAAAGGGTTAATATTGCTCATTTTTAAGAATTTCAAGGTCAAAATGTGCATAGTACAATACCACATTATGGTAAAAACCAACAGTGCACTATGCTATAAAGTAAACATATGTCTATAAAGTTGCCTATTTCAATGTTGAAAGGACTGGCAAACACTCTCAATACCATTAATGCCATGATGTTGTGGTTTTTTAAGTATTTAAATGGCTTCATCTATGTACGAAAGGAAGGTAAAAGAGCATTAATGCGTTCATAGTCTGTTGATGATAGTTTATACATCCGACCACCATGTCCCTGCAGTTCTGGAGCACTGACAATGCAAACAATGTCTTGGAAAGGAACCCAACACTCATTTCCCTTGTCTTGTGGCCACAGCAGAGTTGTACTTGATGAGCCTCTCATAAACCTAATCCATATATTCATCGGAACGTTCTACAATATTTCCAATGTACCAGTTCTTATCATACATAGCAGCTACGTATTTGCCAGGTTGGTACTGATCCTGTTCATGGTTTGCTTTGGTTTAGTAACTGGTGGTGGCATACTGTGCTGTCCTCAGGTAGAGACACATTACTTCTCCATTCCAGCAACTTTTTGTCCTCTTTTGGCAATGCAGATATAGCAGGCAGTCCAGCACTTCTGCTGTATGTTGTCTTATGGCAAACTTCATTTAGTTCTCTGCCAATACTGCAGGAATTCCCCCCTAAAACTACTCATTCCATTTATAAATTTTTTCATTTCTCAGCACTTGTTATAATTATAAAAGGCCATCTTACATGGAGTTGTACAAGCTAGCATCTTCTCTCTTAAGAGATAGCCTCATCAATCTGGTGATTCTTTTGCTGAAATTTCTGTCCTAGACAGGAAATGACTCATAGCAAGCTTAGCATAAGGACCTTTGTTTACTTGCCATTCTTCTGCCTCTTTTACTGACAACAAGATGCTTCTTTATCCTACTGGTCTTGCTAATTACAAGAAGTAAACATTGAGCACCCTTGAAGTAAGTACAAGTCGTAAGCAATCTAACTCTCTCATTGTTGGAATACCATGATAGAGAAGTCTATCCATGATGTTAAAGTTACACCAAAAAGCTGGTATATAGTATTTTTAATTCTTCCCTTGGTGAGCTGGGTGGGTATTTTGTCACCCAGGAAGGGAAATCACACTACACTACAATTATTATGGAACGAAAACATACTTCAGGCCAGGGGACTGATGGTTCTTTCCCAAAATCCTAATTCTGCCCTTGTCTGTATGTGCCCAAGGGTAAACCTTACCTCAACTCCTAACCCTGATTTTATTTCACCCTAAACCTTCATCTTACTCATATACATAGATTTTCCTCTTAAGGAACCTTCCATCTAGTGAATCTTCAAACAGTCCAGTGGGATCACCTCCTACTGTCTTGCCTGTTACTGTACAACTGTACTTGTAGGACAAATATCATTTTCATGTTTCTTGCAAGTTCAGACCATTATGAAGGTAGTGTTATCTTATTAATGTTAAAAAGTATATAACAGTTTTAGGAAACAACCAATATATTTCACTCTATTGACTTCAGCAGTGTATGTGTCATGAAGAGTATGCAATGAGTGTGACAAAAGACCCTGAAATTCTTAAAAAATGAGTAATATTAACCCTTTTAGCTAACCAGGAAGGAGTTAAGACACAAAGTCAAAACTTGGCTCAATTCTAGTTCAAATACCACTCTTTCTATGATGTAAGTTTCAATACCCTGGGAAGTGGCCCACATGGTCAACCATTCAGCCAAAGAGGGGCCCGTTACAGCAGATTTGTCTGTGGGGCCCACTTTGAACCCAGGTTATGTCCTTGTTGATTGGTTTATCAGTCTATGCTTCATTTGCCATGTAGACCTGTACCCAGATAATACATACATGCAATTTCAATATCCTCTGATCCATGGTGTGGGTACTGGGCCCTCTCAAAAATGAAAAAAATTATGTCCGCCAAAATAAATTAGTGATTTGAGGTACCTATAACTTAAAAATAAAAGCAGATACACTGTTTCTGTTTACAGATTCTGAAAATATGGGCAAAAGTCACCCAGAGTACTGATTTTCAGCTTTCTACCTCCTTCCAATAAAAAGTTATGGGAGTCTGAAAACGCCACAAATCACACCGGCGACACTTCACGCCAAAATAAGGGGGACCCTTGACAATTTCAAGGGGCCGTAATTTCCAAACGGCTTGGAATATTGAGCTAAAATTTTCTGTGTGTTCATTTGGGACATTAAACAACATTCAGATGAATTTTCAGCAAAATCTGAGAGGGTCCATGTTAAACTTGTTTGCAAATTGGGTGATTTGGCACGGAATGACCCTAAGTGTAGCGTTATTACTTTTGCTCGGAAAAAAAGTCCCATACTTTTTAGGTATGTTCTAAATAGGATTGAGCTCCCGAGGGTAGATAGTATTAAGTATCTCGGAATTACCATCACTAAAGATCTGAACTGGGAGAAGCATATTCAAAACATCTGTAACAAGGGAAATAAGATTCTTGGTATTTTGTATAGAAACCTATCTTCCTGCCCTGGTGATGTCAAGTTAATGGCTTATAAAGGAATCCTTCGGCCTGTGCTGGAGTACGCCAGTAGTGTTTGGGACCCCCACCAGGTTTACCTGCGCGACAAGCTTGAGAGTATACAAAAACGGTCTGCTAGATTCATTGCCTCTGACTATTCAAGGGAGCCAGGATCAATGACCAGGCTCCTTAAGGAACTAAACCTTCTGCCCTTAACTGAAAGGCGGAGGAAAAGTAGATTGATCCTTTTTTCCAAAGGTATGTTTGGCCTGGCTCAATTACCTGTTGATTGTCTCCAGCAGCCTACTCGTAGAACCCGTTTAATGCATGACCTTCATGTCTGTCTCCCACATACTAGTACTAACTGTTATAAATTTAGCTTCCTGCCTCGAACCATTAAGGATTGGAATCATCTCCCCTTGAATGTAATGAGGGTTGCCTCTGTCCATAAGGACCCTATTACCTATATTACTGGGCATATTTAGCCTCTCGACGCATGCGTGGTGAAAGAATGTCCAATTTGGATGTGTCACCTTTATTGAAGAAGAAGAAGTATTGCACGTACAGGTATATACCATGCAGTACTGTATGTAAGCATATTGGCGGGAAATCCCTTGTTGCTAAGTGAAGACTGGGTTCATACATAAACATATCAATGTCGGCTCAGTACAAAAGATGTAGGCGGGGATCAATGGGCTGTTTCATTTAAATCGAGCATGCATTGGGGCTGAGCAAAAATTCATTTTTTTTTCTGCGGAAATGGAAAGATCATGAAAAACACTACAAAAAGATACCTGGAAGCAGTTGCGGATTTTTCTGGAACCCATTGTAATCATATCACCAATGTTTTAAACCCAAAAATGGTAAAGGAATATTATTTTTGGCAATCCCTTCCTTCCATTGTAATGTAGAGTTTCTTTTCTTCTTTCTAATGATATATGGGTTGTACTTGTAGGGGTCAAAGGTTCAGCCCCAATGCATGATCAAGTCAAAGATGGCTATGTTCGGCATTTTACATGTGACCAAAACACACTTTTGACTGTCACTGTTGCAACTTTGCTTCAAAGGGACAGTTAGAAACTGTAACATATTTTTTCTTCTTTTGGTTTTAAAGCTTATTTGGTGAAATATTATAGTAGAAATACGTCTCAGGTGTACTAATTTTACAGTGTAGGCTAGGCAAAATTTCGACAATTTTGAGTGTCGTAAATTCAGTTTTTAGAGTAGTTCCGCGAGAATTTTGGAGAAAAATTCTGTGTGCGTGAGACAACCCTGATATTAGCTGTGTGTTACGTTACATGGCCTAAGCTCATTACAGGCCATGTAACGTAACACACAGCCCTGCTCAAGGGCTACTATACTATTAACCGACTAACGCTATGTTGATCCGCCGCTAGGCCTATGCGCTAGGCGTTGCGGATACCAAGATAGGATTTACCTGAAGGATCACCATCTTCTCTGAACTTTACCGATGCGGCTCGCAGGATCATAATTTTAAAGTATCGGACTGTACTCGCATTTTCACCACGCTAAAAATACTTGACCAAACTAGCCCTTGAACAGGACCCAGCATTACGTTACAGTGGCAACATTATGCACAAAGTACAACATGCTACAAATGTCCTGCTCTATGTACGAGTTGGTACGGTCCATAGAGATTATCCTACTCTATGGTACGCGGTCCTAATGGATTATACATACACGCACAGACTTCATACAAGTCTGTGGTAGTAAAAGTGTGTACTTGCGTTCAACACATAGGCCTAGGGTAAGCCGTTTAAGCCAAAATTCGACATTTTGCTTGACCGCGTGTTTGGTCTAACGGTAAGAGCATCCGCCACTCAATGGCACGCGGAAGGCCCTGGTTCGCTTCCCAGGTCGAGTCATACCAAAGACACTAAAAAAGGAACCTACTGCCGTTGTGCGTGACGCTCCGCATAATCAATGGAGTAGGGAAAACAAGCCAGTGAGCCACAAACTGGGCAAACTGGGCCGTAAAACTCTAACTAACTTACTACAGTAATGGCTTACTTTCTGACCCGGGGTGAACCGTGAAGTAAGGTCAACAAGATGGTGACATTCTGTTTTTTATGTTTAGATCATGGAACCGTTGTTTTGGAAACAACCGCAACGTCACGAAGCATTGCGTGATGATCAGACCAGCCACAGTTGGCTGTACAGCAACTTCCGTCCTGTTCAGCCTGAGGTCTATAAGCTTACAATGAGGAGCATTTTTAGTTGGGGGTGGGGGAAGGAAAGATTATACCAGAAAGATTATACCAAAGCGAAGCGCCACCATCAGTTTGTGAAGAGCGTTCAGAAAATTTTTGAAAACTAACAGTAAGCTATACAACACAACACACTATGCAGTGGCGGAGCTGCCATGTGGTCAAGGGGGCGGTCCCCCCCCCCCGACGGACCAAAATCGTCTGTCGGCCCCCTTTTTGATTCCTTGCCGTAGGCAGGCAAGGAATCTATGCGATGGTGTTGTCGTGTGTGTGTATGTGTGTGTGTGTGTGTTGGTGTGTGTGTATGTGTGTGTATGTGTGTGTGTGTGTTTGTGACACTTGCTTGTAAACACGATATCTTAAGATAGGTTCACTTTTCATATTTGGTATATAGATTTATCATGTTGAGAGGAAGAACCCTATTGTTTTTGGTAGAGTTCAAAGGTCATTTGAGGTCACCAGCGGTAAAATTGCGACAATTTCAAAAATACTTTAGAAACACGATATCTTCAGATAGGAGTGACCGACACTTTTCATACTTGGTATATAGATTTGTCATGTTGAGAGAAAGGAGCCTATTGCTTTTGGTAGAAATCGAAGGTCATTTGAGGTCACCAGCGGTAAAATTGTGAAAACTTCGAAAATGGCTTGTAAACACGATATCTTCAGATAGGATTGCCCGACAATTTTCATACTTGGTATATAGATTTGTCATGTTGAGAGGAAGTACCCTATTGTTGGTAGAGGTCAAAGGTCATTTGAGGTCATCAGCGGTAAAATTTCGAAAACACTGAAAATGGCTTGTAAACATGATATCTTCAGTTAGGAGAGACCAGCACTCTTCATATTTGGTATATAGATTTTTCATGTTGAGAGAAAGAAGCCTATTGTTTTTGGTAGAGGTCAAAGGTTATTTGAGGTCACTAGCAGTAAAATTGCGAAAACTTCGAAAAATGGCTTGTAAACACGGTATCTTCAGATAGGAGTGACTGACACTTCTCATACTTGGGATATAGGTTTGTCATGTTGAGAGGAAGAACCCTATTGTTTTTGGTTGAGGTCAAAGGTCATTTGAGGTCACCAGCGTTAAAAAACGAAAATTTCGAAAATGGCTTGTAAACACAATATCTCCAGATAAGAGTAACAGATACTTTTCATATTTAGTATATTGATTTGTCATGTTGAGAGAAAGAAGCCTATTGTTTTTGGTAGAGGTCAAAGGTCATTTGAGGTCATCAGCGGTAAAATTGCGAAAATTCTGTGCCTAAAATGTAAAGCAAAATTTATCAAGCACTGTCAATTTGAAAGCAGGTAAGGTATTTGATGGCAAGGAATCACTAAGCCTTTTGGCTTTCTGGTTTAATGTAGGGATAGGTTTTGCCGAAACATATCTTCATGCTTTATATATACGCACTAATGAATGTTGTCGCTGTGCTAAGTTAATTGCTTCCACACCAAGCGTGGTTATAAGCTTACAAAATACATCGACTGACATTAAATTCACCCTCCCGGAAAATAAAATATAGCTCTCTTGTTGTCGGGTATAATTGTCAACATAGACAATGAAAAGAGTTTACAAAGATACCAAAATAGCCTCCACAACATTTTTTAAACTCATTTGAAGGGAAAATTCAGGTTAAAATAAAACTGTTATCATAGTGGCAATGATTTAAGGGTTTTAATGAGCAGTTTCCATTTTGCTTCTCTTCAAGTGACCATTCTCATGATAATTGTCTATTTCTGACATTGCACGATAATCCCATGAAAATGATTATTTCTGTACTTTCGTTTGCTCAAAAGCCAGAAAATTGCATCTGATACGCCTAGGTTTAGGCTACTTTTATTTATTATGAATTCGGTATCTACAGAGCCAATCAGTCGATCCTCTGGTCTTTGCTATTTCTTTCAATGTACTTAATTAATTGCTAAATATTTCAGAGTGGTCACATGATGTAATTTACGTCAATTAATGTTTCTTCGTGTACTTCTCTTTATTTCCAGGTGTCAAAATGTACACCGAACGGGGATTAATTTCCATAACTTTTTGCCCTATAAGATTGCATGCTATTGAGCTCTAGCAGGTTTAATCTTTATCTTCACAAAGTAGCTCATTATTACATTAAAATCTTAAATCGAGGCCTGACAAGAACACAAAATATAATGACCGCCTTTATACTAGAATGTGAAAGAGAGGAATAGAAACATGGGCGTCCGCAGATAGGGCCAAGGGGGAACTTGCCCTCGGCCCCTGGAAAATAAAAAACCTGCAAAAACGCAGAAAGCATAAAGAAAAAGACGAAGAAATATTTACATCAACATATCTTAACAGTTCACTCAGTGTTTTCCCTATTTGTATGCGGTGAAAAGTCTTTAGATACGCCATTTCAAGCAATCTGAGAGGCATTTTGGGCCAAAATCTTCTCGGGCTCCGCGCCAACTCATGGCGTCGCGGATCTTTTCCCCCTTAAAGAATTTTGCCCCCTCCCCCCCCCCCCCACTTTCTTCAGCGGAGACCCATGGATTGAAAATTTGAACATGTTTTAATAGAAAAAATTGTTAAGGAGAAATGGCAAAGAAGTCTTCTACCAGGTGCAGTAAATCAAATGGAAAGCCTGAAAAGCAGTGGCTTCAATCGTGATAAGGCTCAGAGTGTTTACTCCTTCAAGGCACCACTGCAGACCATTTTCGCCCCCTCTGACCGAAACCCCTAGCTCCGCAACTGACAATGTGAACAGTATACGTACTGCGGGACTATGTGATACCAAACGTTACTCATAGTGAACGGTTTTAACGGTTGGAAGCTTTCGGATGCGAGTCCAATTTAAGAGGCTTCAGCTTGTAACTAACTGTGAGTCGTACGTTTCTTACATCCCTTTACAGAAAACAGATGATTAAATAGGTTGCCAGAAATTTGAAAGAATTTTGAGAAGAAACTGTCGAGTTTGCCTCGATACCTTGTTCGCAAGTGGAGTTTCTTCGTATTGAGAGAGATTTTGAATGAATGTGAATATTCATATTAAAGTATAAAAGATCCAATTCTTGTTCGAGTATGTAAATGAATTTTCCGTAAGTTTTCTACGCAGTTGAAGAGATTTGGTTTCCAACGCCGGCGGACGGTGATTTTTTCGTAGCGATGACTGGATGAGCTGGAAGAAAAAAATCGTCCACCCGATGGCTAACTCAGCTACACTAGGCCTAACTGCCAAGTGAAATGAGAGGTTTTTTCGCCCGTAAAATGAAACCTGCCCAGAAGACTTTCTAAGCAGAGCATCACCATTAGTAGCCGGCACTGCGGACAGAAAAAATTGCAAAATGGAACATGCGCCTCGGAGAGCCGGAAAAATGTGCAGCGGAATAGCAAGATGCTTATTTTTTACTCTATTGCGTGAGACTCTGGCTATTGGGTCCAGGGAAAAAACCCCGGTGGGGATTCAGGGGCGAAGTCCCTGCTCCTGGGTTTTAGGCTCCAAAATGATGTAAAATTTTGGGGGAAAAACTGAGGGCAATGGAAAAAGGAAAAGCCGGGGCAAAAGATTTTTGCGTCGCAGCTCGAAACCGAGCGTGAAGCCCGAGGTTTTGCGGGTGGGCCTAGGGGCCTGCCTTAGGGCCCCTGGTGGGGCCCACGGGCAAAATCCCGGTGGGGAATCAGGGGGGGAAAGCCCCCGGAAGCTCTGACGTTTTAGCATATATCTGGGTGAAAAATTAATTCCCAGGAGAGGTATATTATTTGATTTTTCGGTTGATCTAACTCCATGGTTACCAACTTTTTTCTTTTGGAGTATTATTTCACCAAGAACACTAAATACATGGCTGAAATTAATCTTGCAATGTCATTTACTGTGCTCTCGGGGAGAGGGAAGGTGTCATTACAGGATTTTAGCATATCTCTTCCGCACTCTTGAAGTGTCTGGTGATAGTGTTGTCTTCTTCGCTACGATATACCAAGCATTTTGATGTGAATTTTGTTGGGTAACCTTCACGAGCCGTCATGGGCGTCCGCAGAAATTTTTACAAGGGGGGCAAGATCATTCATGGCTGATTAAATTGTGTGCACTATCTAAGCGGGGCTCCACCATAGGTTTGCGCGGAGCGTACAAGAAAATTTGGGGACTTACACACCATCCAGATGGCCGGAAACAACACTTGGCGAGTGTTATAAGCTGCATGTACCCAGCCCTGAAACAGGAATTTCATGTCAGTAATTTTTAGATTTTTAGAATTTTCAATGTAAAAAATTCTTGAGGGGAAATCTGCCTCTCGGTCACGGCCTCGCACGCCTATGCACGATAAAACTTACAACTGCCAAACAGCCCATATTGGCCTTTATCCGTTACCCAATCTATATGAATCATACCCCTCTCCCCATATTCACCTTGTATACCCCAGTTACATCCGCGCGTCTCCACTTGAGATTAGCACGGGACCCAACCAAGACCAACGCATTCATCAATAGTCGGATGCCATATGCACACTACATACCTGACAACTAGTACAATTTTGGCATACTTTTTACAATTACAAATTTTCAATAGATGTCACGAATGATTGTCCCCAAATTACGCTATTCAGCATACCATCTTCTCTTTTGCTATTCCTGGTCAAATGTCCGCATATTTCACCAGTAGAAACTGACGCTGTGAGTGAAGGTATTTTGATGATTTATTTTTATTTTCTTTTTTTTTTTAATTTTTCATTAAATTTTTCACAAGTTTGATTTTCCAGGGGGGCAAGTGCCCCCCTTGCCCCCCCCCCTTCCGGACGCCCATGCAAGCCGTATTTGCTTCACATTCCCGGGGACTATTTAAGGGTTTCTGGCAGACCCCTCCCAACATTTAATATTTCTGCAATGTCCATTTCGTTTACACCAAGGAAAAGTGAATAATTTGCGCTATGTTTTGTTGGTCAACCTTCCCGGGTCATCTTGCCTACTTCCCCGGGGGGCATATATGGCGTCTGGCAGACCCCTCCCAACACTTAAAATTTCTGGCAACCCTCATTAAAATATTTCGATGTAGTGTTCTTTCCATGTGAAGTACTTTCAGGAGGTAACCCTCCGAGGTTATGTAGCCTACCTGGGGGTGGGGGTTCATGACCCCTATTTCTACACCCAACACTGAAAACCCGACAGACGTCCAGTTATTTGACTTAGGACCCATACCGGACCCAGTGGTGAGTATGAAAATTGGTAACCTTCCCAGGTCAATAAACCCCCTTGGGCTCCCAGTCTATCATTACCCTTCACAGTTTTCTTTTGTAAATCAAGACCAAGTAGAGTGCAGCTTCGAATCCTCCCAACACGAAACAGAGATAATGGTACCAAGTTTGGATGTAATTGTAGACCGAAAATTGTGACAATTGGAAAATAGATGGTGCATCGTTTTCTCTTCCGACGTATATAGTGAAATTGTGGGGAAGTGATCATTTTTCACTTAAAAAGACGGTCGTTTGTGAAAAGAATGTTATCATTGAAGATCGCCATCAAGATTGTCTTTAATTCCACCATACACCCCCACCATCTAACTGCTGGCTATTAAAGGTGTTGCTACGCTAGCCATACGAAATAAAAGAGAGGCACGTTTTGCCATTAGACCGCGATAAATCGCCCCATGCATGACCCACTTGCATTTTTAGGGACAGGTTTTCGGTGACTTAAATGATTACTGACAATTTCATCATCTGAAAAAATCACAGTGCACCACATATGAAGAATACAATCCAGTATGTGACTTAAAGTGCTTACATAAAATATTATCAAGGGGGATTCTAGCATCGGCATTTGAAGCACCAATGTTGTCATATATTTCCAGGGCAGGAAGACAGTGTGGAATCATTTCGTAAAACATACTGCTGACGCAATAATATCCACCATCAAAAAAGTCCCTACTGAAAAAGCACCCGCCCATCATCGTTCAGAATAAACGGATTGTGAAAAAGAGGTGGGAAAAGAATGTCGGTTCTAGTTCTAGGTGGAAGCAATGTACCAAAATTGATTTTCTTCCAAACAACCAGCAACTCCTGGTAAAACGCTGGAAGCCTCCCAGTGAAATCGGGTTGGGAAACGGTACGAAAAATGTTCATCCCAAGCTTCATACCCACATAATTATTTAAATTGCACGAAAAAATATATTTTAATTTGTTATTGAATTGATCACTTGAAAATCTGCTGATATTTCCAACAAACAGTGAATCCCTTTCAATAGCAGGTTCACATAGGCCTTTATTAAGTCCACTACTCCAGGGTTCTTAGCTTTTTTCTTAAAGTCCCCACGACTCTCTGGCGAAGAGCCAAGGGGCGAAAACCAAACGATTACTCCCGGAGGAGTTCTGCTCCCTTAAGGAGCTTAACGTCCCAAATGGACAAGTACGCCCTCAAAAGGGCAAACACTGAGTGGTCCTGCTCTAGACTGGCTGAATAGAACAGAAGCCACAACCTGGATGCAGTTTAACGTCATGCCCAGGGTTCTTAAGTACTACAGAATTTGCCTTTCTTGTAAATAAACCCAAAAAAATCATCTGGGGACTGATTTTAATCTATATAGCGGGGACTATATATTTTACCATTTCCAAAGCGCCCTCATTCACCACCCTCCTTTACTTTTTCGGAGCCTTCTAAAGGGATATTAATTAAACCTTGATCTCCACACTTTAGTACGAAGAAGGCATTTTTTCTGACATTAGTTTTTTTCAGAGTCGAATCTAGGATTTATTATCAAGTGGCGCTGAGGACAAAGGCCGCGGAGCCAATTTTGAAGCGCGGGAGCTAACCATCAAAACGGCCCAATATGTCCAATACAATAAATGCAGTTTGATACGGCCCAAAATGCTGTTTCAGGCGGCCTAAAATGCCAACAGCAAAAAAGTGCGGGGCTAAAGCCCCCTAGCCCCCCTCCCCCCGTCTCCGCGGTCCCTCGATGACCGATGACCATAGCTTACGTTTGGAGATCGATTTTTCCGATTGATACATAAGAGGAGTCCGACCAAGAACGAATCCAGCCTCGGAATCATAAGCATGGGTGGAAAATTTGACAAGCTGAGAGGCTCCTTCCTGGGAAATTTGGGCATCTGGAGGGAAATTTTAGCAACTGAAGGGAAATTTCCTTTTTCTGTACATGAAAATTTAGGGAGCGTTGCATAGGCGTACGGGGGTAATTTTCTGTGAGGGGCAAGAGCAAGTTGCCCGAATAATGTTACCGTTTACATGTTTTGCCTATGTTTTGCCCGAATAGACCAACTGCTTTGATCAGAATTGGGAGGGCGAGTGCCCCATGCACTCCCGCCTCGTGTGCCTATGGAGAATTGAAGGATATTCAACTCCCTTCCTGTGAAATGAACGTTTTTCCTTGGCCCTGATCATAAGGGCAGCTTGAAGAAAGGACGGCGCCATATGATGTTTTGTCGGGTAGGGTGGGAAATTGTATGACGGATGACCGAAATATTATCCAAGGGGAGCGCCACAGACATCCGGAAATTGGCATATCCCTGACTTGTACGTAGAATCTAACAATTATTATTTTGTTTTCGTTTGCATATATACCATGAATACTATATGAGTGTTGAGAACAAATATTCGGGGTAAAAGTCACGTCAGTCGGCCCGGAAATTCACTCGGAAACAGCCTAACCAAGGCTTGCGAGGGTCCCGGCGCTTGACCGAAATTAAATTATAATTCAAAATACTTCAAATTTACAGCACCATTTTGAATCTCAGTCCTCTTCAAAAAGAAAAATCAAAACTTAATTGTGAAACGTTTCCCGAAAGGATAATTAAAGGCATATTCCCGGACACAAAATTCATTAACTTCAGGATATACAGCAAAGTTTTTTTAGGAGGCGAAAACTTCATCTCATTAGCATATCGTGTTCGTAAGATACAAATTTATAAAGTTATGTAACTTTTTTCTTTTGATTATGTGGATAATGTAAATTCGTGATGTCATCGCGGCTCATTGATTTGGCATTACATTCACTTTATTTATAATTTTGATGCCACTGCAGGAAATATTAACCAACAGTGGTAGTTGTACTCTACGTATGGTCAAGAGTAATGCTTGATCTACAGGCAAAGGTATTTAAACATTCCCACGGCGTAAAATTTCAAGGACAAAAGGACTTTAACCTGTATAGAAAGACAAAACGAATGAGAGACAGTGTGCCCACATTACAAAACTTTTTGTGGCTTTGTCGAAGAGCAGCGGTATTTTTTAACAAAAGTAACCAATATTTAAAATGACATGTATTGAGTTAGGAAAAAGATGTGCGACAGGGTTTCACGGACACGGTGTGGAATATTTTTTCCTTTTTTTTTAAATACCCCTGTGAAAAGCCATCTGAAGGTCTTTAAATAACTGCCGAGGGAATGATGCCTTCCCCCAAGTGCTAACGAATATGCCTTTCTTCTGTAACTGAAGCTTTCTCTCGGCTTCCATACGTTCTAAATCTTATTTGAAACTCGATAGATACCTATTACGTAACTCAAAGACCAGAGAATGTTGGAAACATTTCAAAGGAGGGGAAAGTATTTCTCTCGTCAAAAGTGTAAACTATGAAGTGAAAATCTGTTTTCATGGTATGCATTAAACGAATCAAAGAGAATAAAAAGTGTTCGGGTGTTTTTTTTTTCAATTGCAAACAATACTATTTTTCTAGAAACGGAGCACACAATTGTCCACGTTACAAATAGTCTCGTCTGGCTGAGTCATCAAAACCAATTTTCGACAAAGCCGGTCTTTGGCTTCAGACAGTGAACAATATGTAGTCGTGTAGCACTTGTGCACCAATGTTAAAAAAGTTGCTGAACCATAGTATACGCCAACACTGAAATGCACGATCCTACATGTTTTGCAAAAGAGTTGTCTGCATGAGTCCAAAGGTTTTCCCTTTCGGGAAACCAAAAATTAAAAAGGAAAGGGAGACCCTTTCACTACAACAACGTACAATCACACGCTTGTGTCTCAGTTAAAAGTCATAGGCCGCGGAAGCCCCCGCCCCCAATAACTGAATGTCGCAAAATAAATTTTTCAAAAGTAATTAAACAAAATTAAGTTGTAAGTTGTAAATCTTGTGTATACAATACCCGAAATGGCCGATTATTTTACAAGCTTCAAATCTTTGCCGAAAAACAGAAAGCGATATATTCTGATCAAATAGAGACTCCTTAGATCCCCCTACAAGCCTGGGAAATGTAATTTTCGACTGTGTCAGGGGTTCGACTTTTCAAAATTTTCTGTTTGCTCCGCGCCAACCAGTGGTGGTGCTCCGCTTAGATAGTCTTCCTAGCAGAATTTTAGTTTCAAGTGAAATTTCTTTGTAAATGTAACCTCGAAATAGCGACTTCTTAGATCCCCTATAAGCATAGGAAATGACATTTTTGAATGTCTGAAGGGTCAGATTTTTCAAAATTTCCTTTACGTTTCGCCCCAACTTATGGTGGTGCTCCACTTAGACCGATTCATAGCAGAATTTAAGTTTCAAGTGAACATTTTTCACAAAAGGAAACTTAAAATAAAGCCGGACTGCTTAGATCCTCATATCACCCCGGGAAATTCCATTTTCAACCGTCTGAGGGGTCGGATATCTAGAAATGTCTTGTACGCTTCGCGCCAACTATTGGTGGGCCCCGCTTAAGATCTTGCTGGCTGAATTTTAGTTTGGACCGTACAATTGAAACTTAAAAAAGCGACTGCTTGGATCCCCTTAATAAACCTGGGAAATGTCATTTTTGACTGTCTGAAAGATACGAATTTTTAAATTTTCTGGACGCTCCGGGCCAACCAGTGGTGGCGTTCCGCTTTGACTGTCTTACGGTCAGAATTACATTTTTCGGGTAAAAATCTTCTGCCTCCAAACTGAATTGCTTTTCTACGCCTCTGAAAACACCTTACTCAGGTGTGCACTGGAACAGCTGCTTGCAATATTCAGCAGGATTCCGAATTTGCGATCCTTCAGTGGAGTAATGAACTGAGCTAATCAGTATCTCAAAAGTGTGTTTTAATCTTAGAAGAATCACAAATTTTGCTCACCAGAGTTAAAGACAAATAAACCTGGCAAATGCCATTTCCAGCCATCTGGGAGATTTTAAAATCCAAAATTTTCTTTGTACGTTCCACTCCAACTGATGGTGGCGCTACGCTTAGATAGTAAACTCCAGCCACCCCGTACAAAAGTATCCAGCCCCCAATAGCCCCACCACAAAAATATCATAGCTCTGCCATGGTCCTGAACCCCTTACCAGGGCTTTACCCCTGAACCCCACCAGGGGCCCTTAAGCGCCCCTGGACCCCATTTCGATGGGGTTTTGTGCTTCGCGCAATATCGGAGGTCTTAAGGCGTCACCATTATGTCGGCTGCCGATGAACTTGTGCCCGCCAATGAAATACATCTTCCGCCGCCTATAGAAGTAGGTAAATATTATCTTCCCATAGTAGGCACCAATGTGCAGCTCAGTCTACTTCCAAAGGACAAAATCTGCAAAAGAGGGAAGGGGCCAGCTGGCCGATACTCAGTCTGGACCTGTTGATACAGTCTAGCCTAGACAAACATCTGAATGTGAGAGCTCTCTCACATCCAGAATGCCCTCGGAGAACATGGGAAAACTTTAGTTGAATAGGTCGCCAGAGGAGCAAAATTGAATTCATGGAACAGTACTAAGCCAGCGACTCCAGTGACCCTGCGGTCACCATAGCCTAGTAGTAGAGTAGCAATCTCATCACCCCCTGGCGCTGCAAATTTTAGAATGACACATAGCTATGGAGACGTGTTTGTCTAATATAGGCTGTAAAACCCTCTGCACTCAGTTCACTTGGCATATGTAATACTGTTCTGTTAATGTTATGGAAACACCCTCCCTAGGCCTGTTCAGTGCAATGAGTACAATACGGAATCCATGTAATCACAAATGCCTATAGCTACTCTCTATACACAACATCAAAAAATTTGAACAAAGAATCGTGAACGCTTTTGCTTCTGTGAATTACTGTCATTGAACCTGAAATCACCTACTGTACACACATTTGTTATGTATGTACAGAGTGACTTGGGATATCATTGATTTTTGTGTGAATTGGAACTAACACTAGCTGTTTGCCGAGGACTCGGAACTATTTCATCATTTCACGGTCATAATGCCTCACTGACGTGGCGCTGCATGCTTTACATGCTACAGTAATATTGGTTCGTGCGAGGCAAAACAAGTGAGGACAACTTACACATTTGACCGTGAAACGGTGAAACTGCTCAGTCACAAGCCGTTACGTTTTGTAATAGCTGCCTTGTACACCAGCGAGCCTTATTATTTACAACGATCAATCCAGCCTGAGGCCAGTGGACGAGCAACTTATAGTCAAAATTACTACAGGTAAGGTTCAACAAAAATAGGCCTAATCGAGTACTGGTGTGAAAAATTGACAGTTATGCAGCTTCGGGACACTTGTAGTGAATTTTAGGCCATAAGAAAATATTTAGCATTTATTCCGATTTAGAATATAAATCTATTTCTATAGGCCTAACGGGAGAAATCATGCACGAAGGAATTCCTACAGCAGTGTGGCCTATAGTCCATGCAATGGTGTTTAGTTCAGCGTATCTCGGCTCCCGAATCAAATACGTCGAGAAAATAATGTCATAGGCGTAGGAAGCGGGAAAGGCTGGGGCGTGTAGCCCCCCACCCTCAATGAAAAATGAGGGGCGGATGCATGTTTCTGCCCCTACGGGCCCTGGTCAGAAATCCCCTTTTTTTCATTTTTCCGAATCTCATACTCTTCGTGCACCGGAAAATTCAATATAGAATGCATTAGTTCTCGCTCGTTAACCAGTTTTGTAAACTTTTCCGAGCTCTGGAAATGAGAAAATCGGATATTTAGGCCTGCAATATGTGATTCCACATCATCAAGAGACACCGGCAGCTATGTTGCTATTTTGTAAACTGTCTTTCATAACATAATAGGTTGAAGGGCAAAGGAGGACCGCAGTACGTATACAGTCAGCAATATCCGGTAGACTTGGCCAAGTCTCTCGTGGGTGTTCCGCGGAGAGTTGACAACTTTCTTCAAAATCTCCCTACTGCAGCATAGTACAGAATATCGTATTTTCCTTTTATCTAATACGCCCTCTATAGGTCTTTTAATTCTATCGTTTCTCAACGAGAGACTTGGGACAATTGGTTTCTATGACGTCATACTGATGAGTCTATTTATTATTCATCTTTAAACTGTATCAGCACTACCAACCAATCAGCATTCTCAAACACAAACTTTAGTATCGCCCAATTTGAGGTTTGTATAGAAACGTGAGTGAATAATCTTAAAGACTCTGATCATACCCACAATAATTAAATATTTAAACATATCTTAACTAGTCCTTTCTTAAATATTTAAGCGTATAAGGAGTAATTAAATTGATATCTCTCGCGGTAAAACGACAATACGATCGTTCTTTATAACCTTGAAAAGTAGTATCGTCCTCTATTGAGGCGTAGCAGAAAACGTAATGTTTTTGAGCCCGTACCATAGTGGAATACTTCTAAAATGGGAAATTCGCATGATGTAAAATAAGTGCTGCAATGTATGTGACAATGCGATCTATCCTGCGGGCACGAAATCGGAGTTTAAAGCGACGTAACACATTGAATTAGTACTTATGCGAATTGATTAGAGACACTAATCGGTTGTTCTTTCATTGTCAGACGTAGGCCACAAAAAATGAACAGTATTGCAACGAACGAAACCGTCTGAATCCAAAGAAGTACTCAAGTACTTGTCCATTTGGGACGTTAAGCTCCTTAAGGGAGCAGAACTCCTCCGGGAGTAATCGTTTGGTTTTCGCCCCTTGGCTCATCGCCAGAGAGTCGTGGGGACTTATAGAAAAAGTACTCAAATGAGCCGTCCTGGGCATGACGTTAAACTGCATCCAGATTGTGGCTTCTGTTATATTCAGCCAGTCTAGAGCAGGGCCACTCAGTGTTTGCCCTTTGGAGGGCGTACTTGTCCATTTGGGACGTGTAGCTCCTTAAGGGAGCAGAACGCCTCCGGGAGTAATCGTTTGGTTTTCGCCCCTTGGCTCTTCGCCAGAGAGTCGAGGGGACTTTTAGAAGAAAACGAGATTACAGACAGATAAGTCAAATGGGTAGGAGAAGAATATGCCGTTATTTCCTGGATGAAGGATAATTTTGCTGTCAAACCTAAGGGGATATGTCTTTAGTCTCATCTCTTTACTTCCCCGTCAATGCCCCCTCCCCCATCCTTGATACTACTGTAGCAGCTCAGTCAGGCGCAAAGCCAGGATTGTGTCATCGGGGGAGGGGATTGGTGTCATGGGGCACTAAATGAGGGAAGAATTGGGAGAAAAAACCGCTATTTCATGGGTCTTTTGTATTGCAAGGTTCTCCCCCCCCCCCCCGTGGCTATGCCATGCACTGTTAGCGGTGGTGCCAGACTGTCAAAACTGGATGGGGTGGGGACAAATAAAGGGCACAGGATAATGTTGGGGGCAAAAATTTTGGACGCAGCTCCAAACAGAATACAGATCCCAAAGCGTTCATTCCCATTCAGGCTGGAGGTTGCAAAATTTTCAATCATAGTATCACACTTCAAGTGCCTTTGTCTTGCAAAAATTTTATCTTTTCATTCTTCCAGACCAATTATATGTAAACGCAATTACTGTTTTGTGCTGTAATTGGTAAAAAATGTTTTGGACACAAACTGTTTTGGACAGCCAAATTTTCTTTAGGACAACTAAAAATATGGAATTGGTTGCCCAAGGACAACCATAGATTTTTCTGAAAATCGAGGCCTGAAGGTAGGCCTTTACCTTCCCAGGACCATGAAGGACAATAATATCTTGTCTCAGACAAGCAATTCATAATTTTAAATCCCACCTGTAACCTTACATCACTTACATTAAACACTCTATCTGCATGGCCTGTCTGGTTGCAGTTTTATGGAGCCCTAGGTCTCTACCCACCCCCCACCCCCTTGAAAAACTAAGTTGGCCCTGAATCCCTGAAACCATGTGCATGAGCCTGTCACTTGTAAGGCTTTGGCTGAGTTTACACTGTCTCAAGAGGTTATGGAATGTAGAACTAGACTGTAGTAATGCAATTTCTACAGGTACTTACCTGCAATGATTTGTAACCAGGCTGCATGTGCTATGTATTACAGTAGTTGTAATCCTCCAATTAACTTACCTGTACCTGTGATGATGGGGTTGTTGCTAATCCGAAGTGATCACCCAGACGCATGTCAGAATGATGCTCAGTTACAGATGGTGATGTATAAAGTGTCTCTCCACTTGTCACTTTTGTGCAACACTTGCCAGATTCTTTTCCATCACCCTACCCACAAACACACAAAAAACCCAAGTACACAAAAATATTGCAGAGGCTAGTAGTGGTAAGGACATGCTGTGTATGCATCATACAAGGGTGCTGAGGAAATACCCCATAATTTGCACTTGCTCCCCCCCCCCCCCCAAACCCTCCATGCTCCTTAAACCAGTGAGTTGCTATCATCATACCCCATTTGTATGTAGACAGTGCAGGTCTCAATAAGCTCAATAAAACTGGAAACATTTCTCAATCTCGATTTCAGGAAGCTGTATACTACTGTAAGACTTCTACAGTTGTTGAAATCATCATGCATTACATCACATCACCTCTATTAATAAAAAAATTTTATTCATTGTACTCATCAAAGCAGCTTGCTTTAAGCAAAATAAAAAATCAACAAAATTCCTGCTACATGCTATTAACTAAATCATACTGATTGTTGAAAGCACCTCTTCTGTGAACAGCTACAGTAGTTCTGTGTTTTTGATTCCTTGCCGTAGGCAGGCAAGGAATCTATGCGATGGTGATGTCGTGTGTGTGTGTGTGTGTGAGTGTGGGTTTGTAAAGGGCGTGTATTGGGGACACACACAAGACAAATAAGCTTGTAACTGGGGTTACACCGCAAATTGGGGATATCCCCGTTTCTAGAATGTCCATAATAATGCAAAGTGGGGTGGTATATAAGTGTATACAACTTTATAGATTTATCTGAGGGAATTCCCCTATTCCATGTTTGAAGTCCTCATTCTGTGCATAGACATTTGGGGATCCCCTATGCTACGGTGTGTAAACCTGTAATTCTCCCCGATTGACTAGGAGGAGGAGCATGTCCCCACTTAGTTCATATTTGGGCATGTCCCCAGTTGGAGCCGCAAACAAGTAAGTGTGTGTGTGTGCGTGTGTGTTTGTGACACTTGCTTGTAAACACGATATCTTAAGTTAGGAATGTCCGACACTTTTCATATTTGGTATATAGATTTATCATGTTGAGAGGAAGAACCCTATTGTTTTTGGTAGAGGTCAAAGGTCATTTGAGGTCACCAGCAGTAAAATTGCGACAACTTCGAAAATAGCTTGTAAACACGGTATCTTCAGATAGGAGTGACCGACACTTTTCATACTTAGTATATCGATTTGTCATGTTGAGAGGAAGAACCCTATCGTTTTTGGTAGATGTCAAAGGTCATTTGAGGTCACCAGCGGTAAAATTGTGAAAACTTCGAAAATGGCTTGTAAACACAGTATCTTCAGATAGGAGTGACCGACACATCTCATACTTGGTATGTAGGTTTGTCATGTTGAGAGGAAGTACCCTATTGTTTTTGGTAGAGGTCAAAGGTCATTTGAGGTCACCAGCGGTAAAATTGCGAAAATGCCGAAAGTGGCTTGTAAACATGAGATCTCCAGAAAGGAGTGACCGATACTCTTCATATTTAGTATATAGATTTGTCATGTTGAAAGAAAGGCGCCTATTGCTTTTGGTAGAAATCGAAGGTCATTTGAGGTCACCAGCGGTAAAATTGTGAAAACTTCGAAAATGGCTTTTAAACCTGATTTCTTCTGATAGGAGTGACCGACACTTCTCATACTTGGTATATAGGTTTGTCATGTTGAGAGGAAGAACCCTATTGTTTTTGGTTGAGGTCAAAGGTCATTTGAGTTCACCAGCGGTAAAAATACGAAAACACCGAAAATGGCTTGTAAACATGATATCTTCAGGTAGGAGTGACATATACTCTTCATATTTGGTATATAGATTTGTCATGTTGAGAGAAAGAAGCCTTTTGTTTTTGGTAGAGGTCAAACGTCATTTGAGGTCACCAGCTGTAAAATTGCGAAAATTCTGTGCCTAAAATGTAAAGAAAAATCTATCAAACACTGTCAATTTGAAAGCAGGTAAGGTATTTTATGGCAAGGAATCACTAAGCCTTTGGGCTTTCTGGTTCTACTACAGCAGTTGAAAAATATTTTCCCAGTTCATCAATTAAACCCTTTTCTTTAATGTTTAATTGAGAGGTCCCTGTTTAAAATGTAACTCCATATGTACCAGTTATTGCTTTATTGAAGGACAAGTGCATATACCAATCACGACAGTTCAATGATAATTTCAGACTGTTCTCTAATTAAACACCACAATTGCACCAACTGGTTTTACCTGGTACTGGTATCAGATGATTGTCAAGCAGTCTATCTCTCTTTTCAAAAATTGCAATGAAATATTTTCCAGGCCAAAGATTTTATTTACATAGTTCATTTGACCACTCATTCCATGTAAAATTGGAGTCAAGATACTGTAGGTTTTCAACACATACACTATACATTCCATGCCTTATATACTCCATATACCGTGCTGAACTTGGTGTTAAACAGTGTTTTATGTACTGCATAGCCTGGTTGCCTGCTGACTCTGCCAAAGGTGGTGACTTTGCAGTATGTATAGTCCCACTTTCTCCAGTGGCTCAAGTGCTGTGTAAAAGAAAAATGAAGGAGAATTAAGTACACTTTAAAATGTTCATACCATTCACTCTTGAAGGAAATATTCCACCAAGGAGACTTGATGGAAACACTGCACACTGTTTGATGGAAAAACTGCACGATGAAGCATGCAGTGCTACAGCACTAGCGCGCTAGCGTGTAGTCTGATGACCTAATTTTTTTACTCAGATTAGTACAAGAAAACAACACACATTTAGCCTGGGCTACCTCGAATTTATGGTATCAAAATCGTATATAGTCTTCCAGTTGTACCATATTCTTTGTGTAGATATTCACATTCATAAAAAACACAGTGCAAAGTACTCTACTGTATCTGTTCCTGAAGTTACAAAATAGGCAGTAGGCCTACATATGGATGCTCATTTATTGTAAATTATGCTAGGGCTCAAAATTAGCAGTTGTACATTTCATGAAACTTGTCAAGTGATCTTTCAGTGCCTGGGTAATTAAAGGCCCAATTTTCTCATCCCAAACAGTACCAATTCTTTTACTGTAACCTTCTTAATTAAGCCCCTCCCACAATTGTCTAAAATTCACCCTCATCCAGACACAATCTCATTTTATTGCTTCAGGGGGGAAAGAAAGCTCGATGTGCATAATCAAAACACTATCAGAAGGTTTTGTGCTGTGTAATAATATAAGTTTTGGTATTCTGCATTGTTTGAATTAGCAGTCAATCAAAAAGCTGAGCCAATTGAGAGTTTCTGTTACCCTCATACTAAGAAGTGTAGTTTGGGGTGAGAGGATTGTCCCTTTAATTTCCTGGTTTTCTGCAGGATTGACAATCCAGCCTTGTACTGTAGCACAGTGTTACACCTAGCTTGTATAAAGCAATTATTTTGTTAGGAAGCAAAACTAGTCCCTTCATCAGGGTTCCTCTAAAATGTATGCATGCATCTCTCTGACTAAGTAAAAGCCTGAACAAGCTTGTAAGCAAGTTTGAAGAATTGTTATAATGAAACCTCTGGGTAGAATTGGGGCCACCTGAATTATGCAAGGCCAAGTAGAAAATGCCTTTTACCTTATTCATGGGTCTGGGACAATTGATTTTGACCTATGCAGCTACCAATGCCCCAAGTCCTGTATGTTGTGGTGCCTATAGCTGTCAACTAAAAGGGCCTGGCTGCAATAATCTTACAATGTCATGAAGATTTATGCACTTATCAATTGCAACACTGACACTTCCTAGACCTGGGGATGGTCGGGTCTTGCCCGGGAACTTTGTTTTTGAAATTGTTAAATCCCCAGGCAGAGCCTGGCCAAATCCATGCTGGGTTGGGTATTGATCAAGGGTAAATCCCCTGCCAAGTCCCCACTGTCAGCTAGGCACTATGCATACCACCAGTAAAAGACCTGCCGGATTACCCCTGCCTTCGGATCCAGACCGAGATGGAGTGAAATCCTAGCACACTCAAGTCTGGGTCGGGTGGGGACAGAATGACCGTGAAATCCGTCCCCAGTCAAATCCCATCCCTGGGTCTAGGAGACTAGGCCAAGGTCGAGGTTACAATTGGTAAGTAGCCGAAGTGCATTAGTTTACCTCAATTATACCAGCATGCTGGACATGTCTTCTTCTTTGCAGACTCCAAGTAGTTCCACTAGCCCTCCTCTATGCTGAACAGTGGTTCATCATATTCATTAATCATAAGTTATAAAGTTGTAAAGTTCCTCTGCTACACTTGCATATGTCCAACACGGTCAAACTTCATTGTTATTGCAGAGCACTAACGTTACACACATCAAAAGCCCATTATTTTCTAACTCACACATTGTCTATGCAGTGTTTTCGAAATAACGTAGATCTCGTGGTATATACTTATACTGTAAGCGTCATCGCCTTCTCTGCGCTTCGTGTAACTCAACCGCTAATGGTGGTCGATCGATAAATTTACTCCTTATATCCTGCCAGTAATCAAACTCCGACGTCTTCTTGGTGTCCCATACATTAATAATGGCACTTTTTAAATCCCTGCGAATGTCTTTGGGAATAATTTCAGATGTTACTGCAAAGAAAATAGTCGCGTCATCGGCACGGTAAGGGCTCTACATTTGTCGACTGCTAGCGCTGCTGGCTGACAGACATGAATGACGAGGTCATGTGACGTAATGTATGTTTATTCATATCACGATTTACAGACTGCCAACTTTGATTGGACTAGATATTGAGAAACTACTACATATTATTCATCCTAATGAGGGATGAATAAAATAAAGGAATAACATAAAAATTACGACGTCATAGAAACCAATTGTCCCAAGTCTCTCGTTGAGAAGCGATACCTTTACAGACCGATAGAGGGCGTATTAGAAAAAAAGGCAAGTACGGTATGCGGTACTGTGCTCAAGCACTGGATTTGTGTAGAGGTAGTGTTGTCAGCTCCCCGGGAAACACTCACGAGTGACTTGGCCAAGTCTACAATATCTGGCGGTCCGCCGCGGTGGCCACTGTCGGCTTTCGATCGGCCGTGAATATGTGGTTGGCCAACAGGGGTGGCGGGGCCGGGGGCCATGGCCCCCCGTCGGGGAAGGTCGGCGGTTCCGTACGGTGGAGGCCTTAAAAAATTAGCAAAGAATTATAAGAAAAAAGACCCTCACTAACTGAATTTACTGGATGGGTGATCTTGAACATCATTTTTTCTTTTATAACACTATTTTAATACCTATCGGAATCTTTTTCAATTACTTCTCATAGCTCATAGTTCATAGCTCTGTTAAAATGCATTACATGTACCTTGTCCCATCTTAAATCCGTGCGCGCCAGGTCACCCATAACCAAGACTTGTGTTGCAGACTAGGGAGCTGAAAATTCCACATTCAGATGTAACCAAGGGTGGCAGCAGCGGGGAACCAGGGGCCATACTCCCGTCGGGGGAGGCTGGCCTTCCCATGTCGTTGAGAAGATCCAGTTTCGTCGGGGAGCCTTCATCTATAGGCCCACGATAAAAGATGTAAGCCCGATAAACGTTAGTCCCCGGACGATCTTCTTGATTTTGCTTTACTAGTTTTCCTTACAAAACTGACGAGAAGTTGTTCAGGTGCATGCAGTGCCCAATGGTTTGCCATCTGTCCTGCCCCGACAGCCGAATTCGAGCAACAGTAATGACAACCGGCCAGGGTGTTTTCAGTTATACATAATGAACAGAAGTGTGGGAAAGTGTCCACATAAGTCTGACTGAAAACTCATTTGAAGTCTTCTTGTTGTAACGTGACATACAGTATTTTCAAAGACGTCGGAAGTAAAATCATTTATTGTCGGGATTTCGGATAGTCACATAGAAAATTTCATAAATTTAGTGGTCCTAGCAATTGAATACAGCGAGGAGTCTCAATAGAGTAAAAAACTGATATGTTTCCAATTCGGTTGCACAGTTTCCCCGAGAAAAAGACAAGACCATATAGCGTTACCTTTTATCTGGTTATTTTCTGATCACAAGTTGGGTTTTTTCTATTGAAGTGAAACTTTCATAAATAACGACTGCATCATTTCTAGTTATAAGTCTGGGAAATGCAATTTCCGGCTGTCTGAGGGTTAGATTTCTCTTTAAATTCTCTCTTCGCTCCGCGCCAACTTATGATGGCGCTCCGCTTTGATAGTGGTTTGGTCGAACAGATTACTCAACAGAACAATGCATGCTTGCAAATTATTCTTCGTTTGTGGGTAATATGAAGTGAAAATTTTATAGCGAAAAAAAGCTTAAAATAAAGACTGCTTTGTTTTTGGTTACGAGCCTGGGAAATGCCATTTCCGGCTGTCTGGGATTTTCAAAATTTCAAAAATTTCTGTGCATTTCTAGTTAGTTGTCGGGCAGGATTACATATTTCAGACAAAAGAGATTTTCTGCCTCCTACCAAATTGAAACACTCTCGTACGCGTATGTCAATACACAAAATATAAGACTTGAAATATATGGGAAGCCAAATTTTTTCCGCAAGGAAAATTCCGAGGCCTTAGTCTCCATGATGTTATTCAGAAACCCCAACAAAACTACAAATCACCTCCTACTTGATTTTTCTCATAAGATGGTCAGATTCTTCCATAAACCCTCAAAATATGTCATAAAATTACAGTTGTACCAAAATAACCTTCAGATTCCCTAATATTTGTTAAAAATGGCAAACTTGTTCATTTTCAATGGATTCTCCGTACAATGAAACACCCAAACGAACGCTCTTAATCACTCCGACAATTGAGTTGTTTATTTTCAAATCTTCGTTCAAAAAAGGGAAAAAATTTTCGGGAAAATTTCCACTTTCGTCCTAGAGCCTTAGTACCAAGGTCTAGTACGATGAAATGCATAATCCCAAAAGAATTCAAGCTGTCGCTTATGTAAATTTTCTGATTTTGCTCATATGAAATACAGATTCTTCAATAATCACCCCAACTTTTGAATGGTCCTTACAAAAGCCAAATTTTGTTTCAAAACTTTTTCTTCTAAACAAACTCCAGATCATTTTTAAATATTGGTTGAAAAAAGGCCAAAAATTTCGGCGCGCTACGCGGGCCTCAGATTCTACCACGTCAGGTCCCACTGAAACCAACTCATTGCCTTTGTCGGGGACGCGAAATGCTGGCCCCCCTGTGGGGTAAACCCTGACGCCACCCTGTTGCCCAATGAAGGACCGCTGGAGGACCATCGGCGGTCCGCTGGCATTCGGATTAGAAACAAAATCAGTGAATGCTGGGTAAAATTTTTCGGCCAATCAGCGTCATCGCCGCCGAAGGACCGCCGGCGAGCCACCTGACATTTCTCTGACGGCCGCCGAAGTGGCCGACGGCGGTCCGTTGCCGAGCCGACCAAATTTGCTGACAGGTAAGGCCCCATAAGATGCCCTGAAGTCCTGTTTCATACGTTTAAAATATTGTAGTAATCTTTCTATAATCAGACGTTCAAAATATTGTAATAATCTTTCCATGGTCAATTTCCCACTTTCCAATATTATGAAGTTACCTGATATAGTATATATCAGTTTAATTTTTGCCGACCGAAGGAATCTGTCCAGTCATGACTGAGCAACTAGTTCGTACGTGTATGTAACAGACTTGAGACTTGGCTTGACACTGTCTTGCTCACTGAGACTTGAGACTTGCTCATAAAGACTTGAGACTTGGCTTGACTTGCCCAAAAGTTTCCAAAAGAGTTGGGACTTGCCTTGAAACTTGACATCTCTGGTTCGTAGGCCTTTAAGGTAACCCTGGTCAAAATTCCAGTTGAGCCCAGTTAAACTGGGTTCAACCGGATCCAGTAAAAACCCAGTTAGAAACCAGCTGAAAACCAGTTAAGCGCAGTTAATGTAATATGGGAATTGGAACAATTCAACTGGGTTGAATGTAGTCAATCCAGTTGAAAGCTGGTAACCCAGTTCAACCCATTTCAACCCAGTTGGTTTTATATGGAATTTGGAACAAGACCAGCTGGGTTCAACTGGGTCCCAGTTGAACCCAGTTGAATTGGTCAACTGGGTTCAACTGGAATTTTTATCGGGGAAAGAGCAGCCCCCCCCCCCACACACACACACACACACTTATTTTGAAGAAAACGCTAAATGACACAATTTTTATCTTATTTCTCTTCAAAGTAACTTTCATTACATTTTATGACTTTAATATTGCATATTCAAGATTAACCAAGCAATTACTTCTGATGAATTTCACATTTGAAGAGAAAAACATTGTCACATGACTCCCAACAGCCAAACATGAAACTGGACAGTCTACTACACTTCTTCAATTTGGAATGACTGCCAGTCTTGTCCTTTAAATATCATTACAGTAGGTAGCAACAGCGGTTGTCCGGTCGTCATGCAATCATTCTTATTTGCCACCAATATATGAAGTGAGTGCAGATTATTCAGTAATAACCTACCCAGCTCTTTAAAATTTCCTTTCAGAAAACCCAGAACCCAAAGCTATCTGCAATACAAGCTCCATATCTGCATATATTTGTTTGAAATAGGCGAAATTTCGGCGCGCATTGCGCGCCGCAATACGTTTCCTTCACACCTGAAGGAAAAATCGGAAAACTTGGCTAATACTTAAAAGCCCGAGACATGCCATTTCCGCCTGTCTGAGGGGTCGCGAGTTTTCAAAATTTTCTGTACGCTCCGCGCCAACTGAAGCAAGACTTCATATTCCAGGCAGGAAACCATTAGCCTACCGTACTCAAATGCTGTCATTCACACTTATTATCAGATACCTTTTAACCCTGTGAGGTTAATCTGTGTGGATGGATTCTTCAGTTATTGAAGTATCAAAATGTTATCAATGTTCAGTGTTGCAGAGCAGTGATAGCTACAGGAGGCAGGGGGGATTGCCCTCTGGCTCGAAAAAGTGAAAAATTGGGAAGTTTGCCATTTGAGACACCAGTCAAATACAGTGCGGTTTTTCCAACTTTTACTTTATAAAATTCCGAATTCGTCCTAATAAAAGCTCCATATTTGTTATTATTAGTTTTTAAAAAGGCAAACTTTTCCCGCCCTACTCGCGACCTAAAATCTCAACCCTTAATGCTGTAAGTGGTTGCTCATAAAGCAGTCAGTGGTAAACTTTTCCGAGCCGCTATAGTTCCTTTTCCCCAAAATTTTCTTCAGTATAGGCTTTTAATTTTTATCTCAATACATAACATGTATTGAGATATTGTCAAACTAGCCGCTTGCTAGCTGGAAGCTAAAAATCCTATTCAGCATGGCCATGTTTGGTAGAGTTTACATTTTGATCATAATATCTTGTAGATCATACTTTTGTACAATTACTTATCCAGTCAGAATTTTAACCTGATAATCTAATAGGTTGGTAAATTAGTTATTTTTTCTCTGACAAGTGGTCAAAAAGGTGTGCAAAAAAGTCTCTTTTCTGCCCATTGTTTAATACTCCTTTTTACTAGCGAATGCGAAGTATAGCAGTCGCTTTATTGACTTGTTACAGTGTTTTCAATCTGTACCTCGTTGGTTTTGTTACTTTGTAAGTGTTTGTAAAGTAAAAGGCGTTTACCATGAAAACAGATAATTTATTTCAGGATACAGTGTCTCTGGTTTCATTACACGCTGAGGCATATTACTTGAAGGATATTTCAACCACATGGTTCTTGAAACGACTGTATGGGGTTCTCAGAAGCCCTTTCTATAGTTTTTGTCAACTGCCGTTCTTTATGACATGGTCGTTACCCTTCTTTTCTTACAGTTTGAAACATCCGAGCAACCTGATGACGTGAAAATTTAGGCGTTGTTTTAAAGGCAGTAATTCGTCACCCTAAATTACAGTTTCAGTATGCATATATCAAAACTCTCAATTGGTACAGCTCTTTGATTGGCATCACATTCAAACAATGCATCATAACTAAATTACACAGCATGGGCACTGAAAGTGTCTTGATTACACATTATGGACTTATATGGCCACTGGAACAAGCCATGAAGCAATAAACTAGGATTGTGTCTGGATAAAGATGAGTTTTAGATGGATGTGGGAGGGACTAGGAGTAAGTAGGTTGGGAGAAACTGTTTGGGATGATGAAAATATGCCTTTAAGAAAAACATTGAACGGGGGATTTCCCTTCATAATGAAGCAACATATAACTGTAACAAGAGCGACAAACTAAAGTTATATCTTACTTTGTTCGGAACTGAAGACCGTCAAAGAGGGTTAAGAATAGAGAACGGATAAGAAAACGTAGAGTCCCGGATGCGAAAATTGCGCAATATTAACTGCGTAGTTTTCTTCTGACCAAGACGTTTCAACTGAAATATGAATCGCCCTTACGAATAGGCGCTTGCTTTGCCTGTGACAACATGATATGTCGAACGACATATGATACTGCTGATGATATCAATTGCTACCGTGGCTCGAAACAGCCATTTTGAGATTTTGATGTGTTTCAGTTGAAAGTCAAATGTGCCATGCGCAGGACCTATATACCTGTATGCTTAAACGCTTCTAAATAACTTAGTTAGCATCAACCCAAGTTTTTTTGCTCTGCATTTTGTAAATATTCTCACATTAGATTTTTTTCTTTGGTGGCTGCACTTGACGGCATGGTATAATTAGATTTAGCTATCTCGTAAGACAAATTTAAAACGGTTCCTTTGAGCAACCGTACTGTAAGGGAAATTCCACAAGCTGCGAACTTATCCAACCAAAGAAAGAGGAGGCCGGTGAGATATTCTATACTGCTTTTTGTTGTTGAAAATTATAGTCAGGAATGGGAAGAGAGATATCTGATGAGGAGTAGCAAAATAAAAGACTACGTTATCTCTCTACCCTTAAACCTCATTAGCCAAGACGATAGCTACTGTAAGTTACATCTATCTGATCTGGAAGCATATGCTTGCTTTGTTGGTGATCATGCGATGCATTCACAGGTGACCCGGTTGGACTGCCGACCCGTAGCAAGCACTGCTATCGAACAAATATTGAGAACACTAAGGAAGTTAAAAAATACTGAAATTGTCATTCGTGAGGAAATTTTGACATTTTGAACTTTCAATAATGTGCGTGAAATTCTGGCAGTTTTGGCTACGGCGGAAATTATTTATAAAATAATTCTTCTGCTATTTAAACACGTCCATTTTCTAGATCTAGTAGATAATATCATCCACTACTGGTTTTATTCAGTCAATTTTAACATCATTATACACGTAGAATTCACATATACTTTTCTAGAACTCGATCTTGTATCATAAACATTTCTTTTTCCCCCACCTCCCATCACTAATGTTTCCACTGTATAAATTTTCAGCACTGATATATTTTTCTGAATTGCGCAAACCTCCTTATTATAAAAAAAATCCCGTGTTTGGTCTAACTGTAGAGCACCCCCCTAACACGCGGAGGGCCTGGGTTCGATTCCCAGGTTGAGTCATACCAAAAAATCTAAAAATGGAACCTACTGCCGTCTGGGAGTTGCTAAGTTTAGTAACTTTTTGATAATATCACTAGAACCGGTAAAGACCGCCTCCATTCGCGAGTATGAATGCCTTGCATTCTGGTTTCCCACCATGCAAGTGTGTGTGTGTTTTAGTCTGCTATTTTGTTTTTGGCCTCAAGCCTCTGTTAAGTCAAGCAAAGGGTTACTGTTAAGATGATCTTGTCTGGTCTGACTTAGATGTTTGCCCAGCCATTGTCTTGTAATGGAGAAGTTTATTTACAGTTGATAGAGTTTCCAAACACGATGACAGTAGCTCTCAACCTTCAAAAGTTGTGTTCTTCACCAAGAGGTTTCATTGAGATTTTAAGAGATATGAGGTTGATGTTACGAAAAATAGGTAGGAAAGCAGTAGTACGAAAACTTGTTTTGTTGGAACTGGTCAGAAAGTTTTTTCTTGTACAGTAAGACTGATCTCCATCTAGCTGGAAAATTACTTGCGCTTTGTAGTGTTAGTGTGCTTTACAAAGATCATTTTTAGTATAGAAGTATCATTATTGATTTTTTTTTTTAATTGATTACATTTTCAATTTTTAGCATAAAAGTGTACAGTATCAGGATATTATAAATCTCTGCTATAAATATTTGATGACAACTGTGCACCACAATAGCTTAACCAACCTGTACTGTAGACTATGCGTTATGGAAAGTTTGTGTCATACAGTATTTCATTGCTATGTATGATACTGTATCTGATCGCCAAAAGGATGTTTGCTCTTTTCTGTTGTATCATGAAAAACTTAAACACATCATTCCACTGCTTCATGATTAACATTGATCATGCATAAAAGTATTGAGATTCTGCAGCATAGCTGCTCTAGTTAAATATTTTGTCTAAAAAAGGGTTCGGGAGCCCTTTCAATGTCGCCGAGAATAAGAGCCTCAGTCCACATTCCTTGGATAACATTTTGTGATAACAACGATCTTCGGTCGACTTGCTATCTCAGATATATGCTATAAGGAAACGCATATTCTTCGAAAGTCCCCCAAATATGAAAATTTCCTTACAGGAAACCCTGAACCCTTTTTGAAATACAAGCTCCATATTTACAAATGTGTAAAAGGACCCAAATTTTCGGCGCGCTCCGCAAATTACGTTCCTGTGTTCACTTGTGAAAAAATACGTTTTTTTTATTTTATTTTTAAAAAAAAAAATGTTTTTGCTCGTTGAAAAGGCGAAAAAATTTAGCATAATCACATTAGCAGATAGCAATTCTCACTGTTATGTAAAACGTTAGCCCTTTTTTTTTTTTTTTTTTTTTGAAAATGTAGCTCTATGGAAGGGTGGCAACCGCACTAGAATACTGCTTAGGATATACTAATTAAGAGCCTAGAAACGCCATCTTGGACTGTCTGAGAGGACCGACGAGTTTTCAACACTTTCTGAACCATCCGCCCCAATTGATGATGCCACTCTGCTTTGTGATATAGTCTTTTTGGCAAGCGTCACAAAGTACACAAAAATATTATTGCAAAATAATATTATTGTAAATGTTTCTACATTCTCCTGCCAATTCGCAAATTGACAAGAAACATACAAAGCTTGTTTGCTTTGGCGTCTGACTAGTAAAAGTGTGCAAAATGATAAGAATTTATCAACTTTCTGTTGTTTTTTTTTTCTTTTATTGGAAAACGACCCACTGGCTCGCCCATAAAAACTCAAGCAGTATGTGCAATATTTACAAAAATTACAATTTTTACAACTCGCTGTTGTAACTCTTTTAGCTATAACTGATAAGACAACAACTGCAATGGGTTTTCTTTTTAATTTCAGTTTACGAGAGTTTAATCGATCGACGGTATTCAGGTAGCAAGATGGCGGCCATTCAACCAATACTTAAACAAATCCAAGAAGAGTCCATTGATGTTGTGAGATTTGAGCTGAGCGATTACTATGGGATTTCGCATTGTAAGGGAATTCCAACCCGTCACTTCCGTGAAAAGGCAGAAAATGGTATACCCTTTTTCATGGGTCATCTAGCATTTGATCCACAAGCTGCTATAATTTCCAACAGTGGATACTGTGAAGAGTGTAATTATGGTGATGCAGTCTACTACCCAGACTTCACCACGTTTCGAAGGGTACCTTGGGCAAAAAACACTGCACGGATACTCTGTTTCCCAAAATTTAATGGAGAAATTGTTAAAGGATACCCTAGAACTATTGCTGAAAGACTGCTTGGGGAATTGAAAGAAATGGGTTATTCGTTCTACTCGAGTCATGAATATGAATTCTTTGTCGTCAACGCTGAAACAAAGAAACCTATAACCGATGGAGTGCAGATTCGCTCCACTATCCGTTTGGCCAAACAGAGCAATTTTTTGATGCAGATTGCGACACAAATGCCGAAAGTAGATGTAGATATCGAATCTATTGAGACCGAGTATGCTCCCGGTCAATTCGAAATACCTTACAAACCCTCTTTTGGACTAAAAGCTGCAGACAACTCCTTTACCTACAAGAACGGAGTAAAGGAAATAGCTCAGGGACACGGATTTCTGGCAAGCTTTACTACAAAACCTTATGCCGACCATATCGGCGCGTCGGCCCACTTAAACCATTCTCTCTGGGATACAGATGGCAACAAATGCCTTATGTACGATGCCAAAGGGCCAAACGGTCTATCCAAGCTTGCTGAACACTGGGTAGCGGGTATTTTATACCACGCCCCTGCAATTACAGTACTCATGTCTCCAACCCTTAACTGTATTACTAGAATCAGAGATCATGTCTTTGCCCCAAGTAACGTGACATGGGGAATTGACAATCGGACAACTGCTCTTAGGGTTAAAGTCAACGGTGAACGTGGCACGTACGTAGAGAATCGTATGGGATCGGCTGGCGGCTGTCCTTACATCAGTCTAGCTGCCACGGTAGCCGCAGGGATGGATGGTATCAAGAATCAATACGAACTTCCTCCCCCAGTGAATGGTGTAGCATATGACGAGGCAAATCTACCACCCAAGACAGGAAAGTTACCTTGTGACATGGAAAGCGCCCTCGAAGCATTGCTGAATGACCAAGTTATCCGAAGCGCATTTGGTGAAGAATTTATCAAGTGTTTTGTGGCTCTCAAAGCCAACGAAGTAAAACTTCAGAAAGAGGCTGCAGAAAAGGGCATAGATGAGACGGAATGGGCTCGGAGTTACTATTTTGATTATATGTGAATTGATTGGTATCTCCAATCCAGTTTATTGACTGGTACTGTATTCTACAAGATACAATATGGCTTTAATCATGTGGTCCACCCCCCCCCCCTTCCTTATCTGACTAATTGCGCGTGGAGGTACCATTAACGTTCTGTATATAGATTAACAAATAGCGATCGCCGATCGATCAAAGGCGGCGATTTGCAACATTGCGACGGGATAACCATCATTTTGTATAGGCTTAAGACTAACTATTTGTAAGTGTCCCCAAATTGAAGATGATTATCAATGGATATCGTACCTTGTGCACATACGTTTCACATATTCCATGCCGCTTTTAAATTTTACTTTCACATCGCACGTTTCAAAACTTAAGCAAAAACTGTTCACTGAAAAAGACGCAAAGAACTTTGTATCTCAAAGATTAAAGTGGACCTGTTACAGGGCAAGAGCAATCTCTTCAAACTACAGCAGCTACATCTCACAGTTCCCTTCATCTTACTTCAAAGTACCTTTGTTTCATTTTCAGTATTGCATATTCAAGGCAAACCAAGCAGTTTCTCCTTGTAAATTTCACACTTGAAGAGAAAAAAAAAATGTCTTTTGACTCCTGAGAGCTAACCATAAGACAGTGCTGTGTAGTATACTACTATGGGTGACTGCATTTCCTCTTTAGGTAATTCTCTTGGTGTATAATTTTTGAAGGAAAGACCAATTCATGCTAATAAACAAATGACGTCACATCTGTTGACAGCGGTTAATGATATCTGCTAACCCTTTCATTACAATAAGGCTGTTGGGAAATGTTCAATGGCAAATGCATCTTCGGCATGGGTCAAAGGTGGAGTTGTACCTACCAACTCAAATTTGCACACACACCAATGTTAACGCATCCAAAGCTACATTTGACCATGTGATTCTAATTCGTCTACGTTTTGCGGGAAATCTCGCTAGTGTTCAGTATTCATATGTTCTTTCGAATGCTCTAACTAGGGACAACCAGTAGCATGGCCGTTAATTTGAATATTCTAATGCAGCCTGATTTCCTGTGTCGAGCGACCGACGAATATGTAGTTTTGTAAAAAAAAAAAAATAAAAAAAAGTAATGATACCAGTCTAGGCAGACGTTTAGGCATGTCGGGCGACTTGACGGGCTGGCTTGAGCCATGAAAATGACAAATTTATGAAGAAAAGTTTGTCTTTCTAGGGCATTGTATGACAAAGTCTGTCAATTTTGGAAAATTTTCCTGTCAAAGACTTTTTCACCAGTCTTGTGATCTGAAGGGAGATAAAATCATTTAACTCGCTTTTCGTCTGACCCTCTTCAAATTGCTGTTTTTTATCGGCATCTGTCGATATTACCTTTTTGTAGTTCACACAACATGTTGTTTGAACCAACACTTACAGTGAACCCTAGTTTCTTTTGTCTTCATAAGCCTTTTCGAAGTTGGGAGTGCATAAAAAAATGTGGGAGAAATGGAATATTAGAAACCTCGCACCAGCAGTGCTTGTGTAGCCAGGATTTCTCCCAAGATCAGGGTGAGGGAATGTTGTACATTGTAGCCTATGTATGGAATGTGTTGTTGCCAGCTTACAGGACGATTACCGCAGTTAAAATGGTAAGTCAGAATGACCTTTCGTCAAGAATTTATATACTTATAGAAAGTCAAGTTCCTTCATAACTTGCCTTATAACTTTAGAACAGCACGTCAATCCCAGGGTACATCGAAAAATTCCGTTTCATTACGGTGCGGCGGCACGTTAGGAATTCCGAAGTGTAACTGTCAACTCTGCACTGTTCAGTCAAAATCGTCCTGAAACTTGACTTCAATCCCCCACTGGTGGCCAGTGGTTCAGAACTGGTTTAAAGGCGATGGGCGCCCACAGATTTAGACAAGAAGGTTATATATTGAGGCGTAAAATGCCAACAAACAAATCAAATTGAACCAAAGTTTCTGGGGGAAAAGTTTTGAATCACAAGGTCCGGTCTGGCTATCGACCTTAGGATAGGATATGCACGAGGAAGGATTTACAGCACCGCGAGTACGTCATTCGTCTTGGCTGAACAAAACTATCTTACATTTGACTGCAGAGGAACATCTATTTCAGAATTAGAAATGGGGTAGGGGTAGGAGTGTGCAAGGATTTTCAAAAAACCTTTGAATGCTTGGATAAGTAACCACGTCGTCCACTTAGCAGTTACAGTGATAGGGAAGGTATCCCCAATTTGATAAGGGTCATGTTTGTCCTTGAAATGCCAGGTACAGATCTCTGGTAAAGAAAAGAGAGAGAGAGGTTGACGTGGTGTGTGGATGAGTAATGGCTGTCCAGAGATGGAACCTAAGAAAAGGGAGTCACCCTCTCCCCTTTGGAAAATTTTGTTTCAGGATGGATTCTATTGGTGGTATTCGTAGGAGAGTCAAATTGGTGCTATCCGTTTCTCCAGCATGTTCATGCAGTAGAACTGAGCAAAACCAGTTTCTGCGGAAGTTGACTATTAAAGTAGTGCAAAGACCTTTACAGTCTTTCATCATCCGTGCCAAATCCATTTGTTCATAAAAACATTCGCAAGAATATTGATTTCTTGAACGATTAGTGCCGATAACCGTTTTTAGAAGGGGTCTGTCTCATTGCTTTCAGGGCGTGGCACACATGCTAAAGATGGTAAACTGTCATTATTATTTTCTTATACTATTTTCTTACGCACGAATAATTATGGTTTCATGTGAGAAGAACTGCGCATAATCCATATGCCCCTCTTATTGGTATGGTTTAAAGTTATACGCACTCCTTGGTGATGCTCATTCACGCCGCATAGGTGATAGCTGTACCTGGGAAGAGGTCTACAGAATAAAGTAGCTCTCTAGCTTATAGCTGCAAAATGTTGCTTTAGTCTGATTGTTCTGACATGGACTTATCCATGACGTGCCAAGGCGCAAAATCTGATTGATAGTTATCCAGAGAAGGGCCCCCCCCCCCTTTGGAAAAGCTTTCGCTTTTAAAATGGCGCTGAGATGCTAATAGTCCTACATTTGACACATGTAGAAGTATAATTTACTACTTTTCTTTGACTTACTCCATAACAAGGCTCAAAATGTTCAGCGTGGCTTTGTAACATTTTTAAAGCGGCTTGGCGTTGAACCGCTGGCTACTTTGAGGCTGTCGGAATTTGCAGCTACGTATACCCTTCTGGAAGTTAAGGTTATAACTCTACATAAGCATATTGTAAAGTTTAAGTACTAGCCACATGAGTCTTGCAAAGCATGCTGTGCTATAAGTAGAGCCTGCACCTGGCAATATTTATTTGCTCTATTGACTTGCACACTAAATCAGGCTACTTCACCGCTCCCTAGATCCTTGTAGGTGTCTGATCTGGAACATGTCCCTTCTGCCTGTAAAAGTCATATAATGTGGACTCTAATGGAACTTTCAAATTTCCACATCATGACCAATGACACTGTGATCAGTGGCGTCGCCAAGGGGGGGGGGGGGCACACGATTTTTCAGGGGGGGACGTGCCCTCCTGCCCCCCTCCCGTGTGCTCCAACTGAGATTTGAGATTTTCAAAAAAATATTTTCTGTAGTCAGAGTGTGACTATGAATTTGTAGGACTCGATTCCTCTGTTGAAAAGAAAAGGCAGTAAATTTTCATATTTTCCAAATGAAAATATCGCAAAAAACCTTAGAAATGCCATTTCCGGCTTACTTTTTTTTTTCAAAATTTTCTTCACCTTTCCGACTACGTCAATTGGAGGTGGCGCACCTCACTTTCCTCAAATTGTCAGCCTAATACGCTCTTGAGAGTAGTTTCACTACCGTTTGCGTTGTTATCAAAAATAAAATCTTATTCGAAATTGCCCTGTAAGTAATTTTTAGGCCAGTGTAAAAACAACCCTAAAAAACAACTTTCTTACAGACACGCTAAAGACCCAGGAGCCTCCAGGGGCTTAGCCTTCTGGACTCCCATAAGACTAACATTGAAGTGCCCATCAACTTTCTTTCTATAGATCATCTACCCCTTTCTCAAAATGTTAGCCGGATCCGTTTTGGTAGTTGAATCAGTGTTTTTTTTACCGAAAGTCTTACTTGAAAGTTACCCTGGGAGTAATTTTTAGAAAAGTGTTAAGTCAATTAAATTACCCTTAAATAACATCTTTAATACCTCACAAGCACGCTAAAACCCGGGAGCTTCCGGGAGCTTCCCCCCTGCACCCCCACCAGGGCTTTGCCCCGGGACTCCTCCGGGGGCCCTAAGGCGGGCCCCTGGACCCCACCCGTTGAGCCTCATGCTTCGCGCTCGGTCGCGCCTTCGGCGCCATGAGTGGAGTCTAGCATGGCCCCCATAAAATCGTTGTGCCAACTCTGTGGCCCCAGAATGAAATGTCTGGTGACGCCACTGACTATGATCTAGAAAGTTAAGTACGCATTGCCGGTCCTGATCGTTTTTTTTTTTTCCAAAGACTGTACTTCGCAGAGTTGATGGAGCAGCACAATCAAGAAATTGCAATGAAACTGCATGGTCAGTTGGTGTCTCAAATCATTGTCTACATAAACTATTCAAAAGTAGATAATATATAATAAGTACCACAGAAACAACATCCCATAAAATTTTCAATTAATCATCAAATAGCCTATTTTCGCTATAAGAAATTTGAAAAAGTGGTCCAATACCTACAAGAAAACGGTATTTTAAATTCCTGGGAATTTTATCAGTCTTAGATTTCAAAGAGATTACCATACCTCCTTCACGGTAACTCATGTTCCTTAGCTGTTTGCCGGTGCACCTATTACAAAATTGCAGTGGTGGTCCGAGGTCACACTATACATGAGACCGTTGATGTGAGGTAAACATGCTTTGTTTGACTTCCTGATCTCAAGAAATACTAACTTAGCAATGCATTATTTCAAAATTAACCTTAGACCCCTTCTCCCTCAAGGCTTTACACATTTAGTGTAAACGTTGTCCTCATAAAACTCCTTTCCTAACTCAAGATATCTCACTGTACCGATTCGTTATGATTGGTGAAAGATAATTGTAACTTTCAACAAAGCCACAGAAAAATATGTAATTTGGGGATATTGTGTCGAACGGCCAGCGGGCCAAATCCGGCCCGCCGATTTCAAGAATGCGGCGGCCACGGGAGAGCAGTCAAAATTATGTACAAAAACACAATGCACAATACTGATGAGAACGCCTAGCCACGCATGCCTGTAATAATTATTTCAACTATCAAATTCCCGTTCACACCTCGGCTTCAGAGAACCTAAAGCTGTCATAACTAAAAGTGGGTGTGGAACTCTGTGCTGTGGAGTAAACACACATTTTATACAGACAATTGGGAATACCTTCTGCACTGTACGATGACCGCTTTCATAGTTTGCTATGGCCTGCATCGCTCATTGACTTCATGACAATGTACTTCCACTACCCCTCTGGCCCCGCCGCTAATTCGCCAAATAGCAAGCTGGCCCACGCCTCCGAAAGTTTGTCGACCCCTGGTCTACACCATAGGGCGTAACAAAAAGTGTCACTTAAAATTCCCTGCCGCGGCATCAAAATTATAAGTAAATTAATATCAATGTCAAATTGATGTGTCGCGATGACATCACAGATTTCCCATAGCGAATTAATAAATCTCAAGAGAAATTGCATTACTTTAAAAATAAGTACCTTCCGAACACTATATGCTATTGGGATGTAGTTTTCACATGAAAGAAAAATTTTCCGCAATAATTCAGAGTAAATTAATTTTGTCGATCCAGAAAATGCGTGGCTCAGTCTGTCAGGTTTTGTCAAAGAGGTTACTACCAGCGGGGGACCGGGGGCCCCCTCCCCGTCGGGGAACACTGGCCCCCCTCATCGGGGAAGGTCGGCGATTTCGTCGGGGAGGCCTAAAAATAATGAAATAAATTAATTAATCAATTTATTACTCAATTAATTAATTTTAATTAATTAATTAATTAAAAACCTAAAAGGACTGAAGTTACCAGGTGGTTGATCTTGACCACATTTTTTGGTTCCTTGCGGTAGCAAAGGAACCTATGTAGTCAGGTTGGCGTGTGTGTGTGTGCGTGTGTGTGTGTGTGTGTGTGTGACACTTGCTTCGGTACGCTCTAACTCAACAAGGGAAGGTTGGATGGAACTTGGATTTGGTACATAGATTCGTCATAGGGAGAAGGTGTGCCCTATCGTTTTTGGTGGAGGTCAAAGGTCATTTGGGGTCACCAGAGGTCAAAAACTAAAAACCTTCTCAACAGGATATTTCTAGTTAGGAAACTTGGATAGATGTCATACTTGGTGTGTGGATGTGTTATGGTGTAAGGATGAAATTGGATATGTTCTGTGAAGGTCAAAGGGTCGTCTGAGGTCAACAGGGGTCAAACACCGAAAAATGTTTTACCACAGTATTTTAAGGTAGAAAGGACAGATTTCAAAGCAATATGTGTTTGGTTAAGGTCAAAGGTCATCAAGGTCACTGGAGGTCAACTGCTGGAAATGTTATTTAGAAAATCTTGTAAGCTAGATAAAGATAGTTTCAATAGATTTTTTATCTCACCTGGTTTTGCATGCTTACACACCCAAACACCTTAGAAATTTGTCCTTTATGTTCGTTCAGTAATGATTCCTTTGGGTTGTACACATATCTTGGATCATTCAAAGTTTTAAGAGGGCAATAACTGAAATCTGTAGATTTCACTGAGCACAGGTCACTCTGCATTAAACTGGTCTCTCTGCCAGTGGAAGCAATGCATGGATTCTGCAATATGTCTCTTTAATACTGCTGTGCTCTGTGGGGGTAACCTTATCCTCATTCTATTATCACACTTCATTAATCACTTGCTTTCTGTGTGACTGCTGAATAAACCCTGTTTTCTGTGTAGAGGTAGCAAACAGGACAAGTGGTAGATTGTTTTAAAGTAACAGCAAGTTTTATTTCAGAGCAGGTAAAAATAACTTGTGAGAGAAATACAACCTTTGGGGTGTTTTTCTCTCTCTGATCACATCGTGTATCATTTATTGGTGATAATATCAAATTTGATTATAAGCATAAATACATATGGAAATGAGGTAGTGTTTTTGAAGGATTACCAAGCATTACAAAAGTTGAATGTCAGTAAGGCCACAGAAATTTAATCTTTGATTTCATGTAAAATTAGTTCTAAAATACCACTTGTGAAGATGTTACAAACATTGAGTACAGTATGACCTTTTGCTTAGCTCTATTTCACAGACTGGCTGTACAGTTCTCATAATATCCGGCAAGGAACCACAGTGCCCATTGGGCTCTTGTTTGTTTTGCAATGCTATTTTGAAGCATATTGGGAATCGAATTTCGATCACTTATTCTTAGCTGTTATACCTCATTCCATGTACCTTAATTGTCTATCTCATCCCCCGTCGGGGAAGGGCGGCATTTTTTGCGGAAGGCCTAAAAATAAAGAACGTAAAGGACTGAAGTTACTGGATGGATGATCGTGAACCTTTTTTTTCTTTATGATTTTGTTTTCGTTTGTAACCCTATTTTTGATGCGTCGAAGTTAAGCCCAGTACACACTACAGCGATATCGGATCGGATTTCTATCCGATTTCTGTCAGTTTTAGTCAAAACAGGGGTGGCGCCAGCGTGCCAGCATCCCCCCCCCCCCGTCGGGGAACACTGGTCCCCCGTCGGGGAAGGTCGCCGTTTTCGTCGGGGAGGCCTAAAAAATTAACAAAAATAATAAAAAAAAAAACCTACAAGGACTGAAGTTACTGGATGGGCGAGTTTGAACATATATTTTGTTTTGAAATGCTATTTCAATACATATTGGAATCGATTTTCAATCACTTCTTTGTAGCTCTGTTGTACCTTATTCCATGTACCTTGTCCTATCTCCTCCCGTCGGGGAAGGACTGATTTTTTTTTCGGGGCGGCCTAGGAAAGGAAAAACTAAGTTACTGAATGGATGATCATGAACTGTTTTTTTTTTCTTCTTCTTTATATACTTTTTTCTTTTGTAGCACTATTTTAATACGTATCTGAATCGGTTTTAATCACTTTTTACTAGCTCTGCTATGAAGAAGTGATAAACACCGCCTCATCCCATCTTCAATCCGTGCGCGCGATGCCATGTCTCCTCGCGCGAAGGCGCTTTCCTCCCCTGTTGATGAGAAAATCCAGTTTCGTCGGGGACCCTTCATCTACCCACGACCCACGATAAAAGGTGTGGGCCTGATAAACTCACCGGGACGATCTTTTCTATTTGGCTTACTAAAAGACCAAATTCTTCAAGGAAACTCACAATTCCAAAATTAAAATTAGTCCTTACAAAATCGGACGATAGGTTGTTCATGTGCATGCAGTGCCCAGTGGTCTGCCATCTAGCCTGCCTTGACAGCCGAATTCTGTCAACGGTAATGAAAATCAGCCATGTTTTCAGCTACACATAATGATAAACAATTAGTTTGAGAATGTCTCTGCACAAGTCTGACTGAAAATTCATTTGAAGCCACCTTGCAACGTGACATATTTTCAGTACGTTTGAAGTAAAATAATTTTGTGTAGTTCAGGCAGCCACGTAGAAAATTTTATCTTTTTCAATGGACTTCTTATTGCGAAAAAGCTCAAAATAATGACTGCTTTGTTTTTAGTAACGAGCCCGGGAAATGTCATTTCCTGCTTTCTCAGGGTTCTCAATTTTCAAATTTTTCTCTGCGCTCCACTTAGATAGACTTTCGAGTATGATTACATTTTTCGGACAAAAAAGGCAACTCTGACCCCTTCCATACTGAAACGTTCCCGTACGCCTATGCCAATACATAAAATATAAAACTATAAACATATAGGAAGCCAAACTTTTCCCGCGGGAAAATTTTCCAATATGGTCCGAGGGCCTTAATCTGCATGATGATATTCGGTAAACCCCAACAAACTACAGATCACCCTACTTAATTTTTCTATAAGAAGGAAAGATTCTTCCATAAAACCCCCAAATTTGTCATAAAATTACTATTTTCTCCAGTATAAGCTTCAGTTTGTTAGGAGTGGCAAAAGTGTCCAATTTCGATGGATAGTTCATACAACAAATAATCAAAGCCAATTCTGTTAGTAACCCTAACATTCTACCTAATTTTTTCTCTTGAAAGGCATATCACTTAATAACAAACCCAATTTTTGGTTCCTTGAGGTAGCAAAGGAACCTATGTAGTCAGGTTGGCGTGTGTGTGTAAGTGTGTGTATGTGTAGGTGTGTGTGTGTGTGTGTGTGTGTGACACTTGCTTCGGTACGCTCTAACTCAATAAGGGTAGGTTGGATGGAACTTGATTTGGTACAAAGATTCGTCATAGGGAGAAGGTGTGCCCTATTGTTTTTTGTGGAGGTCAAATGTCATTTGGGGTCACCAGAGGTCAAAAACTAAAAACCTCAATACTTTCTTTCAAGGTAGGAAACTTGGATAGATGTAATACTTGGTGTGTAGATGTGTTGTGGTGTAAGGATGGAATCTAATATGTTTGGTGAAGGTCAAGGGTCATTTGGGGTCACCAGAGGTCAAAAGCTAAAAACCTTCTCAATACTTTCTTTCAAGGTAGGAAACTTGGGTAGATGTAATACTTGGTGTGTAGATGTGTTGTGGTGTAAGGATGAAATTGGATATGTTTGGTGAAGGTCAATAGGTCATCTGGGATCACCAGGGGTCAAACACTGGAAAAACGTTTTAACGCAGTATTTCAAGGTAGAAAGGAGAGATTTCAAATCAATCTGTGTTTGGTTAAGGTCAAAGGTCATCAAGGTCACTGGAGGTCAACCGCTGGAAATGTTATTCAGAAAATCTTGTAAGCTAGATAAAGATAGCTTCCATAGATTTTTTATCTCATCTGGTTTTGCATGCTCATACACCCAAACACCTTAGAAATTTTAACATTTTCTCAACAATAGAGCAAGTAATGACAATTGCATAGGTGGATGAATAGGATTTATTTTGCAACCTCTCAAATATTTCAAAAATTCAAAGAAAAAAAAAAAAATTGCCTTGAGGTATAGCCTACACTTCAACTTTTAATACCTTGAGAACCACCGACACATCGGACTTCAATCAAATTTCTCTAGAATACTTAAAATGAGAAAACTTCCTCTAACACAGGGTATATTTAAAATTGATTGTACCTTAAAGGACCATTTCTCTCACCTCAAACAGTACAAATTCTCCTAATCTTCTTACTTAAGTCCCTCCCACAATTGTCTGAAATTCAGCCTCATCCAGATACAATCTCAGTTTATTGCTTCTAGGTGAGTATAGAAAAACTCAATTTATGTAATCTAAACACTCTCAGTACCATTCATGCTGTGTAATATAAGCTTTGGTACTCTGCATTGTTTGAATTAGCTGTCAATCAAAGAGCTGAGCCAATTGAGAATTTCGGTACCCGGGTTCCAAAATTGCAGTTTGGGGTGAGAGGTCTGGCCCTTTAACCTTTCTTTTTGACTCACAAACAACTAGAGTATGTCCAAACAGGGAGTTGCAAGGTCCAAGCACGGAGGTATCTGGTAGTACGTTCCCTAAATCCGTGCTCAAGGACGTCTTGCATCAGTATCCAGAGAATAAAAAAACGGTTAAGTAATTTGTCAAAATAATTTGTTTTCGCTGTTTTCATTTGCTGTATGAACACAAAAGGTCTCGAAATTCAAATAATTGCACATCGCGAGAAACTGTGGGGGTGCAGTATAGCGTAACGAACAGGAAACAATTAACAGTTGACTATCATGACCTCAGTGTGTTAATGGATATCAAATCAAGTTTTATTCAAGTACACCAAATTTATACCACGGTCTACTCAATGGAAACTTTTTTCAGTGCCTTGTTCTCAAATTTCAAAATTAGATCAGCGTAATTCACACGTGAGCCGATAGACCAGTTGGGAATTTGGCACTTCCGGCTAGGTGGCAATGTCTCATACCATAGTAATTTTACCGTTGACTTACACACTAAATTAGCTCTTTTTTGATGCTTTGTTAAAGTTCACAGCTATTTCGAGGCACTCATCACTTGAAAGATGACAAGCTTGCCTATTATTGCACTACAAAAATTGTGTACCTGATCGTTTACATTTTTAGCTAGGAGTTCAAGTTTTTGTAGGGTACACACGCCCCTATAGTTCTCTTCACCATAGCGGAAAACACACTGTGGCAAGTTCTCTTTGAGATTCATAGAGTTTCATTACCCAACCGTCAGGTTGTCTTGGCAAAATTCGGTGTAAACCAGAGTTGAAAGAACTACATTATTGAGGTGTGCACTTGACGCTGTAGAACATCACCCTAGTGGAGCTGTGAGGCCACAAAGTGTGACACAATCTAAAAACACCTTATTAGATTTAAAAATTACAGTGGTCACTGATTAACCAACCATTTTCTGGTTAAAGTTAACGCGGAGGTTTGTTAAAATGTACCACAACAATGTTAATACTTTACCGCAATTTCAAATCATTCAATAATTTTATCAGTAATGTTAATTTTGACCCGAAATTGCTGGTTCTTTTAATCAGAGAAAGAGAAAGGTTCGTTAATCTGTAATCACGATATTGGTTAAAGGTTAAATCTAACAAGTGTGTTTCTAGAATGTAGCTAAACTATGGATTGCAGATCAGTGTAGAACAAAATTTGAAAAAAAAAAATCCACCGGACGAAACCTGAGAGCAAACTATATAAGTGCAACGTCATCACAGTTTGCCCCAAAGCGCCAACAAATTTTGACCAAAATACTTTCCAAATAGCTGAAAATAGCACTTCATATATAGGCCTTGAAACTTCATCGTAATGTTTTTTTTTTCCTTCCTTCCCTTTTTTTTGAAATCTACTATTCTACTATATTGATGTTATTGAACTATTAAGTTTTTTATTTTCTAGGGAGCCCTACCCGCGAACGCCCGTGAACTCAAATAAGTGCATAACCGAGTGACTGATTGCACCCTCTTAGTTATTATCTCACTAAACTATTCATTACGGCGTCGGACGAATTAAAAAAAAAACAGCCCAACATGGTTTCAGGTTAGAAACACTCGCTTTCCTATCTATGGCCCTGTGTATACCATCTCCCAGTCGCCCACCGCATATCGAAAAAATTATACACAAAACGATCATTTACGTATACAACCCAATCCTACGTGGATTTAAAAAAAAAAAAAAAAAAAACAGATGAAAAGAAGTCGAAGGCTGGCCTTACTTGTGATGACAGTAAAAAGGAGCTTTGATTAAAGCACTTATAGGAGTACTTCGCCTGTGTTTGCTGAGTTGTTGATCTCATCGCTAGTAAACGCGGGACTTAATTCCATCAAGCTCCTTTGTAGACTTTGCAAAGTCTCTCCTGGCGATATCATTCTCCCACCAATGTTTAAAATGTTTTATCCAAGCCGATTAGCCATTATAACTCTTCAAAATCTTACGCCCTCTATTTGTGGCCGCCCTGTATCCACGTCCGCCAGAGAATGAACGCAGAAAGAGGGAGTAAACGAGAAGAGCAATGATTACGGGTCTTATTAAAGAGGGAGTGAAATTTGACTTTGTAAAGATGATTTGAGCATACTCTGCAGAGTCTAGCTCGTTTGGGGATTTTAGCTACAAAAACCTCATGTCAAATTTTATGTGCTAAAAACGCGTTCCAGAATTGAAAATAATGACGTCAGCGTGTTTTAGTTTGGCTTACAGGATGTTACTGATCATACGCAGTAGGTGTGTTACCGATACGCGCGCACGATAGAACCTCAGCAACAATTGTTGCACAATGTACTCCTGGATGAAAAAATAGAGAAACGCGCAACGCAGTGACGTTGATACATGACCTCTGTGAGGAGCTTTCACCAAAGGTCAAAAGGTCAAATTCACCGGACGCACTAGTTGTTCTAAAAGACATCCCGCCACGCACCACATTTCTTTACTTATCTTCCATGTGTGATATTTGTCCTCCAGAAGGTGGTTGCGTTAGTTGGCTTTTACACGCGTGTAAGCTCCCCATAGTGGCCGAGACAAACAAAACGCATATCATTGCATGTTACACCAACAAATTCGGACAGCTGATTAACAAATCAGATACGCGCGCTTAGCCTACCACACGCGCATTACGAAGTCTACTGCGTGCGGCCACACGCATCATTAGGGAGCTTTAGATTACACGACGTGGCCAGGGCGACGCGGCATTTTGGCCCACAGTTCACGTCTTCGAGCTGACGTCCGCGCCCTGAAAATATTGCGCATTAGATTTCTACGACGCGGCATGAAAGTCGCGTGGTGATATTCGAACTTCGTTTGAGTAGCAGATGCGCAAACCGAGATGTTAATGGTAAAAATATTTAGCGGAAATGTGTAAGTCAAACTAACTGATTATGTAGGCCTACGTTGGAGAGTGGAAAACCATCGAGTTCGTGAAGCAATTGCAGTGGTTATTGAACTGATATCATGGACGACGATGAATTTATGAATTTCAGCTATTAACAGCATTTTATTTAGTGCGTTTTTAGTATAGGCACATTGCCGAAAAGAACGATGCGCAAGTCAAATTGTCACTTCCGCGTGCACCGATGTTTGTGAATCCAAGAGGCGTTATTTTCCGTCTTATGAAACGGTTACAAATATTGACTCACAATACTTTCAAATCCCATTCAATTAAAGAAGATTTCTATACCCGGGACAATTATGGAAAAGGTTTGCTACACCTTGGACCGGGCTCTTCGAGACACATTTTCTCAGTTTGGGGCACATCTTCACCACCTTTAAACAAAAGCCAACAACCAGCAGTTTTTGAACAGTCACATCGCAACTGCTCGAAAAGAGCTTCCTTCTCTTACATTTTATGCATGACGTTTCGTGACGTCATGAGGATTTGAATACTAATTAGCTAAAAGTCATGACTTTTAAAGTCAATTATCTCAGAAACTAGGAACCAAAAAATCTTTAAAACCGTGAAAATCAATGAATAAGATGTAAAAAATACTTTCGGTGACTGGTTCTGAGTGAACTTACGGGTAAAAGGGAGGATTTTAGTCCATTTTATGAAACGTCTAAAATGGGTTTCAAATGCTCTGCAAAATCGTTCAGCATTTATTCGGTGTTGTTTTAAACTACTCAGTTTTTACTTCAATAGAGAGAAAATTTTGTTTTCTATCTAGTGGTACCATTTTTGCACTATAAAATATTCTCAATGAGTCAGGTACTCGGTAAATTCCACCACGAATCGATTGTGGCGCCCAGAGTATGTACACAGTATAGTGGGCCTACTTTCGCGAAATGAACGTTAATGCAGATCGTCCTATGTAAAACGTTGCAACAGCAGCGTAATTCATCCTCACCAATATTGTTCCCATTTCGGAGAAAATGGTGTGATACTTACTTGCTCCTTCGACATTTTTGCAACATTTTGTTTGTTGTAATGCCATTTACAAATTAAACTAATCAGTAGTGTTGCACTAGAAGGCTATAGGCTACGTGTATATTGTTTGAATGTGATATGCCTGTATACACATACAATGTCATAGGACTTCATGATGGCAAGCTCTGTTGACACAGAGCAAAACTGCATCTTGTTTGCACCAAAACAGTGAAAATCACCTCACTTTAAAAAAAGTTGGGCTAAATAAAAAGCTGGTTTAAAAATCTTTATACTAGGAAACTCTATCAACTTCAATCCAATGTTCATTCTTTGAAGAAAAAAATTGAAGAAAAAAAAAATAAATTCTATGCATCATGTAGTAGTACACTCAGTCAGCATAATACATTGAGCAAGAAAATGAATGAGAGACCTTCTAACTGGGCCTGCTTAGACAGGAAGGGCCTTGCAGGAAAGATCATCAGTACAATGTTTAACAAGTGCTATTGATTTTCCTCATTTACTCTGGGTAAAAATGAAAAGTACTGAAGGCAAAGGCAAATTCCAATAAGGTTGCAAGGGAAGGAGTATATCAGCTGAGGTTTGGCAAATGGGATATCTTACTTTGAATTCCTTGTGAATTTCTTTTCACATGAAATACTGGTCCTAGAAGATTAACATGATGATAGCTGGACTGCTAGGATATGCCTATAGTATCTCAAACAGTCAATGTAACAATACAGTTTTTTGTGCAGGAAACTACCTAAATGTTGCCCAATATGGTTCTCCTTTATGTGACCTCCTTAAAGATCAGAAATGTATAATTAACGTAAAAAATCTAGGAATGAATTTACAGTTTTCATTTCATTGAGTGCCACACTGATGAGAATTCATTTTAAGACAAAGTTGGGTATAGCTATTGAGTGTGACAAAACTGACCACTACCAGTGAACATATCATGGCTGTCATAACCACTGTCTGTTAATCAGTAGTAGGCTTACTGCACTGCAGTTTACAAGCCGTCAGATTTCATGGGAAACGATTGTTCCCCATCGCGTGGTGGACCTCTGATGATTAAATCACGGAACCCCAAAACTGGTTACCACCAATCAGTTACCACCCATGCATTTTGTAACAGAATTCCCAAAAGTGGGTTCCCATGAGTTACCATGGTGAAAAATGACACAACCCACAAATGGGTTCCCGTGATTTTTGAAATCCAACGGCTTGAATTAAGCACCACATGGAGGTGAGCTTTTGGGACAATTCAAGTCAGCCAGGATAAGATTGAATTTGAGGGATGGTAATTCTTGTTACTGAATAAAAATTATATAAGCTAGGTATATGCTAGGTACAGCATTAATTTCTGTTTCCACTGAAACTGCACTCCATCATTAAAGTTAACCAGTAGTTTTAAAATGCAAGTCACAGTTTAGATGGTGGTACGTAATTGCCCATGGGGTAAGGTTTTTAAATGATATAAGCTTAAAAAGGGCTAGAAATTGTAAAAATTGCAAAGCTGCAGCTTTGCAATTTATAGGCTGCCTATGGGACTTTATAGAAATAGACAACTTGAACTTAATTACAGAACAGTATACCACTATACAGTAGGTCGATCTATTATGGAAAATGATGGAAAGGACTGAGTTTTTCTGTTTGTGGCACAGTAACTATCAGGTAAGAAAGAATATTAACCTGTGAATATGTCCAGACTGAAGTTGAACCCTCTAAATTTGGAGTTTGTTTACTTAATCCAGGCTGACTTGATCATGATTCATACGAGTCCCAGGTTTACCGACTTAACAATTACATGCCAACTTATTGTAAGCCCCCCACTTGCCAACATTGCAATGTTACTGAATATGCCATGAAAACTGAAGCTTCAAATTTCATAGACTGCAAGTCTACAAACAACACTGGAAGTTTTTAAGAATGTAAATGCAATGGGTACCTGTCCTGCAAATCCCACAGTACAATAGTCGCTCATTATTTTGTTATGACCGACGTTATCCGAGCCATACTGGAATAGTACTAATAGTAACGTTGTAGGATATACAACGTTAACTGTGTACATTTACCAATATCATATGTACTATAGTACATACTACATACATATTGTACGCTAAATGCCCCTTCGGGTTTAGCAGTTGTTTACAAAACAATTTATAAATTAAACTACGTAATTTTGGTATCAACAGAAAGCCTATACTATAATCTTCAAACGTCGATACAAAAGAATCGTTTTTCATCCCTCAATGAGTCAGGTACTCGCAAAGTTTGAGGTCCTAATTTGAGACATAAGAATCGACTGCCTCTTTTTGGGAGCGTATTTTTGCAGTATATGTTTGAAAAAACCTAAAAAATCTTTGATTTCTAAGAGAAGGAAAGATCAAAATGTCCACTCACCGTGTTGTTGTATCCATTTATACGCCTACTTATACATTATTCAACATATAGGGGGAGACCCCTTGTCAGTCACAGTTCCGCGAAATCTCATTTACGCAGATCTAAAAAAGGCGGGAATGCTAGAGAAGTGGTCACTTGGCTTCATTAACTGTACAGCTGCGTGTTGACTGTGAAGTTAAACCGTACAGCCATCGGACAACGGGCGAGTTAATGAGCTGAAAATCAAGTTTTCTTGTAGCCCCGCCCCCAAAAATTGAAGCAACTGATGACATTTCGCGGAACTAATACTGGATGTATCCTTAGGTTTACGTTGATGAATAATGCAATAGAAGGCGTAACAAAGTACCAAAACATGATAATTCGAATTTCGAAAGTCTTATTTTCCTAGAAAGACTTTGAACATTTTTCGATTGATCGTAGTAAGTGAAAAATCAGATAACGAAATAAGGTAGCCTTTTTCAAGGCTTAAAAAGTTGCTGCATATTTGCCGTGAACTTGACTTCGTTAAAGAATAAAAACAGATAAACTTGGTAAAATCAGTTAGAAAAGAGTCTTAGCTTCCTATTGGTATCAATTTTGCGATTGGAAATGATTATGCAATGGTGTAACGGTGCCTAGAAAATTCACTTGAAATTCGATAGTTTTGCGTGTACATTTGCACAGGTTTGTATGGGACGTTAGTGGTGAGCCAGCAACGCACGTTGTAAGTATGCAATTTTATACGCGCCAACCTGATCGTACAATCAATTGAACACTAATTCAGTGACTGAGTCATAACAATACATGATGTTCATCTGAGCTAGCTACAGGCCCTCACTATACTAGTTTTGTGGAATCCTTAGAACAGTTGGTCCAATGGTTATAAGGTGCGTGTTCATTCCTTCTAGTGTCTTCAACAAGGCGCCTATTTACACAGGAATTAATTGTCCAGGTCTAGTGCATGCAGTGCTATGTGTCACTGTGTGTTTGTTTGGTACAGTACATTGCTAAATCTCTCTACTTTTCAGTAGCCTGGGGATAAACAGAAGACTGGATTAGTACCATTTTTCAGTTCATGTGCTGCTAGAATATTTCTTGCTGGTTTTGCTCTATGCGATAAATTAAGGTAAGTCTTCCAGATATCTCAGTGATTTTCTCACTGTCATGATGCCCAATGAAAATTCTATCAATAAGTTGCATATCATGACTTGAAGATCTAAGTACAAGACCTAAAGGCCATGCAATTGTTGGGTTTATTTCTAACCATGATATAATGACTCATTATAACATTTTGTAGAAATCCGAACTTTATCTGTGGGCAAATGTGAGAGTTGCAACTAAAATAGTGTGCGCTTGAATTACATATTTTTGCCTCTCATTCTGGAATGAGCATTGCACATTGCAACAGTCAGTCTGATGAATTAAGTGGTATGTGGATATATTTGTGGGAAAGTGTTTTACACCCTTAGCTAGTTGCTGCCCAGTTCAGTCCTGTATAGGCCTAGAATTTTAAAGGGAACAGCTAGTAGCAATTAACATAACATAACAGGTTGAAAGGCAAAGGATGGCCAAGGTCCCATAAGATGCCCTAGCTGAAGTCCAAACCCTATCAAAAGTCAAACCACCAAACCTAAACAAACAGCCCCAAACAATCAGATATACCAGTCATGGAAGAACTTGTCAATGTTAACCTTAAAACAGTGTACTGACAGGGAGTTAAGTTAACTACCCTGCTGGTACTTTTCGGTAGAATAATGTATGCAGTAGTAGGATTACATGTCATACTGAGAAATAGGGGGTAGAGCCTGATATCCCAGCCTCAGTCAGTGAAATATAGTTTCCCCATCAAATCCTAAGACAAAAATCCTAAGGCAAAGACTAATTTTTCATCCCGCATATTCAAGAAATGAAGTGCATCATTTGCTTGCATTGATATATTCCTCCAGGTTTATTTACTGAGATGTTAATTTCAATATAAATATAGACTTCCAGTGATAATTTGGAAAATCCTTCCCAAATGCTTATGCATGCAGTGATTTCTCCCATTAAACAGGAAATCTAGGAGAGCCTAGCATAGCCCTTTTTCACACGAAGCACCCTACCACCACACTCAACACCCCCTCCCAAAATAAATAGGGGGAAACATGCTAACTGGCCTGAGAGCTCTACTTCTCAGGGCCTATAATTACTCTCTACTGAGTAAGATCAGCCAATGACATAGTTCTGTCAGTTGCTCACTAGAAATCATGATATTTGCTGTTAGGTCATTATTTTGAACAAAGCATGCAGTCCATGGAACCTTTACTTGCATGTTTACATTTATGATGTACCCCTTGATTGAAATAAAATCACATATGTTCTTTTAAATTTATATTTTATACAATGGATATTACGTAGCAAAGGGCCACCTTGAGTCGGTCATGAAACAAGTGTTATCCCCTCATTTGATTATTACCAACATGACCGATTTATGGTACCGGTTGACTCAACGTACACTCGTTATATACTGTACGCATCGAATTATTTCGCACAATCAATACGTGCAGTACAATGGAGAACAGTGTGGAGGTTGTTGTTCACGAAGCCACTGGTCTACGAATCGCCCTGTATTTGCCGTGAACTTGACTTCGTTAAAGAATGGTTAAAAAAGAAGTTTATTTAAAATTGTAGATTAAGAATTTTTTCATCGAATATGCAAGTTTTTAAAATTGGAAATAGCGCGATTAAATGACAAAAATCGAATTTTTTTAACAGTTCAGATGCAGCTACGTAACTTTTCCAAAATTTGGCCAGAATGCACTTTGCAATGTATGAAGTTACCTGTAATTGGCAAAATTTGATTTTCGCATTTCTTATTAGTAAAATTCAGCCATTGGTTTACTTTTAAACAACCTAATAACTGGTATATAAGCCCTCGAAAATGGCAAGTTTTATCTAATTACGTATTAATGAGCGATGACGTCAGGAAACGTCATGCATACTCCCACAAGAAAAGAAAGGCTTTTTCGTACCGCTGTCTACTGGCTGCGTACATTTGACCTGCTGTTACGCGACCTCAAATCTGAGTTGCCATGGCAACGAAATATTTTGGCAGAACATGTCACTCCTGTTATACGTTGCATGTTTCATGTCGGTGCAATGTTTTCCCCTGGAATTATGTACAAAAAACGATTTTGACTCAATTTGACCTTTGACCTTAGACCGCCACTGCCAGAGTCTGTTGCCATGGCAACCATGTATTTGGGTAGTTTTAGTCATCCTCATGACATGTGCGAAGTTTCATGTCACTAAGATGTTTCATTACCGAAATACAGACAAAAGTATGATTTTACCTAAATTTGACCTTTAACCTCTGCCCTCCTTCCTTCACTTCCGGGAATCTACAAGACACAAGTTCCGACCCTGAGGTATCTTCCCACCAAGTTTGAAAAGGATCGGTCTAGCCCACTAGGAGGAGTTCGAGTTAAGCGTTTCTGTTTTTTTTTTTTTTTACTTGAAAATAGGCGCTTCCATCACGTGACCTTAAATGTCTGTTGCAATGGTAACCATGCATTTTGTTAGTTCTAGATATCCTCATGACACGTGTAAAGTTTCACGTCAATGCCATGTCCCTTTACAGAAATACAGTAAAAGACCAGAAATACAGCCAAAAACTCCCCCCAAAATGATTACTGTCGAAATATGACCTCTGACTTTTGATCTTTGACCTTCACTTCCGGAAATCTGGGAGACACAAGTCCTAACCCTGGAGTATCTTCCCTCCAAGTTTGAAAAAGATCGGTCAAGCCCACTATGAGGCGTAAGAGTCACAAATTTCCTCTTTTTTCACTTAAAAATAGACACTTCCCCTTCCATCACGTGACCTTGGATACCTGTTGCCATGGTAACCATATATTTTGGTAGTTCTAGATATCCTCATGACACGTGCAAATTTCAACGTCAATGCCATGTTCCTTTACAGAAATACGGTAAAAGACCAGAAATACAGCCAAAAAATCCCCCCAAAAATGATTACTATCGAAATATGACCTCTGACCTTTGACCTTCACTTCCGGAAATCTGGGAGACACAAGTCCTAACCCTGGAGTACCTTCCGACCAAGTTTGAAAAAATTCGGTCCAGCCCACTAGGAGGAGTAAGAGTCACAAATTTCCTCTTTTTTCACTTAAAAATAGACACTTCCCCTTCCATCACGTGACCTTTAATACCTGTTGCCATGGTTACCATATATTTTGGTAGTTCTAGATATCCTCATGACACGTGCAAAGTTTCACGTCAATGCCATGTTCCTTTACAGAAATACGGTAAAAGACCAGAAATACAGCCAAAAAACTCCCCCCAAAATGATTACTATCGAAATATGACCTCTGACCTTTGACCTTCACTTCCGGAAATCTGGGAGACACAAGTTCTAACCCTGGAGTACCCTCCCACCAAGTTTGAAAAAGATCGGTCCAGCCCACTAGGAGGAGTTACAGTCACAAATTTCCTCTTTTTTCGCTTAAAAATAGACACTTCCCCTTCCATCACGTGACCTTGGATACCTGTTGCCATGATAACCACATATTTTGGTAGTTCTAGATATCCTCATGACACGTGCAAAGTTTAACGTCATTGCCATGTTCTTCTACAGAAATACGGTAAAAGCCAGAAATACAGCCAAAAAATCCCCCCAAAATGATTACTATCGTAATATGACCTCTGACCTTTGACCTTCACTTCCGGAAATCTGGGAGACACAAGTTCTAAACCTGGAGTACCTTCCCACCAAGTTTGAAAAAGATCGGTCCAGCCCACTAGGAGGAGTTACAGTCACAAATTTCCTGTTTTTTTTTTTCGCTTAAAAATAGACACTTCCCCTTCCATCACGTGACCTTTGATACCTGTTGCCATGGTAACCATATATTTTGGTAGTTCTAGATATCCTCATGACACGTGCAAAATTTAATGTTAGTGCGATGTTCCTTTACAGAAATATAGTAAAATATATGATTTTCATCAAATTTGACCTCTGACCTTTGACCTTTACTTCCGGTTATGCAATATGTACAGTGGTTCCACCTAGGGTACCTTCCTACAAAATTTGAAGAAAATCCGCTGAGCCGTTAAGGAGATATTAGCAAAACAAAACTTCACACACACACACGCACACACACACATCATAACACACACACACACACACACACACGGACACGTATTAACCCCTCACACTGAATTGTAGTTTTGGTTACCTTGGGGGACCCCACCTTAGGTTAGACCCTTGGACTAGTAACTTGGGGGAACCAACTATTACCATGGCAACAGTGCCAATTTCAGCTGGCATTCCCATTTATAGCTCAAAGAGCAAAGTGATTACAATATCTCATCCTCCTCATGGAGCGATGAGATAAAAATAGATAAAATTTCAGAGATCAAGTTTCAATTCTCCTTAGTTAGTACTTTCAACTCAACTGTGACATAATGATAAGCTTGGGCAGGAGACATGCTAGCAATCCAATCAAAGAATGACAACACAAACGAACATTTTAGACTACCTCGCCTACTCTCAATGCTGCAATGATCTGTAGGAAGCGATTTATTTGTTAAACTTTCCAAAACTGCGCATGCCATTTTACAAGCAGACATCCGTCAAGGGAACACTTAATACAAATATTACATCGTTCTCGAGGTGAGGTTAAGTATTGAAGACAAGGGAACTAAGTTCCAGCTAGTCTAGCTGTGTTTACAGTTACTGTACTGACAGCATTCTGTACTGCTTGAGCAAATTCATCCGCTGCTGATAAACAGGAGTTACAGACCAGGGTAAGAGGAAATGTATTGAAGCTATCTCTTTTAAGGGAATCGAGTGTAATTTGGGAAATGTTTTCCACCTTCTAATATAGTTTTTCCACCGTCACGTCAAATGTTGACCATCTAGTCTGTACAAGCCTTCGTGTACACTCTAATTAAATACTGTTCGGCAAAATATGCTCATTTTCTTGCCAAACCGTTTTGCCCCGTATTCCGCCTGGTCAATTGTGGGCAACGTTGTTGGGTAATAATTTTGCCTAAAAAATGGTTAACATTTTTACCCAACACTTTTGCGCAACATCTTTAAGAAACAATGTTGGGTACCGGTACTTGTTTGAATTTCCATAATTAGATATTGAAAAAAAATATTTCAGCAAGTTGAAGACTAAGCAAAGTACTGTATTAGGCACACCGTTTGTCCTCCAAGAGTAGATTCCCTACTGGTGACCATACTTTTTCTAAAGTCTTCTCGACTCTCTAGCAAAGAGCCGACTCCCGAAGGAGTTCTGCTCCCAAAGAAAGCAACGTCCATTAAAGGAAAACACTTCTCTGACCAACCTCACGGCCCTCAGACGATTTACATCATTGGTGTGTCATGTATGTCTCAGTTCTAGACCGGAAGGGAAGCACAAAAGACCGAGAAGTGATCCATGTACTATTCAAAAAACATTGACGTTTGTAGTTTGATACAAGTATCCCAATCTTGCAGTTCGTATTCCTTGTCCCATCATTATGTAGTAGTAAAAACTTTATTTTCTGCACGACAATTTCTCTTTAAGTAATTTCGTCCTGATTTTTATTGCCATTCTACCACTTTTTATCTAGCCTACCATATCCTACTATCTTATTCAATTAAACCATCATGAGATTTAAATGAAACAAGTTTATTAAAACTATCTGAAATTTTAACTGAACTTAAACTAATTTTCCGATAGGTGAACTAAAAGTTTTCTTGCCTAAAATATTTACCCAAATGTTGAATATTTTGAAACTTGCCCAACTTCTTTTACCCGACACTTGGATTTTACCCAACTTTAAATTAACGAACAGCAAAGGGACATTGTTTACTCGCTTGAAGGAAATATTTGCCCATGTTAATTGAACACTTCGGATTTTTTGGTCAACGCTTTTTATCCGACTGATTTTATACAGTAAAGAAACGTAGATTTCCGTACGGTAGGTGTGAACGATTAAATTACAATTTTCAGTGTACTTACCTGTGATGTCCAGTGATATCGGATATTTCCAATACCGTATGGAACGGTATGTCCAGAAAGTGAAATCAATTGAAGGAATGACATGCTTATATTCGAGATTATGCTTTGGACAACGGTCACTAATTTTCTTTTACAGAATACAGAATAGGGGTTTTAACCCCTTTTCGAGACACTGTAAATACAAATTAGTCAAAACAGTGTCTGAACTGATTGATCACGCTGTTCAACAATGTTCACTTATATTTGACCCACTTAAATTAGTTAGACCTCCATGACTAAGTTGTGACTGATATTCTTAAGTGCATTACTACGAAGTTAGTCAGATATCAACACAAATTAGTGAAACATTAGTGACTAACGTGGTTGGTCATTTCTGACACTTTTTTGACTGATTTGTGTTTACAGTGAATGAGTAATTTTTGTTTCATGATGCAAGGGCTAGGTTATTTCTTAAGGAGTCTAACAGGACGCGAAATGTGCACTGTACATTATGGTTTGCAAAGTAATTGATCACCAGCTCGTATTTTCGATCGCTGCAGGTGACTTTGCGTTCCTGTACGAATTTGTAGATATACAGTAGAGTGTAATTTATTGGTATTGGCCTTCCGATTATGACACCGAAACCTGTACTACAAACGTCACACACTGATGAAAAATGTTTTGGGTAAAAGACCATTCACTGAAAATAAAGACAAGTCAAGACGGTGCCTCCGCTGACAAATTTGACTGACTTGCGTATAAATTGGTTGGTTGACTTGTCGACGGTCATAAACTACTATAAACAGTGGATTAGAACGTGTGGTCTCGACTAATCGACTAGTCTGTGATCACTCGAATAATGTAACCGACTAGTTTGTAACCAGTGACTAATTCACATACTAATTTAAATTCTAGTCAGTCAAATTAGTCAGTAGAGGCACCATCCTGACTAGTTTTTGTTTTCTGTGTTAGCTTTTGGTCATGGGGTCACAGTGTCACTCAATTCACGTAGTGTAAAGTCCGCTACATACCGTGTTTTACTACCATAACTGAGGCTATGGAGAAATTGGTTTGAGAACATAGATTAAGTATCCGCGGGATGTTAGACCAGTTCTTTTCTGATTTCGTATAGTACAAAAGGGTGAAAAAGTTTGTATTTTAGTAGGATCGCCACTCCCAAAGAAGCCGCTCGGTCTATTGGTATGATTTGCTGATAATCACGTAAAAAATGTGCAGCTACGTAATCTGAAGGCCAATATGGGTGGAGAGATGGAACTGAAAGAGTATTGAAATCACGTGAACAGGTACAGAACCTCCATACATATCTTATGCATACCGTGGCGGAGAGGGGACAAGCCATAAATGTGGATTTTTTTTGTTGGTATCTTAATTACCTCGAAATTCTTACTAAGTAACTCGGAATTCTGAGACAGTAGCTTAGAACTCTGACTTAGTATCTCAGAATTCTGGCTTAGTAGCTCAGAATTCTGATATACTAAGTCAGAATTCTGTGAAGCTAGGCCAGAATTCTGAGATATCAGGGTTGGCAGTTTTTACCATGAGTGGTTTTTACCCATGGCTTTTAATTGTAAAAACCGCCCTGGAAAAACAGGTTTTTACCCAACTGAGCGTAAAAAAACTGGAAAGAACCTTTTGTCTTAGAAAAAATGGGATTTAAATACTCTAAACCTTTAGACTTACAACAGGTTCTTTTTTTTTTTTTTCTTTGCAAAGTTTTTTTTCCAAAGAGGACTTACTTCAAGCCGTTTTGATGGAAAATATTATTTTGGTGTTGTGTGAAAATACATTTTGAACTTGCTTACATTACACATCTACTAGTCTGATATGAAATCAAAACCATTCACAACTTCGAAATCAGTCTTTAAATAGCATGGTCTTCAACTTATATTTAAGTCGTGTTTCTGATTTGTAAAAGTTGTTTAAATTTGGGTCATAAATCTAAATTAAATTTTTTAAAATACTTGAGATTCTCAATTTGTGTCAGTGACAATGTAGCTATTCTGAAATATTCAGTTTCCTATGAATTAGTAAAATGGAAAGCAATGCCACAATTTTGGAAATATTCCAGTACAAGCAATGTTTGCATACCAATCTTAAAGCATCGACACCGACCTAATACTACATTTACAAATTTGTGTTCACATTAAAAGTAGTTAAAAAGTAAAACAGTATAGAGATCTGAACCCACTCTAATTTGTTCTATGTAATACTGTACATACACTAGTTTATAAGTACACCTATACACTACACATTGCCTGGCACTTGCATTCATGGGTTTTTCCCTTTTTACCAATTTCTAACGGTTTTTACCAGTTGTTACCACTGTCCGGGTAAAAACAGGTTTTTTCCGGTAAAAACCCAACTCTGTGCGGAGATATTATCTTAAAATTCCGAGTTACTAAGTCGAATTCTGAGGTAGTATCTCATAATTCTGACTTACAATTTCGGAATTCTGACTAAGTAACTCGGAAGTCTGAGATAGTTTCTCAGAATTCTGACTTTGTAACTTAGAATTCTGAGATAATTAAGATGCGAATCAAACAAATCTCCATTATTTTTCTTGTCCCGTCCTCTCTCTGTCACCGTAGATGCATGCCTCGGCGTAGTTAAATATAAATAATGAACATTTCAATTTTGCATCTCATCTTGTGTATAATATGCATGTATGTAAATGTATTTATAAACAAAAATAATCTTAGCTAAATATTCTCTGGAAATGTGCATGATTTTTATCGCATATGCGAAAATCAAGTTGTCATTAATTACTTCCTGGCGTCACTCTACGAATAGCTTTTATCGGACTACGGTGAAAGCTGTCTGACTGTGCAAGGTAGTGGAAAAAAAGTATGCGTTTGACTTTTGTAGTCTTGTGATGCCAATTATATGTTTTCACAGGCTGGTATTTTTTCTGACCGTGATGGAGACGATCTTTGCTAAAACTCACAAACAATCAGTTTGCAATCATGACCCACGCTTTAATTGTTATATGCCTTTTAACAGATATTGTGTTGAGCAAGGTATTGAAAGACTTTGATATATGTTGCTATGGAAACCCAGCACCAAACATCATAGAACACAGTTGTAACAGGGTGATCATATTCAATTCTCCCAACTTTCCAGGGACTGGACCCGAATCGTTTTAGTTAACCAGAATGCAGGAAATTATAATAAGTATTTATGAACACGTATTACATCTCCCTATCTTTCCAGTAGATTAATACATGGTTTAGAATAAAACAACCTCTTCGCAACCACTTTTATTTTACCAATATTGTACTAAGTAACAATGGCCCAGCAGTGAGTCAATAAACTATATACCGCCTTTTTATAAACTTCATGTCGCTAAACAAATAAAGTGGATGTCAGTTGACAAATATGGTGTTGTTAACACAACAATGAATGTCAGAAACAGACGAGTAAACAAACCTGAACCATTGACGTTCCATATCTTTTGCATGAAAGATAGGGTCTTAACAAATATATGGATGATTTGGAAGGTTCTCGAGTGTTAATATCAGTCTTGCAATACTGTACGCTATACCACATAGTTGGTGTTTATACAAAACTAGGAGGGTATGAAGCTGAGCGATAAGATTAATTTACAATGATAATTTTTGTATACGCCAGTCCTGGACTTCTACTGCGGTGCATAACGACTTTTTTGATTTTTTTTTTTTAATTTTGCGTAATGTAATACGGTACCATAGATCTAGGCACTGTCAATTAACAGGTAACCCAGCTTTAGGGATATGACTAAACAAGGGATATTCCGTATAGCTTGCTTTGCAGGTAAGTTAATGTCAGCTATAATCTGTATCAAATTTTGACTTTGATGATAATCAAAGATCGATTAGCAATAAACTGAAACTTTGCCTTCTCCTTAAAATTATACTTGGAATAAAAAACCACTGCAAGGCACCAAATTTCTGGGATAGTCCCCTTCCACAACTCTGAACTTATTACTGAGACACTTATTATTTCCTACACTGTATGATGTCTTGTCTGAATAAAAATATTCCAAACAGCAGCAAAATGAGAACTTTTATCGATTTAATATAGTGTAGTTCGGAAGACTAAATACTAAACAGGCTGTAGGCAACATACATGAAACTGTGGAGAAAAGCGCGCGTAGTGCCAGAAAAAAATTGTAATTCAAACAAAGTGGGGGCTGAACTTGGAGTAAGCGGACCCACATTCATCCCCTGGTATAGAGGGACAGCGATCTGCTCCACTGGGGGACACCCAGATGGACACAGTAACATGATTTGGTCAAAAAGTTTGCACACCCCTGCATTTGCGAAGCTACGGCGGGGGGGGGGGCACGAGGGGGCACGTGTCCCCCCACAGCAAAGTTGGTGCCATAGGTGCCCCCGTCCCATTGCAATCTGCCCCGCTCAACATGTTGTGAGCATGCGCACTTATACAAGTATCTGCTGAAATGATGAAAGGTGAGTGGCCAATTTCTTCGAACTACGGGCAGCCTTTCACCTGCCCTCCGTGGTCTCGCTTCGTGGCACAAGTATACAAGGGCTTCAATTCTTACGTGTCGCATCATAATTAACACTTTAAACATACTTGAAAATTGTAAGATGCGTTTTGTGTCAATCTAATGGGGGAAGGATTGGGGCAAGGGGTGAAGGTAAGACGCCACCTAATATACATCTATATCTGCTCCACTGGGACCACCCAGATGGGCACAGTAACATGATTTGGTCCAAAAGTTTGCACACCCCTGTAGTGGCGTAGCAACGGGGGTAGGGGGAACGAGGGCGCACGTGCCCCCCCCCCCCCTCAGCAAAGTCGTGCAGTCACTGAACACAAGCGATTATGGGATTTGTCTCTACGTACACAATGTAGACAGGTAGACTGCACTGTATACCAGTACTTCCATTTGTATACACTGCATGCACATGTCAGGACTTGAACCATGGAACTTGAAGTACTACCTCGGAGGTAGTACTTCCATGCTTGAACCAACTGGTTGGAAATTGGGCCGTAAAACTCCGCCTGTCCAACTAAATGATCAAAAGCAGCCGTCTGTAGGGTTGTACGTACGAAGTGTACTGCTACTACTGGGTTAGTTAGACGAGATTTAACGATCTGCCAACAGTTATACAGTTATATAGTGCCAATCAACTCTATAAAAAGGTCATAGTTCAAATTCATTTTCAAGTATGTTTCAATTTCAAATTTGGTTTCCACGTCGTCTCTTACGACAGGCGGGAAATACTGTGGACACAGTGAACCCCCAGCCCAGAGGGGCTGTTCTGCCGTTGCGACAAAACAATAGCATGCACACTGGCCTATCAAAACGTTTAACACTCAAATTTACAGCCTCCAGCCTAGTAGCTTAGCGTTAAATTAGCTTACGACAGTATTGCCCAAGCCATCCGGGTTGTTTATCAGGGTTTTCCGTTGACCGAGCTTTCATTTAGGCTAGGACCGCCGCCAGTCGAAGATCCTTATCCAAACATTTTATAAGCCCCAGCCTCAAACCCCGCCCACACACGGGCACTACAATTCTGCGTATTTGCTGCAGGCAAATGCAGTTCTAGTTGCAGCTTGGGTATACATGTGCACCCAATCGTGCTCGGGGGCTCTTCGTGTGTTAAGTCTCATTTAGCTCCCCAAACCCGCTCAATGTGAGACATGAATGCATTATGACTACTGTCAAAAGTTTACAAACTTGTCCATTTTCAAAAAGGAGTGTTGAAGAAATATTGGAAATCAAACGATTAAGCCCACATAGGCCGCACATACTGTCTGTATCGTCTTCACGTGGGTTTTCACCCAGCTGGTACACTAAGTACGAATGATGATAGGTTAAACACTTTAGCCATGCTATCAATTGAAAAGAAGTTCATAAGAGAAAATTCAAATTTTAATCAACGTGTAATTGAAATGTTTGCTCATCTCAAAGAAAGACGAATGCATTGTCATAGCCACGGGAACCTCGAGCCAGTTGTAAGACTAAATTCTATGAAATAATGGTGAAGTTTGCAGTCAGTTTAATGCTCATCAAATGCCATATGAAGTGAGAAAAATGTTTCGTTCTATAACCCAAATTTTGTAAATATCGCGGAGCTTCCGGGGGCTTCGCCCCCTGGACCCCCCACCGGGGCGTTGCCCCTGGACCCCACGCCGTAGGTGGGACCGCTTCGCCCTCCCGCGGCGCTTTGGGCGCCGTTGGTTTATTCCCACCAATACCAATTTGCCCCTCCATGTATGTAGACCACGAGCCGCCACTGGCTGTCAGTCAGATTCAACGAAATGTAGTTCTGATAGTCTCACCATAGTTATCCTGAGTTATATGTTGTTCCTCCCTAAAAAAAGTCTGTGTCTCCCCCCCAAGTGCCCCGCCCCTCCCCGACGCAAAAATCCTGGCTACGTCATTGCACCCCTGCTCTAGACCATAATGCACCACCGTTGGCAACTGAGACAAGACTAAAGTGCTGACCGTTCACAGACACTATATACATTGCACACGTGGGCTGACGCTGACGTGAGACTGTGTGGACATAGTTCAATCAGTAACGCTCTCTTCACCTGATGACATATTGCCCTGCAGCTATTCACATTATCTAAATCTTGTTGTGGTCGCCAGTGAGTTGGAGCTCCCTGTTGTGGTGCGAAGGCAAGAGGGCAGGAAACTAAGTAGATAGCCTATACACCCGGACTTAATATCATGGAGGTTCGTGTATTTGGGTTTGTGCTGTGAGGGAATGGATGAGCATGAAATAGCCCCCTTGAATATTCTCGAAGATAAGAATTACGCTTATTTTAGTGTATTGGTTATTGTTGATGTGACGAAAAAAGGGGGGGATGAGGCCGTAAAATCCCCCCTTGGATCCGCGCGTGTCTACTGATCATAACAAAAGAGTAAATGACGACACATATTTTTTCTTAACACCTCAAATACTGGAGGCATTTGAAATGATGTACACTGGCCTTAAATATATTTATAGTTGTATAACTCATATAATTTATTTATTTATATAATTTATAATTATATAACATAATTTTGTAAGAGCCGTTTAGAGCTTCTTTATAATCAAAACAAGTTCTGTAACGCAAACGGATGAATGACCACTCTAGCCCAGTGGAAGGTGGCTTTGTCTACATCATGCAGGTATTCCATATTTATACATAGTCAGTGTCGGTGTTAGACTTCATGACTGACGTGTGTCAAATGTGTCATAGGCATTTATTACTATAAAGGAAGACCAGGTAAACTCTAGTCAAACTTTTAAATTCATTCATTGCTAGGCCTAATCAGCCACTCTAAAAATAGGTCAACAACAGTGGCGTAGCTACTGGGGGGGGGGCAAGTTGCCCCCCCCCCCCTGGAAAAATTTTTGGGGAAATTTAATGAAAATGGGGAAATTTGATGAATCTTTTTATTATTACAAAAATTTCTCAAAATTTTTGTTACAATAAGAAATTGTGAGACATTTCTCATACATAATTCGTATTTTGATGCAACAAATTAACTCAGATTTCGTCAGTGTCGCATGAACCGGCCCAATTCGCGTTCCACAGAAATGTCCTCGCCGCGTAGCAGATTGAATGTTCTCTTGTGCTTGTATACGCAAGGGGGTTATGATCAGTGCATTAATTCAGTGTACAGGAAGCTGTTATTCAGATGATACTTTGGGAATTCAGTAAAAAGGATGTGAAAACTGACAAGTCACTACCGTAGACCCCGAGGTTGTTATGTTCTTCTACAAGCTAGCAGTAGTTGTACGATTTCACTCTGTGTACGTAACGGTGGATGGGGCTGAAACAATCCATGGCCAACGATAAACTTAAAGTTAATCTAGAAATTAGAATTAGTGGGATCCGTTGGCACACTTAGATTTTGTTACTTAGCCTAATCCTTGGAGGTTTACAAGCTAGTTCGGGAAAATAGCTTTCTGCTCACTTTGAGTGTAACAATAAATGGACAATGAGTACCTTGTAGCCTACTACACTTAACAGACTGCTTTTCTAACAGGATATCCTGTGTGATCGAGCCACTATTAGGCCTCCTTAGTGGCGTGCGAAGGGGAGAGCATTGGGCCATTCCCCCCCCCCCCCTCACAGATGCCATTTTTGCTTTGTTCTTAAAAATACATAGTCTAACTTTATTAACACAGATTTTACTTCAAATGATAGCATATGTGGCACCAGATTGCTTATAAGGACACCCAATTTTCAGAAATTTTCAAAGGGGAAGGATTGTCCCTGCAAGGTCTTTCAGTGATGCCAATTTTTTTTTAATTCCTACAAATAGACCTAGGCAAATTCTGTCAAATTCCAATTTTTCCTTAAAAAGGTAGACTCTGTTTCCCACTGGTGGCATCGATAAAAAAGACTACATGTTTAGATTCTCTTATAAGCATAAAAACGTTATTTTGACCATCTGAGGGGTCTGATTTTTCGAAATTTTCTTTACGCTCCGCGCCAACCAATGGTGGCGCTTCGCTCGGTCTTTTGGGCAAAATTATATTTTGGGGGTAAAATTAGCGCATAACTCTCTGATCACTTTGCAGTTTGCGAACATATTTTGAAGTGAGCATTTTATTTCAAACGACAAAAGAAGAGAGCGACTGGCTAGATTCTTCGTATTAGCCTGGAAAATGTTATTTCAGGCCATCTAAGGGGTCTGATTTTTCTAAATTTTCTCTACGCTCCGCGCCAACCAATGGTGGCGCTCCGCTAAGATAATCTTTATGACAAAATAACATTTTATGGCCAAGAAAAACTACAAATACCGATCAGTGCTCTTTTATTTTGACTCCTAAAAGTGTGCAAATTTAATGACAAGTTTTTCTTCGTAAGGTAGCATAAATGGGATAGGGAAATGCATGTCAAGACACAAAAGTTTCAGTTTTATCCTCATGAACCACCACGATTCAACTTTTAACACTGTTCCTGTCAAAGTCGAAAATCTTGCACCATTTTGCATCTAGGCTCCTTGAAAAAGTCAAAAAATTTCCGGACACCCCTCCCCTTAGACCATACTGCATGCCCCTCCCCCTTCAGAGAAATCCTGCGTACGCCACTGCGTTAGTACATACAAATAAACCAGATATTGTTTACCAAAATAGTATACTTTGTTATTTCCGATTGCTCTATGTTTTACTTTAAGATTAAAATGCAGGTAATATTACAAAATGATATGGTAATGTTGTTATACTTGTAAGTTTGCATGTTTTATATGAAATACATACACATTGACCGGGAAAAGTTTTGGGGAAATTTCATACCTTTGCCCCCCCCCCCCCCCCCTGGAAAAAATCCTAGCTACGCCACTGGTCAACAACAAGCCACTAAAAGGGATAAATTAATGCCAACGGCATGAGGAACACGAAACGCACTTGCCGTTATATCCCCCAAAGGTTTCATAACATATCACATCGCCCATTACGACCCATATCTTTGCAAAGAGACAGTATGAAACTCAAAAAAGTCAAGTTGATAAGGATAGCAAATGACAAAGTTAATTTCCGTCTTGCACTATATAGTTCAACTTTCCATATGAAGCGCTTCGGCACAGAAGTGCAAAAGTGGAAGATAGTAAGGAATTGTATATTTTCAAACACAGTCCTCTCCCGAGATCAAATAGAGGCCAAATTAATCGAAGAGGATTCCAGCATAAAAATATTCCTTTTTCTTAGAATATCTGCTAATTCTTATCTAATTATGATGAAAAACAATGAAATGCCAAGCACTATGACGCAAAGTGAAATGGTGGCAGACATTAATCGTTTACAACATCAATAACTCAGCTGAAAGCTTTCCGCTGAGTTAACGAAGGCTGTGGGTATTACAAGTTGAGTCCGTAAAATCCTCACAAACCAAACCAATAGATTTATCCATGCCTACGTCACTGGTTGGCACTGGTTTGCATTGAGTATGTGTAGGAACACATGCGCGCACATTTGGTTTTGCGCTTGCAGTAAACTCGTTATTTGCACGCAGAATCTAAACGAGTGACGAAATGTACGCGTAACTCATCAATTCTGTTGCCAGGCAGCCGTGACGTCATTTGTATGAATGAGCAAATTGTGAAATCTATGAAGCTTTTCACAAAATCTTTTCAAATCCAATATTGGTTGAAAAAAATTCTGAAATGGCAGGTAGGTATGGTAACATCTTATCCTGTATACATGTAGCATATGCGCAAGGAATGTGAACCATAATGACAGGACTGGATTAGCGTTGTGTTGGACCCTCGGCATTTCCTTTGGCGGGCCCCTTTTACATCCCCCCTCTCCCATTCGCTCACACACATTAATAACACTCAACAGATTAAATTTTAGCTTCTAAACGCTAATAAATAATAGTTGTTTCACATTTTACAGTGATACATGACAGTTATACATTTTATGCCAGATAGTTTTCGCATGACAAAAATGCACACACGTGAAAAGGTAGGCCCGACAACCAGTGAAAAAAATGACGTGGGTCTCAATTCCCAAACACCTTTTCATAAACATTAAAGTGTACCTAAAGTCAAAAAGAAAATTTATAAAATATAGATTAAAAAGCTTAAAATATGCAGTCCAACTCCCAACATAGAACATTCTTGAGCCAAGATATAAAATGTTTTAGCGTATTCACTCAAACCAAAATAGTTCTTTGACCAATAATTTGTGACTCTCTTGTTGTACGACTAACATTACCTGCTTTGTTTCCCTTTCAAATTAAAAATGTGTTTATGACCATAAACACTTCCTGTCTGCTTCGATGGCTTGTTTCACAGAAAGGGCTTAGTTTATTACATCACTCCATAAGAGTAAAAATGTTATCATACCTTGGTACAAGGGGCAGTAACTTTAAGAAAAACAAAGAAATACAAAAATTTAAATTTGAATAGTACAACAATGACATCACAAATCATTGCACATTCACCATTTTATTTTGAGTGAATATACCTTAACATTTTCTATCTCGGCCCCTGAATGTCCTACGCAAATGGCAGTGGGACTGTTAACATTCATTTTTCATTCTGTTCAATACATGGATTTAAATGTTTAGACTTGAGTTACACTTTAACTATTACATTAAACATTTTTGAAGGGATTTCTGGAAAGTAAAATTATTTATTAGTTGGGAAAATTCCATTTTCACACTGGGTCAAGTTCCACGCTGAGCAGGGAAAGGCTGTTTAGTGTCTTCTGCTATATTCAGGATCGAACGTCCCTTGTTTGAGTTCTAAAAACTTATTTTATATCTCCTTGACTTAACAATCAGAAAGCGCGGGTTGCCGGGGCCTACGAGACGAGGCCCCAAAGCGCGGGGCCCGGACCTGCATAATAAGCAAGTTCGCTAATTCGTTGTCCCAATGAATTATTGGGCACAGAGTGTGATATACAAAACGAGCTCAAGACACACCGTAGTGTACCGAGTTCCCTTGTTTTCGTAAGTACATGCATACAACAAGTGTCTAGCCAACTAGAACGAAAATAGGGTTCTTAGTCATACTTTTCGACAGATTAGTAAACTGCGATGTTTACACCAAAAAAGGGCGATTTAGATACAATCCACTGCACTAAACCACACTTGAGATCCCTCCTTTGGTTATTAATGGATTAAGAAAGAATGATATCAGGAAATGTTCATGTAAATTACGTGTAGACGTTGCGGTACATGTGGGATTGGTTCGTTTATACCGACGATTTCGAAGGTGTGCGCACATTCATATCAACCAGACTCTCTTATTTGCTTCATCCTCTGTAAAGTGGACAGTGTTACTCCAACAATAAATCAGTCATTTTGGTAATTATTTGTTAAATCATGTGAGTCTAGAACACTAAGTAATACTGTGTAGGGACATAGGCCTCACCCTTTGTAACATTATATTTCTAAGTGGTTTGAAACAGTTACATCAAGCACTATCATAAAACTGTTAAACTGTACAAACATTCTATTTTTTTTATCTCCACAGCCAAGAAAAACATTATGAATCGAAAAGTTTGTCTCGTCTTCGCAGTTTTAATATCCATCCTTTTCATTGCAATGGGTATATCTGTTCTTGTATTTGCGTCATCAGCCATTGACTATTTGACACAAAGCGTAAGTAAGCTTGTATTGCTCGTAGAAAATTAATTTTTATATTTCTACATTTCTTCCAGAAGATTTATTTGATATTCGACTGTTTCACACCAGACTATACTCAATCAGGAAAGAAAACATAATTTGTTTCTATCCTACTGCATTGGATGTTGCATAATAATATTTTTGGTTCAAGTTTTGCAAACTACCTGACTGCAGTTACATCGTTACATGATAGCAATTCCTCAATTACATCACATTTCTTAATTTGCATATCAATGCAAAATATTAATTAGGTCAGAAAGATATGTATCTGTTGTACTGCATTAGGGTTGCATTTGTTTCTAGACGGAAGTCCAATTATCGACTGCGAAGATTCTACTCACAAGCCTGGGAAACTTCATTTTCGGCTATCTGAAGAATTGCAATTTCTTGAAATTCTCTTAACGCCCTGTGCCAATTTTCGTCAAAATAATATTTATTAATTGATAGCATAAAAGTAAGGATACATCGATATCATGGATTAAGTACAAGAGGGAGGGGCAAAGTAGATTGTAGCATCTAAGTCCTTCAGGATGACGAATAACTTCAACCACCTCCCTATAACACTCTCCAGATTGGCGGTCAAAAATGGTCACTGAGTCGACTTGACTTCCCACTCACTTACAAAAAAACATGGCTAAGCACCTGCCGTTAACGGTACTCGTAATTTTCTGATCATTTTGCAATTGACGTAATTTTCATTGATGAATACATTTTATTGCACGAGAAATCTCAAAATAATGTGCAGCTCCGCAAGATAGTTTTGGGGCCAGAGTCCTCTGCCCCAGACAGAAATGCTCCTGTTTGCTTGTGCAACTGCGTTTGGTCAAGTTTAAGACAGTTAGACATCTACTTCTCAGGTGGGAGACCTGGAGACCCAGGCACGAGCACCAAATACTTTCAAGTGAAAATGGAACCTACTGCCGTTGTGTCTGATGAAGTAAAACAATCCAGTGCCCCAGAAGTGAAAATAAGGGCAGTGGAAACCGCAATATAAAACCAGGAAGTTATAATTTGAGGCGTGAAACCCCATAGAGGCTTTGCAATTACGTCACAGATTCGCCATTCTGAAGGACAATCAAGTACACATGTCTTTGTACTGAACGCAGTGCACGGTGAGCTTTGCGCTGTGCGCAGTGTATACGTATTCGAAGAACAAGCGTAGTTACATGTACTCCAACACCGTGACGGCCGCGAGGACGTATTATGACGTCACATGAAAAACCTCTATAACCAACTAACTGACTAATGTACGCTTGTGATGGTGAGAGAGTGATTAAAGCGGCTCGTCGAGCTGGTTCATGATATTCAACAAATTTTTTCCAAACCTCTGAAGTTTTCTTCACATACCAATGACAAATGGTCAATCTTAGACAATACCCAAACCCATATAAATAACTGTTTTATGAGTGAGTACTTAACGGCTCAAATCGGTGTTCAAAAATTTGTGACCAGACATTTTTTCAATTTATATACAAATCCGTTACGTTGTTATTGTACTGTCCATGACGTCATGGACAGTACCTTAGGCACGCTTCTCATTTTCGAGGGACAGTTCTTTCGTTCAGTGTTTCTCGATTCTCGGTGAGTTGTTTGCTCTTCAATTGAGTTCATTATGTTGAGTCATGTAGACGGGAACGAGACTTCATGGTCACTTTTGGTTATGATATGGCCCAAAATGAGAGAGTTTTATTTAGGCATTTATGTATTTTATTGTTTTGTAAAAGAATGCTTGAGTAAGTCAAATTTGTATACAGTATGCTTGCTCATCACACAACAGACAACGGCCGCACTCCCGCATTGTACCTGTGGTATATCGCGCACGGTGTCGCTAAACGCGAACAAGCTAGGTATATACTTCATATAAGCCTACCTGAAAGTAATGTATGGATATGTATGTATATATGTATATGAACATGCATAATGTATGAGGCTGAATATTCATTAGTTAATATAAGTACATTTTTTACTTGTAGTTGTATATTTGAAGTTGTATACATATACATATATATGTATGCGTATATATATGTATATATATATATATGTATATTTATATATATATATATACATTCATAATGTATTAGGCTATATATATATGTATGTATGTATGTATCTACATCCATCCCCTAAGTCCCCGGTCCCCAGTCGGCACTCAGTTGTTTGTGTATGAATATGTGTATGTAGGTATTTCTATATATATATATATATACATCCATCCCCTAAGTCCCCGATCCCCAGTCGGCACTCAGTTGTTTGTGTATGTATTTGTGTATGTAGGTATTAATATATATATATATATATATATATATATATATATATATATATATATATATATATATATATATATATAAATATATATATATATTTATATATATTATATTTATATCTACATTCATCCCCGAAGTCCCCAATCCCCAGTCGACACTCAGTGGTATGTATTACGTACATACATGTATACGTATTTGTATATATACCTACCTGTATGCATGTTATCCCCAAGGCTCAATCCCCATTTGGCAGTCAGTTTCATACATATCCTAGTACATAGTGTATAAGTATGTTTTTATATTTGTACATGTGAGCAACGTTAAATCAGGACTAGCATATACACTGTAACATTCGTAGCAGGTGTTTGTCGTTACATATTTTCTTTTGGTTTGTTTGTTTGTTTGTTGGTTGTTTTTTTTTTTCTGGCAACGAGTGCCATATGTCACAGCTCAAGTATAACGGAATTCTAAAAATGTGCAATTGTTTAACTTGTTAAAAGATTTGACATTTTGTATCTAAGTTACCTTACATTGAGAAAAAGATGTCAGGGTGAGGAAATGGCCCTCCACATAGACAAAACGCCTTTCCTTTACATTCAGACCAAATTAAAATTGCCAAAGTTTTCCAATGTATGATCAGTCCGACAATTGATCCAAGATAACACCCTTGCGTCCAACCTGAAATGACTAAAGATATGTTTCTCCAAGGGGGGACCCATCCCCACAGACCCTTCCCATACGATGTCACATCCACAAGGTGTCAAAGAAAGGATTGGTTTCTGGGTCAACGTACCTCCGATGAGATTATGATCATTTTACACCGGCTGTCTGGCTATATATCTGGGATGGGCTTACGGCATTATCTTGTAAAGTGCCACCAATCTAATCATCCTCCTCTGATCGACGCCGCCATTATACCATTTCTGCGAAAAACGTTAATGTCGGCGTCAAACTAACCAAAGATTTGGAATTATTTGAAATCAACTTTTTTTTTTTATTTCAAAAAACTATTCAATGACAATATCAAGACATGAGATTTCAACTCAGAGGCTGTTCAGAAAACTCTAGATTTACCTGCAAGACAAATGAATTATCATTTCCGGGGATGTAAGAGGCCTTTCTAGCAGAAATTTTCGGGTACGCTGCACTCCAACGGCAAGAGGAGGGAATGAATCATTGGAATTTTAACAGATTTTTCCGGGGGTCTTATAGTCAGTGTAAAGGGCGAGTACCCTCCCCGATGAATTGCCTGTTTTTTGCTCTCAAGAGGACTATTTTCCTAAAAAGAACCCCCAATTTTCTGCGCTCTACGCACACTGTAGATTCACTCCGGTTACTTCAATACTTCTATTTCACCATAGGCGTACGGGAGGCGTACGGTAGGATTCTCTGCCCGAAAAATGTAATTCTGCCCGAAAGACTATCTAAGCGGAGCGCCACCATCAGTTGGCGCGGAGCGTACAGAAAATTTTGTAAAAATCGCAACCCCTCAGACAGCCGGAAATGGCCTTTCCCAGGCTTATAAGCAGAATCAAAGCCGTCGATATTTTGAACTTTCGTTTGCAATAAAACTTCCACCAAAATGAGCAAATCTGCAAAAAGTTCAGAAAACTTCCACATGAAATGTACCACTACCATTGGATGACTTCATTAAGCTATAATCATTGGAAAATGAGTTTTTTTTGCGCGTTCTACAAACTATTTTACGTCATGCAGCATGATATTTTCATCAATATAATTTGAAAATTGAAAAACTTCAGAAACCCTCATGGAGGGGGATAGACAGACTCTCAGCGCTCCGCGCCACAATGGCTTGGCCCGAAACGCCCCAAAATGTCGACCCAAAACGCCTCCAAGATCACTGGAAATGGCACTTCCAAGGCTATTTAAGAGTTCCCACAACTCAGTAAGTTGAATCAATACGGTGAGATGTATTACCCTAGAGGTGTGTAATCAGAAAGAAAGGAAGGGGAAAGGTCGTTGACAAGGCACTATTCATATATTCTTCCCCGATCCAGCAATCGGTAACTGAGGTTCGTCCTTAAAAACATTTGAGATGTGTAAAAACATAATATAATGATATACCGCACATGTGAATGTATAAAACATCACCTGGTCTTGTATCTTTCCGGGGAAAACTGTAGAACGGAATTAAAAACATGAGTACCGTATAGCCGTGTTCCCATTTGATCCAGGGAGGTGGATCTTGATCTACCGAGGTGGATCAAACACTAATGGGAACGCAGATCAACAACACTCACTCAAGATCAAGATCCACCGATTTTGATCGACCGTTCGGGGTAGATCAAGATCCACCGCGCTGGATCAAAGTTTGTAATGGGAACACATCGGTAGATCAAGTGACCCTGGATCTCCGGTTACACTCATGGATGTTTTTGTGATACATCGATACGAAATGCATGGCAGGCCGACTTGTAAACACTGGTGACCTTTTCGCGCTTGCGCAATGTGTTCAAAAAACACGTTTGATCTACCGCGCTCAATCAAATGGGAACGCGGATCTCGATCAAGGTAACTGATGTTGATCCACTTCGGTAGATCAAGATCCACCTCCCTGGATCAAATGGGAACACGGCTTTTGTCTCTGATTCCGTTGCGACTCTTGCCCAAATTCCAGTTCCACTGAATCGATGCAACTGTCTATATTTCTATGGTTTTGGGCGAAGCACAAAACCCAATTAGCCTGGGGTCCAAGGGGGCACTTAAGGGCCACTGGTGGGGTTCAGGGGACAAAGCCCAGCTAGTAGAGGTCCAGGGGGGTCTGGATACTTTTGTAGGGGGTGGCTGGAGTTTACTATCTAAGCATAGCGCCACCATTGTTGGCGCGGAGCGTACAAAGAAAATTTTGGATTTTAAAACCTCCCAAATGGCTGGAAATGGCATTTGCCAGGTTTATTTGTCTGTAATTCTTGTGAGAAAAATTTGTGATTTTTCTTACATTAAAACACCCTTTTGAGATACTATTAGCTCAGTTCATTACTCCACTGAACTATGTATCCTAGGATGGCAAATCCGGAATCCTGCTGAATGTTGCAAGCAGCTGTTCCAGTGCACGCCGTAGTAAGGTATTCCCAGAGGCGTACGGGAGCATTTCACTTTTGCGGCAGAAGATTTTGCCCCAGAAATGTAATTCTGCCTGTAGGACAGTTAAAGCGGAGCGCCACCACCGGTTGGCGCGAAGCGTCCAGAAAATTTGAAAATTCGTACCTCTCAGACAGTCAAAAATGACATTTCCCTGGCTTGTAAAGGGGATCCAAGCAGTCGCTTTTTTAAGTTTCAATTGCAGATAAACGTATGTTCGTTCCAAACTTAAATTCGGCCAAAAAGACTTAGCGGAGCGCCACCATTGGTTGGCGCGAATCGTACAAAACATTTTTAAATATCCCACCCCTTAGACAGTTGAAAATGGCATTTTCCGGGCTTAAATGGGGATCTTAGCAGTCGCTATTTTGAGTTTCCTTATATACTGCTATGAAGCGGTTTAAGTGGAGCGCCACCAAAAGTTGGGGCGAAGCGTGCAGGAAATTTTGAAAAATCTGACCACTTCAGACAGTCAAAAATGTCATTTCCTTTGCTTATAGGGGGTCTTAGAAGTCGCTAATTCGAGGGTCTGTTTGCACAAAAATTGTTCACTTGAAACTAAAATGCTGTTGGGAAGACTCTCTGCGCGGAGCTTCACCATTGGTTGGCGGGAAGCGAACAGGAAATTTTGAAAAATCGAAACCCTGAGACAGTCGAAAATGACATTTTTAGGGGGGATCTAAGCAGTCGCTATTTGATCAGAAAATTACCAGATAAAATGTATCACTACCAGTCGCTATTTTGATCTCTTTTTTTTATTATTTTGATTGGAAAAATTGTGTGCCCTACCTTCCGACTATATATGATTTTACTTCTGAAAAAATTAGGCATATAGGGATCTTAGCAGTCGCTATTTTCAGTGGCGTAGCTAGGATTTTTTCCAGGGGGGGGGGGGGCAAAGGTATGAAATTTCCCCAAAACTTTTCCCGGTCAATGTGTATGTATTTCATATAAAACATGCAAACTTACAAGTATAACAACATTACCTTGTCATTTTGTAATATTACCTGCATTTTAATCTTAAAGTAAAACATAGAGCAATCGGAAATAACAAAGTATATTATTTTGGTAAACAATATCTGGTTTATTCGTATGTTCTTACGCAGTGGCGTACGCAGGATTTCTCTGAAGGGGGAGGGGCATGCAGTATGGTCTAAGGGGAGGGGTTTCCGGAAATTTTTTGACGTTTTCAAGGAGCCTAGATGCAAACTGGTGCAAGATTTTCGACTTTGACAGGAACAGTGTTAAAAGTTGAATCGTGGTGGTTCATGAGGATAAAACTGAAACTTTTGTGTCTTGACATGCATTTCCTTATGCCATTTCATGCTACCTTGCGAAGAACAACTTGTCATTAAATTTGCACACTTTTAGGAGTTAAAATAAGAGAGCATTGATCGGTATTTGTGGTTTTTCTTGGCCACAAAATGTTATTTTGTCATAAAGATTATCTAAGCGGAGCGCCACCATTAGTTGGCCCGGAGCGTAGAGAAAATTTGGAAAAATCAGACCCCTTAGATGGCCGGAAGTAGAATTTTCCAGGCTAATACGAAGAATCTAGCCAGTCGCTTTCTCCTTTTGTCGTAGTGAAATAAAATGCTCACTTCAATATATGTTCGCAAACTGCAAAGTGATCAGAGAGTTAAGAGCTAATATTACCCCAAAAATGTAATTTTGCCCAAAAGACCGAGCGAAGCGCCACCATTGGTTGGCGCGGAGCGTAAAGAAAATTTCGAAAAATCAGACCCCTCAGATGGTCAAAATAGCGTACTTATGCTTGTAAAGAGAATCTAAACATGTAGTCTTTTTTATCGATGCCACCAGTGGGAAACAGAGTCTACCTTTTTAAGTAAAAATTGGAATTTGACAGAAGTTGCCTAGGTCTATTTGTAGGAATTAAAAAAAAGTTGGCATTACTGAAAGACCTTGCAGGGACAATCCTTCCCCTTTGAAAATTTCTCAAAATTGGGTGTCCTTATAAGCAATCTGGTGCCACATATGCTATCTTTTGAAGTAAAATCTGTGGTAATAAAGTTAGACTACGTATTTTTAAGAACAAAGAAAAAATGGCATCTGTGAGGGGGGGGGATGGCCCAGTGGTCTCCCCTTCGCACGCCACTAAGGAGGTCTAATACTGGCTCGATCACACAGGATATCCTGTTAGAAAAGCAGTCTGTTAAGTGTAGTAGGCTACAAGGTACTCATTGTCCATTTATTGTTACACTCAAAGTGAACAGAAAGCTATTTTCCCGAACTAGCTTGTAAGCCTCCAAGGATTAGGCTAAGTAACAAAATCTAAGTGTGCCAACGGATCCCGCTAATTCTAATTTCTAGTTTATCGTTGGCCATGGAATTTTTCAGCCCCATTCATCGTTATGTACACAGAGTAAAATCGTACAGCTACTGCTAGCTTGTAGAAGAACATAACAACCTCAGGGTCTACGGTAGTGACTTGTCAGTTTTCACATCCTTTTACTGAATTCCCAAAGTATCACCTGAATAACAGCTTCCTGTGCACTGAAATGCACTGATCATAACCCCCGTGCGGATACAAGCACAAGGGAACGTTCAATTTGCTACGCGGAGAGGACTTTTCTGTGAAACGCAAATTGGGCCGGTTCATGAGACACTGACGAAATCTGAGTTAATTTGTTGCATGAAAATACGAATTATGTTTGAGAAATGTCTCACAATTTCTTATTCTACCAAAAATTTTGAGGAATTTTTGTAATAATAAGAAGATTCATCAAATTTCCCCATTTTCATCAAATTTCCCCAAAAATTTTTCCAGGGGGGGGGGCAACTTGCCCCCCCTGCCCCCCCCCCCCCCCAGTAGCTACGCCACTGGCTATTTTGGTCAGAAGAATCAGATAAAATGTACCCACTACCATTGGATGAAATGAAGTAGATGATTTTTCTTCTATTAGCAACACTTATTGACGGAATTGCCACGTTACAAGGTGTGTTGAAATGAATTTTCAAGCAGACTTACGGGAAGACATTCTCACGCTGCATCATTAAAGTATCGACAAAACAAATTACCCGATTCTCATAACCATTGCCCGTATTTTGCTGTAGAGCAGGATAGATGGCAAACTTTTGGGCACCTGAACACCCTCCTGTACATTCGTTGAATTAATTTGGCAATTAAAAACGTCCCAGCATTTTTTTAACCTTTGCCCGAATATTTGACCATTTCGGGCAAATTTTTGATGAAAACCTTTTTTTCCACATTCTATCCAAATGTGTCGCAGATCATTTTTATTTTCCATGAAAATGATACTTTAAATAAACCGTTTTACGTCTGTTTTTTCGGCAAAGATTTGAAGCTATTAAAATAATCGGCCATTTCGGGTATTATGTTACACAAGATTTAAAAGCAGTCTCAAGAAAATTGTTTCTTTTAAGCCACAGGCTTCCCAAATGTGTCGCGATATTTTCATCTCTTAACTTTTCGTAACCATGTTACCCTTAATATGATACTTTTCCATTTTCGGGCAACTGCTTGAAAGAATTTGGATATTCGACAATTTCGGGCACTGTGTTGTGATTATCTTTGAAGTAACGGTCATAGCTTTTTGAGCTAATAGATCCAAATACTCTACCCACCACAAAAAGGATGATTTTGACTTGTGCATCTCCAGGAATTTAAAAAACCCTTCATGAGGTAGAAACATACCAGATGCTAGGGGCACACTTCAATCCACCAACACCAAGGTAGCCAGTTTTAGCCACTCCAAATCTGTTATAAAATTATCCATCCTGAAACCCGACGAGTAAAAAGTCAAGAGATTCCGAAGATATGAAGCTTGTCACAGCCTACCTGAATTTATTCCGAAATTTAGAGTGGGGCACAATTGAAGAATACCCTGCAACTGTTTGAAGGGCGAAAATAAACTTTCCTACAGGTAATCGTTAATGTGGGGGTCCAGGGGGCGAAGCCCTCGGAAGCTTTGCAACTTTTGCACTCTGAAAAGTAATATTTGAGCCAAAGAATAGCCGAAATGTAATAAGAGCAACTTTGTTTAATTACTTTTGAAAAAATTTATTTTGCGACATTAAGTTATTTAGGGGGGGGTGGGCTGATCCCCCAAAATCTCATAAAAAAAAATTATTGGGGGCCAGGCCCCCTGCCCCCCCCCCCCCCCTCCGCTTTCGCCGCCTATGATTGATTTTTTTACTGACGCCGTTTGAGAAAAACCCGGCTTGTCACGTAGATGTTTTTACATGAATTTGTGGGCAGACTTACTTGCAGATTTGTTCACACTTAATTCGTATGAGTGAGCAAACAAGCTACGCTGATTTGTTTACCATTGCCCGAATTTCGGTTCCACAGCACTGCAGGTTAAAAAGTTTCGCACAATTTTAAGAGGATCATTTTGAAAAGTGCAAAATCGTCATCTCATTCATATGCTGCCCATATGCCACCTCTCGACCCAGTACGTTTCAGCCCTCTGGTGACTATTGGTGATTGTCATTTAGTAATATGGTGCGTCACAAGATAGCTTTTGATTGATTTGTTCTGGCAAATTTTGGGGGTCTGTATACATCCTCTCTCCCCTTGTAATCCGGCAATTAAAAATATCCCAGAACTTTTTGGCAACTGTTGCCGGAATATTGTGTCATTTTGGGCAAAGGTTTGCGCAAGAATATGAAGTGAGGCTGACGAAATTTTTTTCATAAGCTGCCCGAATATGTCGCGAATTTTGGTATCTTTTAGAGTTTTCATGAAAATTGTACCGTGACCATGATGCTTTATTATTATTGTTTCGGCCAAGTGTTTGAAGGAATTCGGGAGCGCCTAGGAGTTTTCTGTGTAAGTACAAACAAACCAGGTTTTAATACTCAAACGGCTGCCCGAATTTTTCCAGTTCCCTGCCCGAATTTTAGGTCTTGAGAAGATCGGGGGGGGCAGTCTGCCCCCCCCCCCGGCCTCATACGCATATGCATTCCACATAGTTACAGAGGTTTAGATTCCAGGAAAAACAGTAATCAGTGCGGAACTATCCTCTTTTAACATATACAAATTTTGACAGACTCAAATTACCTGTAAGCTTGTTAGGTTTTATTTCAATTGGGGCATAGGTTTTATATCAACTTTAGTACGTCCATACAGGCCATTTCCGCCCTGTCACCGAACTCACTGTTTTCCACACTGTAATAACTCTAGATTTTCAAAACGAAGACCACATTTTGACACCCTTAGCATTCATGCAAATTCGCTGAAACTTATCGTGCATTTGTAGACTTTCTTTGCAATTATTCTAAGCGAATTACCGACAAAATTTAATTAATAACTAAGAAAGTGTCGCTTGAAAAGTAGTGATGAAATGTACATTTGCGGGTCGTGATATTCAAAACGAAGACGTGTCATAACCGGATCCGGGTCCAGATAGTTTGGGGGTGCTCATGACCCTTCTACCCATCCCGTACGGAATCCAGTGACCTGTCGGTATCATTTCATATTTTCCCGGAATTGAGGAACAGGGTGTATTTTTACTTCAGAACGCCTATACAAACTGCTAATGCACTTTTGAATGAATTCCTTAGATACGTCACATGCGATAACTCTAAATTTCCAAAATGAAGACTTGACCTTTAGACCCTTAGCTTTGATGGAAACTCGCCGAAACTTATCGTGCATTTGGAGACTTAACTAAAAAATCTTGTGATTGGTTTACCGATTAAAATTTAATTGACAACTAAGAAAGTATCACAAGAAACGTAGTGATCAAAGTTACATTTCTATGTCATGATATTGAAAACGGAAACGTGTCACAAACCGAACCACAAAGGGTCGCAGGCAAATGGAAAGGTACAAAAACTTATGGGAAAAGAAGCGGGCAATGGCTGGGCGTCCATACAGTCCAGGAAGGCGTTCTACACCCCTCTCCCCCTCCCCTTGACAGACTCAAATTACCTGTAAGCTTGTCAGGTTTTATTTCAATTGGGGCATAGGTTTTATATCAACTTTAGTACGTCCATACAGGCCATTTCCGCCCTGTCACCGAACTCCCTGTTTTCCACACTGTAATAACTCTTGATTTTCAAAACGAAGACCACATTTTAACACCCTTAGAAGGGTCGCAGACAAATTGAAAGGTACAAAAACTTATGGGAAATGAAGCGGGCAATGGCTGGGCGTCCATACAGTCCAGGAAGGCGTTCTACACCCCCCCCCCTCCCCTTGACAGACTCAAATTACCTATCTGATTTTACTTTAATTGGGGCATAGGTTTTATATCAACTTTAGTACGTCCATACAGGCCATTTCCGCCCTGTCACCGAACTCACTGTTTTCCACACTGTAATAACTCTAGTTTTTCAAAACGAAGACCACATTTTGACACCCTTAGAAATCTTGCAAATTCGCTGAAACTTATCGTGCATTTGTAGACTTTCTTTGCAGTTATTCTAAGCGAATTACCGACAAAATTTAACTAATAACTAAGAAAGTATCGCTTGAAAAGTAGTGATGAAATGTACATTTGCGGGTCGTGATATTCAAAACGAAGACGTGTCATAACCGGACCGTTCCTAGGGGCAGATCAAACTAAAACATATGAAAACTTATGGGAAGGTGAGCGAGAACTGGATGAAGGTCCAGATAGTTTGGGGTGTTCATGACCATTCTACCCATCCCGTACGAACTCCAGTGACCTGTCAGTATCATTTCATATTTTCCCGGAATTGAGGAACAGGGAGTATTTTTACTTCAGAACGCCTATACAAACTGCTAATGCACTTTTGAATGAATTCCTTAGATACGCCACATGCGATAACTCTAAATTTCCAAAATGAAGACATGACTTTTAGACCCTTAGCTTTGATGGAAACTCGCCGAAACTTATCGTGCATTTGGAGACTTAACTAAAAAATGTTGTGACTAGTTTACCGATAAAATTGAATTGACAACTAAGAAGGTATTACAAGAAATGTGGTTAAATTTCTATGTCATGATATTCAAAACGAAAACGTGTCACAAACCGAACCACAAAGGGCCGCAGAGAAATTGAAAGGTATAGAAACTTATGGGAAATGAAGCGGGCAATGGTTGTGGATCCATACAGTTCGGGTTGGCGTTCTACGCCTTCCCCCCCCCCCCCCCCTCGACAGACTCAAAGTACCTGTAAGCTTGTCAGGTTTTATTTCAATTGGGGCATAGGTTTATATCAACTTTAGTACGTCCATACAGGCCATTTCCGTCCCTGTCACTGAACTCCCTGTTTTCTACACTGTAATAACTCTAGCAGTCCAGATTTTCATAACGAAGACCAGACTTTTACACCCTTAGCATTCATGCAAATTCGATGAAACTTACAATTGCAATTGTAGACTTCATTCACAAATATTCCGAGCGAATTTCCGACAAAACTGACTGATAACTAAGAAAGTATTAAAAGAAATGTAGTGATCAAAGATAAATTTGTATATCATGATCTTTAAAACGAAAACGTGCGACAAACCGAACCACGGAGGTCCGCAGACAAATTGAAACGTATAAAAAGTTATGGGAAAGGAAGCGGGCAATGTTGTGCGTCCATATAGTCCGTTGGGCGTTCCAGTCCCCAGACTCAAATCGCCTTCAAGCGTCCTTTTGGGGTTTAATTCGATTTGGGGCATAGGTTATATATCAACTTTAGTACGTACATTCTAGCTATCCCTGTCCCCTCTCACCGAACTCACTATAATAACTCTGGATTTTCAAAACAAAGACCAAACTTTTGTACCCTTAGCACAAATGCAAAGTCGATAAAACCTATCGTACAATTAATGGCTTTATTTGCAAACATTATGAGTGAATTACCGACAAAATTTTACTAATAATTAAGGCAGTGTCGCAAGGAAAGTAGCGTTCAAAGCTACATTTGCAGTTCGGGGTATTCAAAACGGAGACGTGTCACCACCCGAAAGCTGATTGGGTGCAAATCAAAATAAAACATGCGTATATATGTATACTAATGGAAGGGTTTGTTAGTGGCCGCACCTCCATGTTAACTTTTGAGAGAACTAGGGGGCCTAGCTCCTGTGTTTGTGCGGAACTGCGACTAGCTTCGTCGTATTGATAGTTGGAACGCATAGACTTCACCGATGCAGGGAGCTTGGCTATGCTTCTAAGATTAGTTGTAAATGCGTTTGTGTACATGAGCTTCAGTCTTCCGTCTACGGTCTTCCGTCTTTGGTCTTCGGTCTTCGGTCTTCGGTCTTCCGTCTTCGGTCTTCGGTCTTTTCTCCAAAACACATGTTTACCTAAATACTTGTTCCGCGAAACGACTAGTGCTTGTTTCGTAAAACGTTGTTTCGCGAAACACGAAACGTCTAGTGTCTATACTGTTTCTCGCTTTCTGTCCTCTGTGTGGGTTCGGTTTAACAAAGGATAAATGCAGAACTTTGAGGTCATCGGTTTCAGAATGTGGTTTTTGTCGGCAAACTACTTAAATGGGAATGCCAGATGTTTCTCCTTACCAGAATGCAAGGCATTCATACTCGCGAATGGAGGCGGTCTAACGGTTCTAGTGATCTTAAAGGGCCAAACCTCTCATCCCAAACAACAATTTTGGTATGAGAGTACCGAAATTCTCAATTGGCTCAGCTCTTTGATTGCCAGCTAATTCAAACAATGCAGAATACCAAAGCTTAAATTACACAGCAAGAACGGTACTTAGAGTGATTTGATTATGTAAATTGGGTTCTTCTTTACTCAGCTTGAAGCAATAAACAGAGATTGTATCTGGATGAGCATGAATTTCAGACAATTGTGGGAAGGGCTTAAGTAAGAAAGGTTAGGAGAATTGGTAACTGTTAGGGGTGATAGAACTGGGCCTTTAACAGTAACGAGTAACAGGTAGTAGATGGTGAATTTGTTATGATGACGAGATTTGCGCATTTCAGAAAAGGATATCCGTGTTGAAAATTTATACAGGTGAAAATTAGTGATGTGAGGTGAGGGAAATAGACTTTGTTTATGCTACAAGGTCGTGGTGTGTGGTTAAGGTTTGAATGTTCAGCGTGTCCCTTCAAATTTTTCCTCTTCCGCAAACCCGTGAATCCCCGACTGAATGATTTTCCCCCGACTGACCTCGAATGTGATGGGGTGCCTGTGCCCCGGCCCACTTTAAACGCGCTACTGGTTCTCAGTATTTTTCGATGGCAGTGCTAATTACGGTTCGCAGTTCAGCCGTATCACCTGTATGTGAATGCATCGCATCACCAACAAAGCAAGCATAAACCTCCGGATCAAAAGAGTTGTAACCAGGCTATCATCTTGGCTAATGAGATTTAAGGGTTGAGAGAGATAACTACGTAGTCTTTTGTTTTGCTACTCCCCCATCAGAGACCTCTATTCCCATTCCTACTGTAACTGTCAACAAAATAAACAGTATAAAATTTCTCACCATCCCTTTGGTTGGACAAGTGCGCAGCTAGTATTTCGTTTCCCTTATTGCCTGCGTAGCAGACTGTGGGGCATATTACGTGTTCAGTCATACCCCCGTCTAGCCCTTAAAGGGTGACTGAACAAACCGAATCCGCTCCGCGGGGTATTTCCCTTATAGAACGGTTGCTTAAAGGAACCGTTTTAAATATGTCTTACAAGATTGCTAAATGTAATTATGCCATGCCGCCAAGTACAGCCACCAATGAAAAAAGTCTAATGTGACAATATTTACAAAATGAACAAAAAAAAAAAAAATACTTGGGCTGATGTTAGTTATTTAGATGCGGAATCAGTTCCTAAAGCATATATATATATAGCCCTGCGCATGGCACATGTTTGACTTTCCATCGAAATCTCGAAATGGCTTTTTTAAGCCACGGTAGCATTTGATATCATCAAGTTTATCATATGTCGTTCGGCTGATCATGTGGCCATCGGGAAAGCAAGCGCCTATTGGTGAGGGCGATTTATGTTTCAGTTGAAACGTCTAGGTCAGAAGAAAACTACACAGTTAATATTGCGCAATTTTTGCATCCGGGAGACTACGTTATCTTATCCGTTCTCTATTCCTAACCCTCTGTGACGGTCTTCAGCTCTGAACAAAGTAAAATATAACTTTAGTTTGTCGCTCTTGTTACAGTTCTAAGTTGCTTGATAATGAAAAGAAACCACCCGTTCAATTTTTTTCGTACAGCAACGCCTGACTTTTACCTCAACAGATTTCTCGGATGTTTCAAACTGTAACAAAAGAAGGGTGACAAACATGTCATAAAGAACGGCAGTTCACAAAAACTATAGAAAAGGCTCCTGAGAGCCCCATACAGTCGTTCCAAGAACCATGTAATTGAAATATCCCTCAACTAATATGTCTAAAAGTGTAATGAAACCAGAGACATCCTTAGATATATTATCTGTTTTTATGGTTAACGCCTTTTAATTTAAAAACACTTACAAATTAACAAAACCAACTAGGCACAGAATGACAACACTTCAGCAAGTCCATAAAGCGACTACTATACTTCGCATTCGCTCGTAAAGACCAACATCGAAATGACCATGCTGGTGGCAAACGCATGCTAAAGGCCGAATTATAGACGGATGGCCACAGGTGGTGGAGTTGCATGGGGCCATGTACCCTACTGTCGGGAAAAGTAAATTTTCCTAGGGAGCCTTGATTAGTACGATAAAGCACATAGTCCCCCCGGCGACGACCAGTCACAGTCATAAATTTGTTGATTTTCCTTGGGTAGGGCATATTGCCCACTAAAGACTACCATTTTGATATTTTCCTCGACAGTGACCCCAAGAATTTTCGGCGCGCTTCGAGCGTCAAAATTTCATCTTTGCCATCATTTCGGAACTGGGCCGCTCCATCGGGAAGCTTGGCTGCAACCTGTTGCCACCCCTTATTGATCAGACAAATTTTTGGTGAAGAGTGCGATTTCCTGCAATCTATAGAGATTGAGGTTGAGATAGAGATCGGGCTACTCCTGTTGTAAATTCAAAAGTGCAAACTGCCCTCTTATCAGCTGGAGTAAATTCTTCCATTATGAAACCTTCGTACTACCGACATTACAACTCTCTGGTATAACTGTCTCTGTTTTCTGTAAGTATAGCTAGCTTCGGGACCTCCCAAATATGCATATCGCTCTTTCCAATCGTCTTCTTTTTTCAAAAAGTTTGGGAACCACTGATCTAAGCTGTAAGTAAATCGCATTGCCTCCTCATCTAATGAGGTGGGGAAATTGGATCAAGTTATCAACCCAACTTGGAAGGCCACACGAAAATAAACCAACATTTTAACTTTTTAATGCCATTTCCTTCAGTCTGGGAGACATGTTTTCTAAAATATCCTTCATGCGGTACGAGCCAACTCATGGCGGCGTGTATTAGCACACCTACATTATACTGTTCCCATTTTTGCAACATACACAATCCCTCCCCCCCCCCCCCCAAAAAAAAAAAAAAAAAATCGAAAATACCGACGACACTCAGCTGACCGTCCAGAGGCCGTGATCTGCGGTTTTACCCTTTCCTGTCAGCCTGTTGTCATTCGTCCTCAATGCTGCAGTACTAGTGTAAAATAAGTAGTGAAGCCCGCGACTCCAGCATGTAAAATAAGTAAGTTGTTGTACGGGATCTTGAAGTGCAGCTCAAAACAAAAAAGATTCAGAGAGTGCTACTTGATTTCAAATGATTTTATTCGATGATTTGACTTCCAAAAAGAATTATCTCTTAATTATTCGGCCGGCCTAATATTATTCAAATATCTACAGATTACTCAAGTGCTCCTCGTCTTATGTCTTATGCATGAGTGTCCAGCTTGCGGGCTCGGTCATGGAAACCTCGTGCGAGCTCTGAACACCCGCAGTCCCCTGATTGGTCAAAAGTTATGACGCACCCATGTAAATGAGTATAATGATATAGATGACCAATGAGGAGGCTGCAAAGGGGGGAATTGGCCACACCTCGAAAATATGGGTTACAGTGTGCATGAGGAACTACAGCAATGTGATATGTCACGTCCACTGGTAACACGTGACGGGAAACAGGAAGGGCCCTGGAAATTTAGAACAAAAGGAAGGGAGCGTTGCTCGTAAACAACATGGCGTCTACTGAAGGTCATGGAGAGTGCATCATACTACATAGCACTAGTGTACTTAAAAGAGTATAATTTACGTTCGTATTTCGTAATAATAAAATGAAAGACAACACGTGATGTTTCTGTATTCTTTCATGTTTGTGCTGACATTCTATAGTCAATATGAAATTCATTTGCATTGAAAGATAATCTCTCTCCAGGGTTGTATAATTTCGCAGTAAAATTGTTGCTCCAGTTTAGTGAAGTTGACACACATTATTTTGCATGAACTGGCAACCAGTGGTGTTTTCCATTATTGCCAGTTTCCTTGAGATGCACGTTACCTAACACTATTCAATCATAAGTATTTTTTTTTCAGTATCACCTTCGCAATTTCAGAATGTCTTGTGTTGTCAATTCTTATTGAAAGTCGAATGTTTAACAAAAAAGTAATATAGCCTCTTTTCTCAAAGTGCCATATTTTATACCCATTAGAACAGCATTATTGGTATTGAACCTTTTCCGTCGGTAATAAGTCGCAACTCGTAACAAAATATACACGAGACTACAGCTGGCGACTTTGTAAAGGTGTGCCATAGGTGGCGCCAGGATTTGCCCGACATGGGGGCCAAGCTCCCCGACAGGGGGCCAGCACTTCGAGACCCCGACAAAGGAGATGAGCAAGTCCCAGCGGGACGTTACTTGGTAAAATCTGAGGCGCGCGTAGCGTGCCAAAATTGTTTGCTTTTTTCAACAAAGATTTAAAAATCTTGAGTTTGCTTACAAGAAAAAGTTTTTAAAAGAAAAGTTGGCTTTTGTAAGGACCATTAAGAAGTTGGGGTGTTTATTGAAGAACTTCTGTCCTTCATGAAAATCAAAATCGGTACATATGCGACAGCTGGAACTCTTTTGTGGTTGCGCATTTCATCGTACTAGGACTAGGTACTAAGGCTTTCAGACGAAACTGGAAATTTGCCCGAAAAATTTCTCCCCTTTTTGGGACACTGAAATTTGAAAATTAACAACTTATCATATTGGATAAATTTTAGAATTTTACGAAAAAATTTGCTTTTTGGGTAAGGTTACAATGAAACTGCTTTTTATTCAATGATATGCCTGTCAAGAGCAATTGTCGGAGTGATTAAAAGCGTTAAATTGGGTGTTTTATTGGGCGGAGTATCCATCGAAAATGAAAGTTTATCATTTTTAACATATATTAGAGAATCTGAAGGTTATATTGGTGGAACTGTAATTTTTTGACAGACTTTGGGAAATTCCAGGGTTCGTAACAGTCGGCTTGAACCCTGGGATCTCAGCGGAGATACAATTACTTAATCATTCTTTGACAGTCAAGATAAAACAGAAGTAAGAGGAACCACTCTTTCACCTTAACCGCAAGACAAAAGTTAGACACTGTTTGACAGGAAATTAGAAGTGTTGTTCATCGTCTTTCAGATAAAGGACAACAAAGGCACGGTTTGACAGTCGCTGAGAACTCATCTAGACCGCGAAGAATTTGCCAATTATTGACATTTGTAATAAAAACGCAATCGATGACCGGAAATTCCCTCAAATGAAAAACAAATACATAAAGAATCTTTGACAATGGCGAACTCCTGAGGGCCATCGTATAATTTACTGATATGGTCTAATCGGCCGTAACAGTTAACTAAACAAATTACTTACAATCATAGTTTACTAGGTGCATCAAAGCTAACAATTAGGGCAACTGAACAAAGTGACTTTCTGGACACCGGTTTCTCAAAGCAAAGTATCTTGTTCACGCGAAAAACTGAGGGGGCTTTCACTAGATGCGTGCTAACTTTTCCCTTGTTTTTGGGAACTGATTTCTACGGTTAGAAAAAGAATATGGCACGCCAAATGTAACACCATGCATGCAAGAGGATGATTTTATTTTAAAACAGAAAATATTAATGAACATACACAAACAACTGAGTGCCGACTGGGGACCGGGGTCTTAGGGGATGGATGTAGATAAAGAAATATATATATATAAATACCTACATACACATATACATACACAAACAACTGAGTGCCGACCGGGGCCCGGGGGCTTAGGGGATGGATGTATATATATATATATATATATATATATATATATATATATATATATATATATATATATATATATATATATATATATATATATATATATATATATATATATATATATATATATATATATATATATATATATATATATATATATATATATATATATATTCAATATATAAATACCTACATACACATATACATACACAAACAACTGAGTGCCGACTGGGGACCGGGGACTTAGGGGATGGATGTAGATATGTATATATGTATATATATGTATATATATATATATATATATATATATAAATACCTACATACACACACACATATATATATAGCCATGAATGTATATATATATAAACATACATATATATATATATACACATACATATATACACAAATACATATATATGTATATGTATACAACTTCAAATATACAACTACAAATAAAAAATGTACTTATATTAACTAATGAATATTCAGCCTCATACATTATGCATGTTCATATACATATATACATACATATCCATACATTACTTTCAGGTAGGCTTATATGAAGTATATACCCTTATCCTTCTCTATGCACATAACCATAGCAGGCAGTCATCTCGTTATAGTAACCCGTACGGTAGCGACAATCTACTCATAGGTCGTTAGTGTAGTCTGCTCTCTCAATGTATACAGGAAGAAGTCTGAAGTATATTTATACTTAGCTTTTGTTTGGTCTAGCACTGGCAGTCGGTGACAATACATTATCACTCACGTACGCATGGTTTTGTTTAAAGGCACTGTATCGTGGAGCGAAACGGGGGCGGCAGCATGTTTTAAGAATTGTTCTTTTCTCCTTCGCGCATCAAAAACTGTTACAGCGCCATCACCCTCCTTGGCCGTGAAAAATGTTCGTGCAATCGACGGAGGGAAGTTGAAGCATGGAAGTACTAGACGGTACTCATTCGGGTGATGTGGATTTCTGCAAAACATTTGCAAATACCACATACAACGAACAATCGTCGGCAATAACAAGAGATGTCGGCGAGGGCAACTTTTCCCAAAATTAACATGAGATTGACGGCACGGCTTCCAGGGAACGCTTTATCAGCTTTAGTTAAGGAGTAATTTGTGATGTTTAAAGCTGCGAGAAGGTAAGGAAAAGAGATATGAACAAATACGATGGCAATTAGCAGACATTGGCAGTAATTCTGCGAAAAATCATTTACTTGGCGATGTGTAGTATTACGTACGTGTATATGCCATATAAAATTGAACAAGGGAGAAACTTTCCCAAGATTATGGGCACAAATTCCCAAGGTCCGATACAATACAGCAAGAAACAAATTCAACTTCCATCACGTTGCATGTGGATCCTTGTTATTTTGTTGAGTGTATATTGTATAATTAATGCTACAGTAGTTTCTACCAGGGTACACCTTCAAATTAAGGCTGATATATCTTAAACAGCTGTGAAAGGGACAAAACTTTAGTCATTGCCAGTATGAAATTACTTCAAGCACAACACTCTTTGTCCTACAATTGAGTTACATAGTGTTTTAGTAAAATATATCCCACAATTAGAAAGACTTGTGTGAATTGACAGATTTCAGACTACACTCTGATAAAATACTATGATGGTCTAGCTAGCTCGACAATTGGCTTTTCACCCCCTAAATTAGCACAAAATCAAAAAAGAATAGTTGTGTGGTGATGCACAAAAGTTTAGGAAGGATTTGTTTGATGAAAGCATTAAATACAGTATGATTAGAAATAAATTGAACTGACTATGTTCAAAGGATAAGAATACAGTATCCAACCAGCTCAGTACTGTTGTAATAATGCCAACAATTTCCACTGAATGCTTAATTGACATGTGACAGCAAATTGCATCTAGGGATAGTCTGGCAATGATGGTTGTCTGAAACAGTTCTTCCACACCCGACCTCAGGAGAACTTAGTTTACTAGACCAAAGATTTTAAGACTTTTCAGGGTGCTTGCTATAATCCATTATCTAACCTCATTTTAAAACATCAGGGTATTAAATAGCCCTCAAACAGGTCTACATCGTCAGTTAAATGGCCTAATGAAATGCTGTACATGTAACAGAATACACATGCAGCCCTGTTAACTAGGTAATGGGGGGTGGCAATTAGAACTTCTCTCCACTGATACCCGAAGTGTAACAAAATAAAATCTATCAATCATTAAAAGCCCCCCCCCCCCCTTACCCTCCGAATTTGGAAAAAAAGGTTCTAGCTACCCCACATGACAAAGTTTCTTGTAAAACTATGTTTGCCACTGCTAGGCTTCATTAAAGGGTGAATCTCTTCATTCCAGATGGTTCCCACCAGTTCTGGTAGAATGGCTAACATCTTTAGCTCCTCAAAAAGCACACAAACTTTTGTTGCTAAGAGACTAACCCTGTCAAGTAGCTGTCATGTTTAATAAATCAGAACAATTGCAGTGCATGCAACTGCCTGTTGTAATGAAAGCATTAGCTCCCTACTGCATCTTCTGAATTGGTCAATGGAAGAGCAGTCACTTATTACAAAGGTTACTCTCTCATAACTAATCGACATGAGTATCCATATTTTTTGAAAATGATTCCCTTCACAAGCTAGCGTACATCTCTCATGTTTCATATGCTAACTATTAATCCAGGCCTATGTGTCATTCATGTAACAGCTCAGTAGCCTCTGCCTGTCACAAGAATCTTCAACATGGCTATATGTACATAGCATAAAGTAAGTTAAAATATCATACCAGAGTAAACTAACCTTCAAGAGTACAACATTTTCAACAGTTTACTGAAACTAAAATTAATTAATTACTACATGTGACATATAACTTATTTATATTATGCTATTCTTTGTATCCTTGAAGGCACTAGCACTATAGGAACTGGATCAACTGTTCTGGAAAAAAATCACCTACAATACCTACTATATGGCAGAACACATGCATGGGAACCTACCATTATCTTCTTGTTAGGATGGAAGGAAAATTGATGTCTTCTCTTTAAAGAAGAAAGTGCAGGCCAGGTCTTTATGGTGGCTTTGAGAACTACATCTCCACTGCAAGCTGATTGCCTACAGAATTCAACTATTCAAACTTGCTTCGTATGACTGTCAATACTTACTTAATGCAATATTCCGAGACTGGGGAAGACGGCCGGTGTCATCATGTTAGGATATAGTGACAGGAGTGCAAGTATAGGAGTGGAAAGGCCACCCAGAAGTACATTGAGATGGGAATTGCATATCACGATATCAGTGACAAAAAATGTACTTGTAGACCCAAACTACCATGCAAGATATATCATGAAAGTTGCATGAAAGTCTCAAATTCCTACATTTTAAAAACTTTATTTACAAAGATGTTACTAGTAGTTTTCATATCACTTCAAATATTAACTTTTTTCAAAAAAACACCAGTTTTTGTATCATTTTTGAAGTGAATTCATAACAACATGCAAAATAGAAGAGTTATGTTTTGTTTGGGAATTAATCATAGTGTCTACTATTATAAAAAAAAAAATAAGAGCTTTCCACTGTCATGCTTGTTGATCAAGAAATGTATTATGGCATGTTGATGGGAAATTTTATGTGAAACAATAAAGTGAAACAGCTGGTACAAGATTCCAGTAAGAATATGGTACTCTACCTGATTTTCAACTTTTATTTTATGATTTCGGTCAATTGACTTTTTAGGAATTTCAGTAATTATTATAATTTTGTCAAAAATCATTTAATATTACTATGAGATATGAGTGAATTACATATTTCCTATACCTTTACATATGCCTTGAAGACTAGTTGGGTCAGGCTATTCACTTACAGAGGTAGATCAGAAAAATGATGGGGTATTTACAGGATGTAGAAGAATCTCTTTCCATTGGTTTACAGCAGTGATGGTAGTGTTATAAATTGCATTCACTGGAGCAAGGACCTGAAGCACAGATGTATAGTCTACCTGCCATTTCTTTTGAATGAGAATGACAATGGCAGTTATGATGATTTCGAGTTTGCAATTACTGAGCCGTTCATTCTCATATAGAATCAAGCATGCACCTAGCATATTTTATTAGCATTCTCGGCTGGACCAAAATGATGGGGGGGGGGGAGGAGGGGGAGAAAGGAGGAGATGATACTTACCATGCACACTGTCCTGCAGGTTGAAAGGCTGACAAGAACTATCCACCTTCTTTTTGAAGTTTACAAATCCATCCCTACAAAATGTATGGTCAAACTTTGAATAGATCACATTCTGCTTTTTTCTGAAGGGCGCGCAGCAAGTTTTTACATAGTTTTCAGACTTCAAAAAGGATCACAATGAAGCCCTATTTTAAAAGCTGTGTTCTACACTCTCTTGTACCTTCTCCAATTTAAACAAGAACACCAGCCTAGTGCACCTCTGCAGTAGAACTTCAGCAAAGCTGAATTGAGTTTCAAAAGTCTACAATTACATACAACTTCATTCTTGTTGGGGACTTCTAGGTAGCAGTAGGGTGGACCTGGGTGGACAATGCACAGGGGTCCATGGAGAATTCAAACATCACAGAGCTTGTGTGTGCAAGGTTTCATTCCTATCCCATACCCCCACCCCCACCCCCCACCCATGAATATTAGAGCTCGAGGCTTTTAGAAAACTGAATTTGGGCACCCCCTTTCTGTCTAGCTTCCCCATGCATCTAGAAGGCCTTTTCATGCCATTGATTGAGTACACAAATACCAGTACCCCCAAAAAATTGATCAATGAGAGTGGAGTGATTGTTTCAATTCATATCAAAATTTAACCAATTGGTACTGATCTTCATGTATAAAGTGCTATATATTCCTAACTATCTTTGTGGATATGCTACATTCCCTTCAAGTGTAGCGGTGCTGTTTGTACAGTAAGCAAGTGCACATACTGTATGCATGCAATTTGCATAAATATATTTTCTCCTTGTGGCAACAACTTAATTCTGCATCATTGCAAAATCATTCTACGTCTAAATGTACAAGTCCCTCCATAACGAACAGGAAACAATGACGAATATTAGGACATATATGAGACCCATCAAAGCAGTACTGCAGTCTCCAATTTAAAGGGCCAAACCTCTCACCCCAAACCACAATTTTGGAACCCGGGTACTAAAATTCTCAATTGGCTCAGCTCTTTGATTGACAGCTGATTCAAACAATGCAGAGTGCCAAAGCTTATATTACACAGCATGAATGGTACTGAGACTCGTCTTGATAATATTAATTGAGTATTTCTGTACTCACCCTGAACCAATAAACTGAGATTTTGTCTGGATAAGGATGAATTACAGACAATTGTGGGAGGGGCTTCAGTAAGAAGGTTAGGAGAATTGAAACAGTTTGGGGAGAGAGAAAAGGGCCTTTAAGAGGCACCATGCATGCACCAGCATGCACCTTTACCAGGCTGGTTTCTAAATGGTACTCAGGTGGAGACACATAAAGTACTGCACAATACCACAAATAAACAAGCTTGTGGATCAGGTGTAGGATTAAACCAAATTAGTGGAAGAGAGCTGATAAAAGAGTTCTCATGGATTGCTCAATGCTAGAATTAATTGTAATCAAAAGTTTTATTCAAGTCATATTTGGTCCTTGGGATGTTGGCATAACGTACATAAATGTGGCAACACAGACCCAAAGCACGTCATGACTGAACCTGAAGGAAGTACTGTTCAAGGAGTGATGTCAATGTTTCAGCACAGATGGGCAATGCTTACAGTATCAAGTCCTGATTTTAAAATTGCTCTTATTCAAAATTAAACACAAGGATTTGGTTTAACCCATTAATAGAAAATGTCACGATTGAAAAACTTCTGTGTCCCACTAACCATGGCGAGGGCTCCAAACATGACGATAGCTAGGAAATGTCTATTTTCAGCACAAATAAAATTTACACTGGAAATTAAATGTTCGTCTGTAAAAAAAAATACTCTTCCAAATTCTTGGCAAGGAGCTTCCCATTTTGC